>JBBGZY010001230.1:4082500-4387500 GCA_037952925.1 Lithobates clamitans
TTTGAAAGGCCCCAGAGGCTACAACACCTACGCAAGAGGCACCATTAACCAAACACTGCCATGAAGACTAAAGGAACTCTCCAAAACAAGTAAGGGACAATGTTGTTGAGAAGTACAAGTCAGGGTTAGGTTATAAAAAAAAATATCCAAATCTTTGATGATCCCTAGGAGCACCATCAAATATATCATAACCAAAATGGAAAGAACATGGCGCAAAAGCAAACCTGCCAAGAGACAGTCGCACACCAAAAACTCACGGACCGGGCAAGAAGGGCATTCATGAGAGAGGCAGCACAGAGACCTAAGGTAACCCTGGAGGAGCTGCAGAGTTCCACAGCACAGACTGGAGTATCTGTACATAGGATGACAATAAGCCATACGCCATAGAGTTGGGCTTTATGGCAGAGTGGCCAGAAGAAAGCCATTACTTTCAGCAAAAAAAAAACAAAAACAAAAAAAGGCACATTTTGGAGACTACCAAAATGTATGGACGAAGGTGCACTGGTCTGATGAGACTAAAATTGAACTTTTTGGCCATCAAAGAAAGCGCTATGGCTGGCGCAAACCCAACACATCACATCACCCGAAGAACACCATCCCCACAGTGAAACATGGTGGTAGCAGCATCATGCTGTGGGGATATTTTTCAGCAGTCGGGACTGGGAAACGGATCATAATTGAGGGAAATATGGATGGTGCTACATACAGGGATATTCTTGAGCAAAACCTGTACCACTCTGTGTGTAATTTGAGGCTAGGACGGAGGTTCACCTTCCAGCAGGACAATGACCCCAAACACACTACTAAAGCAACACTTGAGTGGTTTAGGGGAAACATGTAAATGTGTTGGAATGGCCTAGTGAAAGCCCAGAGCTCAAGCCAATAGAAAATCTGTGGTCAGACTTAAAGATTGCTGTTCACAAGTGCAAACCATCCAACTTGAAGGAGCTGGAACAGTTTTGCAAGGAGGAATGGGAAAAAATCCTAGTAGTAAGATGTGGCAAGCTCATAGAGACTTATCCAAAGCGACTTGGAGCTGTGATAGCCACAAAAAGGTGGCTCTACAAAGTATGGAATTGGAGTCAATAGTTATGCATTTTGACTTTTTTTTTTTTTTTTTTTTTAATATCTATCTATTTTTATCACACACACACGCACAGTTTAGTGATGCCTCACTTTACATGGACATGAACTTTAATGGTATCCCAAATCATAGTCCGTAGGGTTCAATATTGGCCCACCTTTGCAGCTATAAACAGCTTCAACTCTTCTAGGAAGTCCACAAGGTTTAGGAGTGTCTATGGGAATGTTTGACCATTCTTCCAGAAGAGCATTTGTGAGGTCAGTCACTGATGTTGGAGAGAAGGCTTGGCTCACAGTTTACGCTCCAATTCATCCCAAAGATGTTCTATTGAGTTGAGATCAGGACTCTGTGCAGGCCAGTCAAGTTCCCCAATCCTAAACTCGCTCATCCATGTCTCCATTGACCTTGCTTTGTGCACTGGTGCGCAGTCATGTTGGAACAGGAAGGGCCAACCCCAAACTGTTTCCACAAAGTTGGGAGCATGAAACTGTCCAAAATGCTTTGGTACGCCAACGTCTTATAAAAGTTCCTTTCACTGGAACTAAGGGGCCAAGCCCAAACCCTGATAGACAACACCACACCATAATCCCCCCCTCCTACAAATTAATTTTGACCAGTCCACAAAGCAATGTCCATAAAGACACGGATGAGCGAGTTTGGGGTGGAGGAACTTGACTGGCCTGCACAGAGTCCTAAACTCAACCCAATAGAACACATTTGGGATGAATTAAAGCGCACACTGAGCCAGGCCTTCTCTTCCAACATCAGTGCCTGACTTCACAAATGGTCAAACATTACCATAAACACTCCTAAACCTTGTGGGAAGCCTTCTCAGAAGAGTTTATGCAGTTATAGCTGCAAACAGTGGGCCAACTCAGTATTAAACCCTACGGACTAAGGATTGAGATGCCATTAGAGTTCATGTGTAAACGCAGGCATCCCAATACTTTTGATAATATAGTGTATATATAAATAAAACACTTTACCACAACAACCTCCAAGATGTTACACCTTTTTTCTTTTGAAGTATTTTTTTTCCCCATTTACCATCCATAATAAGCTGTTTGTTCACTACCCACTCCACCACAAGAGCAGACACCAAGCCCCTTGAAATTTTAGTTTATTATAATCTCCACCCCCTCAATAAACCCATACAGCTTTTTCCTACATACCTAGCTGTTGAGAATTTAGAAGGAATATGGATTTCTTTGCTCAATGCTATGCTTATGCAGCTCGAGAAGCGATACAGTCTTTCACCGGTTTCAAATCAACAACTCTTTAGTGGACCACCGATTGGGCACAAATCTAATCTCTTTGCTTTGATGTTTAGTGTTATCGATTTCCTCTTGGCAGCACACTGACTTTTCAAAGCAGGTTTCAAATCAGAGAAATGCTACAATGCAAAATATTGAACATGCTCAAGTTTTTATAGAACAGGGAATTGAAACAATTTCATAGACTCCACTCCAACAAATGCACATTACAGATTTAACATTGTACCCCTAATAGGTTTTGTTGGAGGATCGGGGGCCTTTGATGTGTACTGTGCTTATCTAAGGCTGCCAAGTGCCTTATCTGACCTTTAAAGCTCACAAAATTCCACTATAATTTTTTAACCTGTCTCCAGCATTAAAAGCACCAGAGACAAAACCACTGCCTGAGTCACAACCAATAGATCTGATTACAGGCCTCATTGGTCATGGCTCAAAGAAAGAAATACAAATAATCTAATGCTTATAGATATAAAATATAAAAAAAAAAAAAAAAAAAAAAAAAAACCCTTTATAGATTTCAGATTTGTTTCAACATGGAAAATTAAACTTATGTAGCCCAAAACAATGAAAATAGTACCAGTGAAATGCCCCTCCAAACCTGTGACAGTTGGGTCAGCATGTGAAAAGACTGGTGCAAGACAGAATTAGTTTGTCAGGCTCCAAAAGACTTCAGCAAAATGGTGCACATAGACACCGCCTCCAACATTTATGCAACAGGGAGTCAAAGTTTGTGTGCAGACGGCCACCATTTTGTTGAAATCTGATGGAAAATTCACTATTAGCAAATAAGCAGGACCACTGGGAAACCAAGGCACATATGAATCCTATACAGTCTAGTCTAATTTAAAAAGATTATTATAGCATTCTTTATACACTAATACAAAGGCATCAACTTGGAACTACTACTGTCGTAAAGCAGCCAGAATAATGAAAGAAAATGGGTTACCTTATATTGACTCACTAAGGGTACCTACAGATATAAAATGTCAGTTTTAGCAAATATGGGTGATGGTCTGCCCATCTGAGTCAAAATGTCAATTCACACTATGCTCCCTTACTCAGGACAAACCACTAGAACCCATCACCAAACTTTCAGCAAAAAAAGTATACTTTGGGTTTCAAAAGTCACAATTATGGAGGTTTCTCTGCGGCCACTTTTGCACAGGCAAAGCAGCCCATTCACTTGCATGGGATTCTGTAACTGCAGGAAAAATACAGGAAAAAGTTCCCCACACCTTTTCTAAAATTGCAGCTGCAGGGAAACCGCATATTGCTACAAGTTATCCAGTACATTAAAAAGGAGCTGTGATTTCCAACGTGTGCAGGTGCCATTAAGAATTAAGAACCATTAAGAACGTGTGCAGGTGCCATTAAGAATTAATGGCACCCCTGCATGTCTGCCAACAGCAGAATGTTTTTGCTGCAGATGTGGGAAAGCATGAAATTTACACACAGTTCCACGCCCGCATGTGTGTGCACCTAGGCTTAGAGAATGCTGTCCGATACATATTGCATTACCCACAAGTCACAGATATTGCCTGGTTCAATTAGAACAAAGACTTCAAATGTGTGTGGCACACATTACACAAAAGCCTTTTTTCATATTTAAACAAATTTGTAGATGTAACACATCCTTATAGACAACCAGTCACAAAAAACCCAAGGCGTATGCCACTACCTTTATGGCCACAGTAAGAGTATAATGGACTCAATGTGCTACACCACTCTCATGCTTTTCTTTGGGCACTGGAGTAAACCCTACATCAGTAACAAACTTCAGGTGGAACCAAAAATCAACAAACGTTACCTGGAAGTATAAAACTGTATTTACACTTGCATATAAAAAAACTTAAGGGTGACACAAACACCTTAATTTTGGTCTCACAAATATCCAAGAAAGTCTCTAATATCCTGGTTTTCTGGTTACCTTTGATGACTCATCTTATAGGAATGAATATTCATCTTCATGAATTTGCCATTTTCCTTAAGTCATTTTGCTCTGAGGGTGAGCTTGACCAGGCTTGACACAAGATCTATATACCCTAGCTAGAACTGTTAGTTTTAGTCTCATTCAGAGCTGCATCATGCAAGTGTCTGGTCGGATTACCTGGTCACACCTTTATGGGGGAACTCCGTGGCGAAACAGCATCTTTGGTCAAGTATTTTTTTTTATCTGTATTTGTCACTACTTTTAATAAATGTAATACGTTTATGTATTCACTCCAAAAAGGTTTCTTCAGATAATGGAGCCGTCTATCCAACATACACCACTCCTATAGCTTAAGCCCATCTACAGATTCACCCATTAGCTACAGTCTATTAGTTTGGGATGGGGGAACTTGACTGGCTGATAAAAGTTCACATGATACAAAAAAGGAATAAAGACAAATCTGTCTTGGCACGATGTATATCCTCAGCAATATCTACAAAAAAAAAAAAAAACACCACACACACGAGAACCAATTTCATTCATCTTATATTACAAGATCGATATCTATATATTATATTATTGAATGTCAAGTACTCTTTAAATCATTCAGTCTACTTTTTAGAGAGCTCTCCAAGGCCTCTTGCACACGATACTCCTGTTTGAGCATCTGTTTTCTCTAACTTTTTTCGTGATTTTTTGCGCACGAAAACATTCTTGCGTTTGTTATGCACAATATATAAATGGGCATATGCACACTTTTGCGCACAATCGTCACCGGCCTCTTTATTAGTTACACCTGTTCAATTGCTTGGTAACACAAATTGCTAATCAGCCAATCACATGGCAGCTACTCAATGCATTTAGGCATCTAGGACATGAAGAAGACTTGCTGAAGTTCAAAATCAAGCATCAGAATAGGGAAGAATGGGGATTTAAGTGACTTGGAAGTGGCATGGTTGTTGGTGCAAGATGGGCTGGTCTGAGCATTTCAAAAACTGCTGATCTACTGGGATTTTCATGCACAACCATCTCTAGGGTTTACAGAGAATTGTCAGAAAAAGAAAATATCCAGTGAGCGGCAGTTGTGTGGAAGAAAATGCCTTGTTGATGTCAGAGGAGAATAGGCAGACTAGTTCGAGAGGATAGAAAGGCAACAGTAAAGGCCCGTACACACGATACAAAAAAAATCTGAAGTAAAATTTCATCCGAACGATCTGCCGATTTTCATATAGTTAGTATGGTGCTTTGGACAGCCGATTCCAGTTTTTCGGCAGACAAAAGCTGGATGTGCAGACTACAAAATTTGTCGTACGTGAACGCAACGTCCGATTATCATTAACCACTTGCTGACCAGCCGTCATACAGCAGCAGGGTCGGCTCATTCCCGCGAATCGCCATAACTGTATGTCGGATCCTTTAAGAGCCATAGTAGGCGCCCGCTGTATGGCTATGCATACTAGCTCATTATGCCTTTGTCCTGCAGGGCGTTTTTTTTTTTTGGGAGGGTTTACTTCCTCTTTAAAAGAAAGCCTGTGCCAATGCAAGGCAAAGCAACAAGTTTGTTTAATGCCCCCTCCACAAGCAGCACACAATTCCCTTTTTATCACTGCTACATTTAACTGCCAGAAATAAAAGCAAGCAAACTCTGAGATGCATCAAGTATTTTTCAGAAAGATTACTTTAAAATTATTTTTTGTTAGTCTGCTAGTTTAAATTAGCTTATTTTAATCACAAACCTTTGGCCAGGTTGCCCTCTCACCCACTGATCTGATTAGTATACAAGTAAATGTGACATTTTAAACAAAACAAAATATTTTTTAAATTATGGAAGCTTTTAGCACTATAAAAATATTTCATCTTCTCTGCCCTTGAGTTCATAGTATTTATTAGCATACTCAACTTCTTTAATTTAATAATGTGTTCCACTGTTTCAGCAGCATAAACCTATGTATTATTCATGGAGCACAGAAAAACTTTAATAGTCAAATAATACAGGGAGAGCTGGCATAATGGGTGAACCAGGATGGAATGCATCCGCATGCTGGATTTAAGAACTGGATACGGTAAGTGTTACTGAACTCAAACCACACATTAAGGCAAAGTATTGCAAATGTTGATGGAACAACAATACACCAGTATTCAGTCTCAGTCATTAGATTAGGCGGTATCAGCGTAGGAGGTGATGACCCCTACGCTGAGTGGGGTGGCAGAGATTATTTAAGCAACATACTGTATTCGCTACTATGCAAAAGTTTTAGGCAGGTGTGGGGGGGGGGGGGGTAAAAAAAATAAAAAATTTTTAGAATGCTTTCAGAAATATAAAAAAAAAGTGTTAATTTTTATCAATTAAGAAAATGGAAAGCAAATGGACAGAAGAGAGATCCAAATCAAATCAATATTTGGTGTGACTACCTTTTGCCATCAAAACAGCATCAAATTCTTTTAAGTACACTTGCACAGTTTTTTTTAAAGGAACTCAGCAGGTAGGTTGTTCCAAACATCTTGGAGAGCTAACCACAGATCTTCTGTGGGTGTGGACTGCCTGAAATCTTTCGCATGGCGCTTTGTGAATGGGCGGCTGTCTTCTGGGGGACACACAGGTCCCAGAAGACAGTGCGCCCAATTTCCCAGAACACCACGCAAGGGATAAAGAGAAGGAACAGCTCCGTGGAGAAGGAAGTGGCAGATTAGGAAGCAACAGGCATTTCGGGTAAGTAAAAAATAATTTTTTTTTTCAAATGTTTTTTAAAAAAAATTTAAAGAGCCTGTTTATGTAATTTTTTTTTTAGGGTGGACCTCCGCTTTAAAAAACATTGGCTGTATGTTTTAAGTCGTTATCCTGCTGCAGAATACATTTGGGGCCAATCATGCTTCTCCCTGATGGTATGGCGTGATGAATAAGTATCTGCCAGTATTTCTTAGCATTGAGGACACCATTGATCCTGACCAAATCTCCAAATCCATTTGTAGAAATGAAGCAAACTCACAAGGCACCTCCACCATGCTTCACAGTTGCTTGGAGACTCATTGTACCACTCTCCAGCCCTTCGGCAAACCAACTGCCTTCTGCTACAGTCAAATATTTACTCATCAGTCTAGAGCACCTGCTGCCTTTCGTGCATAGTTGAGTCCCTTAACCTTGTTTCCATGTGGGAGGTATGGCTTTTTGGCCACAATTCCTCTGTGAAGACCACTTCTGGCCAAACTTCTCCAGACTGTAGATGGGTGTACCTGGCTTCCATGGGTTTCCACCAGTTCTGTGCTGATAGCACTACTGGGCATCTTCAAATCTCAAAAGGGAAGCAAGCATGATGCATCTTTCATCTGCTGCATTAAATTTCCTTGGCTGATCACTGCATCTATGGTCCTCATGTTGCCTGTTTTTTTGTGCTTCTTCAAAAGAGCTTGAACAGCACATCTTGAAACCCCAGTCTGCTTTGAAATCTTTGCCTGGGAAAGACCTTGCTGATGAAGTATAAATACCTTGTGTCTTGCTGCTGTGCCCAGTCTTGCCATTGTGTATGACCTGTGACATGGTAAAGCTGACCATACATTATACAATTTTCTTATGCGATTTCCTTTAGATTTACCTTCAATTATGTAGTGCAACGGCCAACCTGACTGGATACAAATTGAAAGTGTTTAGGTTTGACCTCCTATTAAATGGTTTTGGTAAAGCGAAAGGAAAACTGAACAAGAAAATGGTATAATGTATGGCCAGCCTAACTTTTTTTTTTTTTTTTTATCAACAACAACAACAACCATTCCCCTCTGGGTGATCCATGTATATTGCAAGGATTTTAACAAACTTTGTTGCAGATTCCTACCTTTCGTTGTTTTGACGGAATAGCTGTTTGTCTGTGTCCAAGTGCTAAGTGAATCTGTATGGGAGTGGTTTTATAATTATCAATCAGCTGCTGCACCTGCAGGGCTCGAATGAGGAAAGCTGCAGGGTCTGCATCCATTTATAGACATGATTTCCCTTTGAGAGTAGCTCACCAAAAATGACATTTTTGTTGCAGGGGATGCCAAAAATCAGATTTGTATCTTAGTGCAGACTTCTGGAAAAATCAGTAGGCCAAATCACACAAGCAGGAAAGGACATCTGGGGGGAGTTCAGTTCACATTCTGTGTACAGAAGGCCTTCAGGTAGTCATATTGCATTTTACAACCTATCTTGTTATAGGTTGCATCTAATAATTCCAGGTAGAGCCAACAGGAGTGTTGGATGAGCGTTTTGCAAAATACTACATATCATACAATTAAATCTTCCACGTTATTAAATATGTAATTCACAACTACAAGAATGGTAAAACAGAAGTCTGGGGTCCTTAGAGGTGGAACACATCACATAAGTAACCACCATACTCTACAGGCCTATCTAGATGAAGGGAACGTGATGCAAGAAGGCTTTATTATTGAGCATTTTTGTAGTGATATTAGCAAGTTAGAATGCCTGCAAATACTAATGCAAGAGGGATTCCTGGACTCTGCCAAACTCTTCACTGTATTCTACTAATAGCAGCTTTGGCAAGAAGGAAAGAAAAAAAAAAAAAACACAAGTTTTCCACAAATCATTTCTAAACAGATTGAAGCGGACCTTCAGTTATTTTTTTCATCTTTCCATCTATTAAATCCTCTGCCCTTATTGTTTTAACAGTAAATACCTTATACAGCCCACTTCCTG
Organism: Lithobates clamitans; assembly: GCA_037952925.1. Taxonomy (NCBI): domain Eukaryota; kingdom Metazoa; phylum Chordata; class Amphibia; order Anura; family Ranidae; genus Lithobates; species Lithobates clamitans. Next base: position 4,091,476 of record JBBGZY010001230.1, read on the forward strand.
TTTGTCTGGTCATTAGACTAGGCTTACAACATCATACACAGCTCTCTCTCTCCTGAGTTCGTCAGGATGGGAGGGGGGAGGAGTCCTAAGAGGGCCAATAAGAGCTGCAGAGCTGGAGGTGTGCCTCTGTAAATCCAGGAAGTGAACAGGCAGCAGCTTCAGCTGCCCACAGTTAAAATGGATGCAGCCAGACTTAGTGGAGGGAGATTTCTGCAGCATTTTTTGGCAAGTACAGAATCACAGTATATATATAAAATATGCAAAGTGGTTGGAGGGAAGCTTCAGAATGGCAAAGATGTTTTTATCACAAATTATGTGAGCAGACTGCAATTCCTCTTTAATTTCCTGTAATGAAACCAAGAACTAATAACTGAGCACAGCATCTTGTGTACTCTTAATTAATGAGAAACAAGCCTGTTAATAAGGCAGAGTAGAATAAGAATATCATCTTACAAACATGAGGAAGCTCTGCAAGATTTAATATTGCAGGTGTGGATAATGTAGAAAAGCAAGTAGTTCTGTCTGGCAATGGGCAAGTGCTTTCATTAGGCCAGGAAACATATACTTACATTTATAATGTGTAATTTAAAGGATTACATACTTGGCTCCTGGGATTTAACGCATATGCATTTTTATACCAGCAATATTAATATGTGGGAAGTTAATTGTTTTCCACAATCATCATTACTGCATACAGCAAGAAGTAATTTTACACTTCTTCCATAGTAAAAAGGGTATTATCTGGCCATTTAGTCACAGTACTGTTGTCCTAAGGCCTCATTCACACGTGTGTTAATTATGAAGAATAGAGAAATGCTCTAAAACCACTTGTGGACCACGCTATAGCCGAATGACGGCTACAGCGCGGCTGGACAGTTCTGGGAGGGCGCCATATGAGGACCTCTCGTGATCGTACCCACTGCGATCGCTGTTTCACCAAGTTACAGCTGATCACATATGAGGTAAAAGGTCAATCACAGTGGCATTTTACCACGTGTCAATCACAGCTGATCATGATGTAAACACAAGCTGGTTATCTGTATTCCTTTCCACACCCTGACAGCGTGAGGAGCGAGCCGATAACCAACTTTTGTAAATAGGACAGCTACACTAATATCAGAGCACCGATTATCCGTGTAGTCCCAGCCAGTGCTGTCTGTGCCCACCAGGGCTGCCCATCAGTGCCAGCTCATCAGTGCAGGAGAAAAAAAAATTACCAGTTTGCAAAATTTTTATAACAATGAAAAAAATTCCCAAAATTTTCAGTCTTTTTTCAATTATTTAGGAAAAAAATAAAAAACCCAGTGATGATTAAATACCATATTAAAAGTATACAAATTCCTCCTGCAGAGAAATCACAAAAATGCCTGCTATAACACCACAACCTAAACACGCCTTAAAAGCAAATCAATTCCTCTACGCCCTTTAAGCACTTCCCCCTAGAAAAACATTTTTCATCAGCATTTTAGCCCAAAATGTATTCTGCTACATCTCTTTGGTTTACCCAAATCAGTGTACACTGCTGCTGGTAAAACGGACGTTTAGGAGCAGTTGGGCATTTTTTTCAACTGCTCCTGAACCCTCCTCTATGTTATCTTATCAGTTCATGTATACAGGTTCGTTTATAGTCGTTTCTAGGCAGTTGTGTTTAGAGGAGTTTTTTGGAACCCAAAGTCATTTCAAGCTCTAAACGCGGTAACTCCCGCTTCGTTTACAGGCGTTTTTAATTTTTGGCTATTTTGGAAAAAAAAACAAACTTTTTTTTCAAAGGCTTCTAGACGTAAACGCGGCTAAACAGCCATTTTTAGACGCCGGTTTCTAGCCGTCAAGTTAAATCATTCAGGAGAGGTTGAACAATGTCCCTTGTACGTGAAGCCCAAGTCTGTAGGAAAGTCAGCAAACTACTCCGGGACTGTGACGTCATAAGGGGGCGGGGTCATCGGATGACATCACCCAGTGACCCCGCCCCATGCCTATATAAGTCATTACGCACCGTCCACACAGCATTACAGCGGGAGAGAGCGTCGTGTCAACATTGGAAGAGAAGAGGGAAGAAGACGCAGAAGACCGGGCCACCGCTAGCAAAAGAGCGGCAGAAGATAGCGGAGGAGCCCGGCAGAAGAACCGGACACTGAGAAGAGGCCGGAGAGAGCAGAGAAGTAGGAAGAAGACCCCCAAAGTCGGAAGAAGACCCACGAAGCTGCCTAATAAATTACTCTTAAAACCGGTGTACTGTGTTTTTTATTGACGCTTTTTTCCCCTAGGTGAATGGGTAGGGGTACGATGCACCCCATACTCATTCACATAGGGTGGGGGGCCGGGATCTGGGGGCCCCCTTATTAAAGAGGGCTCCCGGATTCCGATAAGCCCCCGCCCGCAGACCCCGACAACCAATGGCCAGGGTTGTCGGAAGAGGCCCTTGTCCTCATCAACATGGGGACAAGGTGCCTTGGGGTGGGGTGGGGGGGCCGCAGGGCTCCCCCCCGCCCCAAAGCACCCACCCCCCATGTTGAGGGCATGCGGCCTGGTACAGTTCAGGAGGGGCGCTCGCTCTTTCCCACCCCCTTTCCTGACTGGCCGGGCTGCGTGCTCGGATAAGGGTCTGGTATGATTGTAGGGGGGACCCCCACGCCGTTTTTTTCGGCGTAGGGGGTTCCCCTTGAAATCCACACCAGACCCAAGGGCCTGGTATGCCCCTGGAGGGGAAACCCATGCCGGTTTTTTATTTAAAATTTGGCGTTGAGTTCCCCCTCAAAAATTCATACCAAACACAGTGCCTGGCATTGGCGGGGATCCAAGTCGGATCCCGTTCATTGAAAGTCGGACGCATGTCGGCTTCTAGTCGCAGGGCAAAGTTGGATCCAAAAGTAGGACGGCTGTCATGTCGCACCAGTGTGAACCCTGCCTCAGACCCTTTGCTGTGACACTCATACATTTAACTTAGGTGCTGTCCATTTCTTCTGATCATCCTTGAGATGGCTCTACACCTTCATTTGAGTTCAGCTGCGTTTGATTATACTGATTGAACTTGATTAGGAAAGCCACGTGTCTATATAAGACCTTACAGCTCACAGTGCATGTGAGAATCATGAGGTCAAAAAGGAACTTCCTGAAGAGCTCAGAGACATAATTGTGGCAATGGAAGATGTTTGGGACGACCAGAACCCTTCCTAGAGCTGGCCGTCTGGCCAAATTGAGCTATCGGGGGAGAAGAGCCTTGGTGAGATAGGTAAAGAAGAACCCAAAGATCACTGTGGCTGAGCTCCAGAGATGCAGTCGGGAGATGGGAGAAAGTCAACCATCACTGCAGCCCTCCACCAGTCGGGGCTTTATGGCAGAGTGGCCCGACGGAAGCCTCTCCTCAGTGCAAGACACATGAAAGCCCGCATGGCATTTGCTAAAACAACACCTGAAGGACTCCAAGATGGTGAGAAATAAGATTCTCTGGTCTGATGAGACAAAGATAGAATTAAGGCCAAAAAGTTCTAAGTGGTATGTGTGGAGAAAAACAGGTACTGCACATCACCTGTCCAATACAGTCCCAACAGTGAAGCATGGTGGTGGCAGCATCATGCTGTGGGGGTGTTTTTCAGCTGCAGGGACAGGACGACTGGTTGCAATCGAGGGAAAGACGAATGCGTCCAAGTATAGAGATATCCTGGACGAAAACCTTCTCCAGAGTGCTTAGGACCTCAGACTGGGCTGAATGTTTACCTTCCAACAAGACAATGACCCTAAGCACACAGCTAAATTAACGAAGGAGTGGCTTCACAACAACTCCGTGACTGTTCTTGAATGGCCCAGCCAGAGCCCTGACTTAAATCCAATTGAGCCTCTCTGGAGATACCTAAAAATGGCTGTCCACCAATGTTTACCATCCAACCTGACAGAACTGGAGAGGATCTGCAAGCAGGAATGGCAGAGGATCCCTAAATTAAGGTGTGAAAAACTTGTTGCATCTTTCCCGAAAAGACTCATGGCTGTATTAGATCAAAAGGGTGCTTCTACTAAATACTGAGCAAAGGGTCTGAATACTTAGGACCATGTGATATTTCAGTTTTTCTTTAATAAATCTGTAAAAATGTCAACAATTCTGTGTTTTTCTGTCAATATGGGGTGCTGTGTGTACATTGAGGGAAAAAAATGAACCTCAATGATTTTAGCAAATGGCTGCAATATAACAGAGTGAAAAATTTAAGGGGGTCTGAATACTTTCCGTCCCCACTGTATATATATATTTTTACATACAGTCACCAGTGCAGTACAGCATCATCATGTTATATCATCATGTGGCAGTAATCAGGGACACTGACTGGTAACAATATGAAAACATTTAATGCACTGTGACCAGAGCAATATAATGTAACCATAGTAACATTGTACTACGCTGAGGAAGTGATGATTTTTTTTAATTTTATTTATTTATTTATTTTTTAAACATGTTAGCAGTGTATTACATTGCTATAAGCAAGCATTTTATTGAATGAAACTGAATCAGTGTGTTTTGTTGTGATTGGTCAAAGCTAATCACGTTACAGATGGGCTGTGATTGGCCCTGTCTGTACCATGTGATCAAATTGACCAATCACAGCTAGCAACACAACGTAGGGCATGAAAGGAAGCCATCCATGGGTATTACAGTCATGCGACCTGCTGTGATTCATCGCGGCGGTCACATGGCAATGGCAGCGAGACAGCACTCCAATCGGTCATAGTCTCTGTGACCGTGGACACGCCCGATGACAGACTGCACTGCTGCATGGCCCCGCAGCCAGCGCTTCCTGACTGGACGTGATATGACGGTCCGATGATGGCAGATTGTTAGCTGGGTGGGAACTGGTTAAACCCTGCCAAAGAAGAACCCTTGGGTACAAAAAGGAAAACCTGTTTGTAGGAAAAAAAAAAAAAAGGGAGCATTTCTGCCCTTCTGAGAATGGGGGGGGGGGGTGCGTACCTTTACTTCCAGTTGGTCATCTCTTCCAGAATAGTCTCAGTCTGCCCTGATAAAAGGCGAGATAAAAGGGGAGCTGTGAAAGCACCTTCTTAGAGGCATACCAGCACTTCAGCTGGAGAACCCTGTGCATGACCACCAAAATTTGGCTACGGCAAGACATCAAAAGGTTGCGAGTATAGTGCATTCTCACACAAATATTTGAACACCTGGATTAGCTGCTTTGTTGACTCAATATACAAGGTCCTGAACCAATCCAAAACCTTATGGGACACCAGAACTGGAAGATGGAGGAGCAAGATTTGGAGCCAATCAGGTTCTGTTGCATGCACATGTGCTGACAGGTACATGCTCACAGGAGAAGAAGCATAGCTGATGGCTTATTAAGGTATTACTGCTCCTTCATTGCCCAATTAGCACAATGCAGATCACCACTGTATTCTTTAATTCTAACAGAAAATGGTGTTGCCCTTCTGACTGTACGTTCTGGAAGTTGAATATAAATCACAAAAAAAGATGATAAATAAGCTTGTTCACATATGTGTATTTTAGCTATCTGCCTGGAGTCCAGCTAATAAAAGGAAACTATGCACTACCATGCACATATTCCAGGAGACATATGTAGGCAGACACAGCAACACCAATCAGTTTTAAAAAGGTCTTATGTTAGCAATGAAATTTAGTGATCTTGAAAATAAGCCACCAACTCCCATTTATCTTTTCTTCTACATGTACTCAAAAACGGCAAGCAGAGCAAAATCAATCAAAAGTCTTTTATAAAAAGGTTTTTCTTACCGAGTATTTTGTGAGATCACCCATTATTGTAAATGAACAATAGATCTGACAGTGGTTGATTTAACATGATGTAAGTGGATAGCTGAGACGTGCTCTCCATATCACTAAGCAATCTTCTTAATATGTAAATATCATTTTTCAAGAGCATCAGTAGAGTCTCACCATTCCCCTCCCTCCACTGCTATAAAATTAGAGAAATCAAAATTTTTTAAATGCAAATTTTGACACTTAGAAAAATGTAACATCTTCTCTGTGAATTAGATGATTATCACTTTGTATTCAATCTCTTCTAAAAGTACTATGTACTTCTAAACGCCAAGTCATCATAAAAATGAGCATTTCTTAATTCTTTAAAGTGTATTAAACCTCCAAATTTACAGAAAACTTAAAAGAAAATTCAGTGGCGGTGTACTGAATTGGAAAGGCTTTATCCTATACACAGAGGTTCTTTTCTATCCTTTGACTTTAAGTCTTTGATACGTCAAGTTGACATATCAAAGTCGGTGTTCCTTATCGGAAAACAACCCATCGCTGGTGCCCAATTTATTTTATGGCCTTTCTGCTGTCAACAGTAATCTTCATTTCTAGCTCAAGTTGAATCAGCCATGTATGCGGCTTAGGTGTTTTAATGGAGGTGTACCGGTGTCACAGGTGTGATGCCAAGATTTTCATATTTCTCAAACAAGCTCAATATTCCAAGACATCTTCTTTCAAACAAGCCAATTATCAAAAAGAAAAATACAGAACTGTTCTACATTTACAGACAAATCAAATCTTTTTTAAACAAATATGCAGAAAATGGGCCATATCCAGGCTATTCAAAATTAACGTCACACAGATGGAACAAAAAAAATATACAGGATACCAACTACATTTTCAACCATCATTTAGCCAAGTTAAACTTTTTTGCATGATGAAAAAAGGAGGAAATTTCAGCAGAGAGAACTTCGAGGAGCCCAACCTCATACTGTATATGCTTGTGACTAGAGGTCGACTGATATACCGGCCGGCCGATATATCGGCCGATATTTGGCTTTTTTTACTTAATCGGCATCGGCTGATTGTGCTGATAAAAAAAGCCGATTATAACTTCAGCGGGACTTGCAAATGACTTCTGTAATAGAAGTCAATGCAAGTTGTCTGAAAGTTATCTGTGGAGAGGATTCTCTCCTCCCTGGGCAGCCTGCCAAATCTGATAAGAAGATACATTGTATCTTTTCAGGTTCTTTTATCAATAGACTGAACTCCGTGTGTAGAAGCTCTCAGTTTAACCATTTAAAGACTAAGTCTTTTCTGATACTTGTTGCTTACAAGTAAAAAGCCTGTATTTTCTGCTAGAAAATCACTTAGAACCCCCAAACTATAATATATATATATATATATATATATATATATATATATATATATATATATATATATATATATATATATATATATATATATATTTTTAGTAGAGACCCTAGGGAATAAAATAGCAGTTGTTGCAATATTTTATGTCACACGGTATTTGCGCAGCGGTCTTTCAAAACGCAATTTTAAAAAAAAAATACACTAATGACTAATATAAAAAAAAAAAATCTAAGCAGTAAAGTTATCCCATTTTTTTTCGTCCAAAAGTTTTGATTACCTGTTTTTGTGTATTTTTTTTTTTTTTTTCAAATAACGTTTTTATTATTATTTCGTTTTTGCATTACATTATGCATTAACAAATGGTAAATGTAACAGTAGTACAAAAGTGCAAGTTTTCTGTATAGAGTACTAACATTCAATTGCTATGTTCCAATATTTAAGCTTATAACTTTAACATGGTTGCGGATCACAACCTAGTTCTCTGTAACTTATTGAAATCGTAGATACACATGGTATAGAAAAGTAGAAGGAGATAGTAGGAAAAGAGGAAAGTATAAGGGGGTAGTATAGTAGGTATATCAACGGTGGTGTTACCTGGTCACGGTGGGTCCTCCCGGAGGTGCCATAGCTCCCAGACCCTGTTATGTGCCTCAAGTCTATCCTGTAGTCTGGCTGTCATCTTCTCCATCACTTCTATATCCTTTATTCTAGCATATAGATCCTCAGCAGAGGGAGGGGAGGGGCGTTTCCAATGTAGTGCTATAAGGCATCTTGCCGCTGTTAGTATGTGGCGTACTAGTTTTTTGTATGGAGTAGGAAGTTTAAGTGGCGATAGGCCTAATAAGAAGAATTTTGGGGACGCCTGGACTTGCGTGTCCAGGAGGCGTGTTAGTAGTTGTTCGACTGTGGACCAATAAGGAGTTAATAGTGGACAGCTCCAGTATATATGTATAAAGGTGCCCCTTGCTCCCTGACATCTCCAGCATCTATCGGAGCTATTGGGAAAGATGGCATGGAGAATCTCTGGGGTCATATACCACAACAGAAGGATTTTATATGAGTTTTCTTTGTATAAAGAACACATTGAACTCTTTGCTGTTTGATTCCATATGATCTGCCATTGTGAAGTAGGGAGTTCCTCACCGAGGATCTTCTCCCATTTAGACATGTATAGGTGTTTACCCTGGCCATCCTTAGAGAAGATGTTCAGGATCTTATATATGCTCGATATAAGCCCCCTCTGGGTGCTACCTGCCAGTATAGTAGTTTCGAACGGTGACGGTGTTGAGAATTGTAGGGTGGGAGTTATGGTGAGTGCATAATGTCGAATTTGTAAATATCCGTAAAATGCCTGTCTAGGGAGATCATGTTTGTTTTGTAGCTCGGCAAACGGCAGTAGTTTCCTAGTCCTAGGGTCTACCAAGTTCCCAAAGTGGAACAGATTCCGGGACGTCCAGGGATGTGACATTTGGTGAGTTAGGCTATCTGGCACTTTGGGGTTACAGATGAAGGAGGTCAGAAGCGATTTATCTGATGGGAGATCATGTTTAGGAGCTAGGACGCGCCACGTCCGTCTCAAAAGGGACATTGGGCCCAGCATACGTTCAGGGGCTACATCCGCATTCGCACTCCACAACAGGTTATTTGGATGTATAGGAGCAAGCCATAATTTTTCAATTTCTGTCCACTTATTGTAAGACTTGTGGGTGTACCATGAGGCTATTGCTCGCAATTGTGCCGCGTAATAATATTTAATGATATTAGGGAATGCTAGTCCTCCCTCATTGCGCGATGCCATCAACACCGATCCCGGAACCCTGTGTCTTTTGTAGTTCCATGTGTAATGTAGTAGGTCGGTTTGGAGTTTTTTCAGTTGGGATATTGGAATTGGTATGGGTAGTGTTTGGAAGAGGTATAGAAGCCTCGGAAGGATGTTCATTTTTATTGAAGCTATTCGGCCTAGTAGTGAGATGTGGTGCTTTTTCCATTGAGTCAGTGAAGATCTTATGGATCGAAACAATGGTGGAAAGTTTTCCTGGTAGAGCGTATTAAAATTAGACGTGATACATGTACCTAGGTATTTCAGGGAGGTTGTCTTCCATGTGAATGGGAAGTTGGATTTTAAAAGTGAGACCTCCGTGGGAGGAATATTGATGGGGAGGGCCTCCGATTTTGATGCGTTTATCTTATACCCTGAAAGGGCACGGAAGCGATCCAGCTCTGCTTGCAATATCGGGAGGGTAGTGTGGGGTTGAGTTAGTGTGAGTATGATATCGTCCGCGAAAAGGGAGATCTTAAACTCCCTTCCTCTAACCGATATTCCTCGTATGTCTGGGTTGTGCCTAATGGATGCGGCCAGGGGTTCAACGCATAGTGCAAATAGCAGGGGCGAAAGTGGACACCCCTGCCTGGTCCCGTTTGCTACTGAAAATACCGGGGATAGTGCAAAGGGAGTTCTGACTTGGGATGACGGGCAGGTGTATAGATGTCTGATGGCTTGTAAGAAGGGGCCCCGAAATCCCATGTATTTTAAGGTGGCGAAAAGGAACGGCCATCCCAGGCGATCAAACGCTTTTTCTGCGTCTAAGCTTAGCAGGAGGGCTGCCTGGTGCTCTCTATTCGCCACCTCTACTAGGTCTATGATCTTTCTGGTATTGTCACCGGCCTGTCGGAGTGGGACGAACCCCACCTGGTCTTTATGGACCAAGGAGGGGAGAATCTGGTTCAGGCGGTTGGAAAGTAGTTTGGTGAAAATCTTAAGGTCAGAGTTCAGCAATGCAATGGGTCTGTAACTTGCGCAAAGGGAAGGGTCTTTGTCTGGTTTAGGAATTAAAGTTATGAAAGAACGTTGCATATCTGGGGGTATGGTGGCATCGTGAAGAAAGGTGTGGAAGACCTTGCGCATATGTGGGAGCAGTATAGGAAGAAACGTCTTGTAGTATTCGTATGGGAATCCGTCTGGTCCCGGGGCTTTATGAGATGGTAGGGATTTAATGGTCATCTCTATTTCCTCATCAGTAATTTGTGTGTTTAATGTCAACAGGTCGGAAGGTGTTAAGCGGGGAATGCCACTGCGTTCTAGGTATGTTCGCAATTTGTGGGATAAGTCTGGTGAAGGGGGATTACTAGGTATATCTGGGTTATTGTATAAGTGTTTATAGAAGTCTGCAAAGACATGGGCAATCTCTTTAGGATGAGAGATTATGTGCCCCGATGCATTTTTAATCTGATGTGGTGTCTGCATGTGGAATTTGTCACGTAGTTTGTTAGCTAAGAGGGAATGTGCTTTGTTTCCCTTATCGTAGAATACTTGCTTCAGTCTTATCAGTGCTTTTTCCACCTGGCCTAAGGCAAATTCCTTTAAAATTGAGCGAAGTTTAACAACCTTCCGAAGGATGGGTATGGAGGGGGTAGCTTGGAGTTTACGTTCGGCCGACCTAAGATCCTGTTCAGTTTTAGTCTTTGTAGCTAGGGAGTCTTTTTTCATAGAGGAGGATAAGGCTATACACTTGCCGCGTAGGACCGCCTTATGGGCTTCCCAAAGGGTAGTTGGCGATATGTCTGGGGTATTATTTTCTATGAAGTAATGTTTTAGGGTGGTATGTAGTTCAACTTGGGAGGGGAGGTGCTGAAGAAGAAATGTGTTAAGCCTCCAGTTATAGGATTTACGGGTGGGGTTATCTAGTTCTAGTTCTAGTATGATAGGGGCATGGTCTGACCATGAGATAGGGAGTATTTGGGCTGTTCGTGTAAGTTTAAGTGTATGATTGTTGACAAAGAAGTAGTCTATGCGGGAGTGTGTACGGTGGGGGGCGGAGTAAAATGTAAACTGCCGATCACCTGGGTGAAGGACCCTCCAGGCATCAAAGAGCGCATAACGTCTGGTGATTTGTCGAAACAGTCTAGAGTCCCGGAGGGCACCCGGTGGAGATACCCGGGGGCCCACCACCTGACGATCGACGGTTGCTGATTGAGTGAGATTAAAATCTCCCCCCACCACCAAAACCCCGGGGTCTGATTTAAAGATGCGTGTGTATACTTTAGAAAGAAAATTATATTGTTTAGTGTTAGGTGCATATATAGCACACAGCGTAATAGGTTGTGTATGCCAGTGTCCGTGTAGAATAACAAAGTGGCCCCCAGGATCAGAATAATGGCGCGCGCATTTGAAGGGGATACCCTTTTTGAGTAATATGGCCACTCCTGCTTTTTTTTGAGTGCTAGATGAGAGATACACCTGTGGAAAATATCTGGAGGCGAATGCGAATGAGCCCTCTTTATTAAAATGTGTCTCCTGTACTAGTATAATATCAGCTCCTGATTGTCTGAACTCCCGCAGCGCCAGATGCCTTTTTTTGTTAGAGTTCAGGCCATGGACATTTAAGGATAGTAACTTTGCCATCTATTTACGTGTGGACAGGTGTGTGTTTGCTTACCCCATGATGATGCACCAGGGCCTGAGGTTGAAGACCCGGAGCCGGCACCCCCCGGGAGGAGACCAGGACCATTCACCCGCACCGCCGTGTGAGCTTGCTTCCTACAAAGAGGGGGAGAGAAGAAAAAGAGTTGGGGGGGAAAAAGGTGGTTAGGTAATACCAAGTGAAAACAAAGCGTACACATTATCAAACTGTAAATGGCCAACAGGCCTAGGTTACACGGAGTTCCAGGTGTCCGTCCTCCGCCAACCCGAATGGGGTGGCAGGGGGGGGCCACAAGGGGGTCCGCGGCCAATAAGGTGGTATAAAACATTTGTGTAAATCCCTGAGTTAGAAATCGGGGATGGGTGGGGGGGTGGGAAGTAAACGGCAAAATGTCTACTCTTTCGGAGCCTGATCTTAGCAAGCCCTTAGTAGCACTTTAAACTGTGGTTTAGGGGCAATTTGGGGGGTACTGAACTAGTAAGTCTGACCGACTTTTTGAGTCCCGAGCAGGAAAAGACATCATGACGATGTAGGCGCATCTTGTAAGAAGGAGTGTGGACTACATTAAGACAATGATGCTGGTCAGTTCTTGTGTTTGGTAGATTTGCGGGGTGCTTCTGGGTTTCGGGGCCGTTGAGAGGAGGGTACTTTCTGCCAGACTGTAGGCGGTGACGGGGGGATAGCCACTAGGTCCCATTCTGGTAGCTGTGGGGGTTGAATCTCCAGGGTGTTGCAGAAGACACGGAGGTCCTCCGGGTATCTCAACACTGCAGAAGTTCCCTGTTGTTTTGCAGTGAGAGTGAAGGGGAAGCCCCATCTGTAAGGGATTGCTTTGGATTGCAGTATTTGCAGTAAGGGTTGCAGTAATCTGCGCTTTTGCAGAGTGATCCAAGACAGATCAGGGTACAGCTGAATTTGGGTTCCTTCGAAGAGGATTTTACGTGCGATACGAGCTTGTTTCATGATAGACTCTTTGAGAGGATAGGAGGTAATTCTGCATATAATATCTCTCGGTTTCGATGCAGGTCCTTTGGGTCGCAGGGCCCGGTGAGCTCTATCCATTTCTATGTGTTTCGTAGGGGGTTCGCCCAGTAAGTTGTTAAAGATGGATTGCAGGGTAATTTGTAAATCTTCGTTGCCCTCTGGTTCTGGGATCCCTCTCACTCGGATATTGTTGCGGCGCCCCCTATTGTCCAAGTCTTCCATGTGTCTTTGCATGTCTCTGAGGAGAGAGCGGTGTTCCGCTCCTTGTAACTGTGTTCTGTGGATTGCTATTTTAGTTTCTTGGATCTCTTCTTCCGCCATTTCCACTCTATCCGCTAGGTGTTTAAGTCCCGTTTGAAGAACCTGGATTTCTGTGCGACATGTTGATTTTACATCCTCTATGAGTTGTTTAAAGTCCTCTTTGGTGGGCATCGCCTGGAAATATGTGTGCCACAGAGATGGCATATGTTGATCTTGTCTAGGGCCCAGGTGCTGGCTTGGGGAGGCTGGGGGTGGAGAACGTGGGCTAAGCGAGCCCGCTTCAGATGATCTGTGTGACCCGGGTGCTGGGGGTTCCCACGGCTCAGACCACATCAAGGCCTGTGGTAGCTGGGGGGGTCTCTCTTGATGGGTGTCCGTAAAGGAGCATGGAGGGGTGCTGGCTTTTTGTGCATACGTGGGGTTAATGGAGGGCAGCTGCTTAGAGACGCTAGTGTCCCTGGATCTGGAGAGCCTTTGCGTCTTAGGTGGGGGGGAGGATGCCATGGCCCACAGTGTCCCATCTTCCTCTCCCTGCACATGATGCAGCTCCACTGGGGGATGAGCCGGGCCTGGTAGTGGGGGGAAGTCCAGAGATAGGACCGAGGGTGTTGGGGACAGAGATGGCTGTTCCTGGAGGTAGGGGTCTGAGGCCGCCCTCAGCAGCCTCGGAAATGCCGCGGAGCACTGGGTATAGTGCTGTGAGGGGATGGGCGGCTCGGATGGCTGCGGCGCACGTGTCTGCCAGGCCTTGGGATCGGGGAGGGTGGATGGACTCACCACTCCTGTGTGTGTGGCTGAGGGTGTCTGACCTGTTGTCGCTGGAGAGGGATCTTTAAGGCATCGCTGCTGTGTGAGCTGTGGCGGCTGGTCCCGTGGAGATGTCTGTCCTCCATGTGCCTGTGTGATCGGCGCCATCTTGTCTCCTCCGGCCGGAGAACCTTCTGAGTGCAGAAAGAAGGTACGGAGGTCTGCGGAGGTCCCTGGAGGGGGTTGGGATGTGCCCCTGTGTTTTGTGGATCGGGTGGTCCGCGATCTGCCCATATGGGAGTTGTTATTTGTCCCCCAAATTGCCTATATAGTTGCGGGCTGCTGGAGCTGAGGAATCAAGCGTCCATCGAGGTCGGCTTCCGGTCACGCCCCCCGTTTTTGTGTATTTAATATTTAAGATATCGTATTTTTTTTTTTAAATCTAAATTATACATACAAGTGAACTGATTGGAGGTTTGTTTTGTTTAATAAATGTTTAAATGTAAAAAAATTTCTGTATTACTTAAGGCTGTTTTCACACTGGAGCAGGCATGCGTTGACGGTAAAACGCTGTTAGTTTTAGCGGCGCTCTACTGTCATTTTAGCGGCGCAATTCGGCTGCTAGCGGGGCACTTATAACCCAGCTAGCGGCTGATGAAGGGGTTAAATGCGCCCCTGAATCGCTGCTGCCGAAACGCTTTGCAGGCGCTTCGGCAGCGGTGCGCATTCATTTCAATGGGCAGGAGTGGTGGAGGAGCGGTATACACCGCTCCAAAGATGCCGCTTGCAGGACTTTTTTTAAACATACTGCCAGCGCATCGCCTCAGTGTGAAAGCACTCGAGCTTTCACACTGAAACTGCAGGGGAGCCGTTTTACAGGCGCTATTTTTAGCCCAAAAGCGCCTGAAAAACGCCCCAGTGTGAAAGGGGTCTAACTGTTAGATTTTATGAGATTAAGGGAAAAAAAAAAGAAAAAAAAAAAATTCGGCCTAATATATCGGCCCAAAAAAATTGGCATCTTATATCGGCCACCGCGATTTCTAAATATCGGCATCGGCCAGAGAAAAACCCATATCGGTCGACCTCTACTTGTGACTGTTAAGGATTGCCACCTAAATGAAAGTAGCTTTTGGGTTAAGTAGAATAAGTTTAAGGGTCAGTTCGCAGTCCAGTGTGAACTGGCCCTTACACACATGGACAGTAGATATTAATAGGTACCAATTGCATCTTACACCAGTGCAGAAAATAAATAAAAAAAAAGTAAAACATGCCGCTTTTTTGCTTTTCTGCACAGAACTGTACTGGAATGCATCAAAAACATACCAGAACGTATCACATGAAAAAAATAAAAAAAAAATAATAATCCAGCAAACCTTGGAAAAAAAGAAAAAAATAGGGGCAAAAAACAGACTGGAACCCACTGAAAACTAATAAAAAAACGTGCATGCAGAAAAGCATCTGTAGTGATTTTTCTGGTGTGAACCGGCCCCAAGGCCAGTTTTATTTTGCAATGCACTCTATTAACATGCCAAATGTTATCCCAACGTCAAAATACTTTAGGGCCAACAGACCTGTGTTGCAGTGCTGTGTGTTAAAAATTTGCTTCAAGTCTTGGTTTTTCCAACATTGTGTTGCATTTACAGCCCATTTAGAGCACAACACTCTACAACCCTATGGTGTTAAAAATGGGCCTAAAAGCATGCTGGCAGTGCTAGATAAATTCAGGCACATCTATGAGATGCAATTTATAATTTAAGTGAATATGCATCTGACTTAACTGGCAATTTTTTATGTTTGCTTAAGGCCCCTTTCACAGTGGGGCGGCGTTGGCGGTAAAGCGCCGCTATTGTTAGCGCCGCTTTACCGTCAGTATTCAGGACTTTTTTCCTGTCCTGCCAGTCCCTCAGGGCTTTCACACTGGAGACAAAGCAGCGGCACTTTCGGGTTGGTTTGCTGGCGCCATTTTTAGCACAATAGGGCCTGCAAACCGCGCCAGTGTGAAAGGGGCCTTAGAGAGTTTAGCTTTACCTAGTCAAAATGATTTGCAAATATGGATAACTTAGCTGCTGTAGCTCATGATTTTTGGTAAACATGTTTTGTTTAAATGCTGCTTGCCGGAGTCTGTAAAAGATAGTATAAAAAAAAAAAAAAAAAAAAAAAAAAAAAATTTATAGAAAAGCTTTTAAAAAACATTACAGCGCAACAGCTTAAAGGGATAGTTCACCTTTACCACAAAACTGCCTGTGCAGATAAGGGGCATCTGTAGATAACAACTGTGCAGCTGACTAAAGTTGAATAATACCCTTTCTATAGGTGTAGGCCATTTACATACAATTTGAACCCTGACTTGAATACTCCCAGGACAATGCCAAGTAAGGCCTAGTCCTCACAGCTCACCTCCACCATCACAGGAGTGAGCTCTCAAATGTTAAGCTCA
This sequence comes from Lithobates clamitans, assembly GCA_037952925.1. NCBI lineage: Eukaryota > Metazoa > Chordata > Amphibia > Anura > Ranidae > Lithobates > Lithobates clamitans. Next base: position 4,107,422 of record JBBGZY010001230.1, read on the forward strand.
GAGCTACTGCATCAGGGGAGAGAAAGTATGTGAGTGGGTTTGAATCAGAGAAAGAGCTCACTCCTGTGATGGTGGAGGTGAGCAGTGACAACTAGGCCTCACTTATAAACATCCTGGGAGTATTTAGCAATGTCCTGAGAGTATTCCAGTCAGGCTTCAGAAGGTATGTAAATGGCCTACACCTATAGCAAGGGTATTAATTCATCTTTAGTCAGGGCTGCACAATTTGCTTTAATCAACAAACATCCCTTACCTGCATAGGCATTTTTTTTGTAAAGGTGAACTATCCTTTTAAACTTATGAGGATAAAATAGGTTCAGCCTGTCAGGGTTTTTGTTGCTATTGGGCTTTCCATCTGGGTGACCCTATTCCCCCCCTTATTTCTTGCCCTGGTGCCACAAGAAAAAAACAGTTGACTCCAGCAGAAACTGAAATCGCACTTTATTGAAGCAGCTTTGCATGGACAACTGCAATGGTTATTCATCAGGTCATGAGCAGGGGAACCATGTACACAGTATAAAGTACACAGCTTTTGTCTGAAGTTATCTGAAGGGACAAACACAAACTTTTCTTCTCGTATGATACCAGACAGGGCCGGCCCTACCATGGGACCCGGTGGAGCCATAGTTCCAGGCGGCACATTCAGGGGGGCGGCAAATTGCCGCCCGCCAGCCAGCCCGTTCCGCCCGCTCCGCTGCGGATCCCACTGGGAGGATCCGCCGAGAAAGGTCCTTCATCGGATACTGTTCGCCCTGTACTGCGGTTGCGCAGTATGGAGGACAAAGGAGACGCCAAAAGTCTCCGAACATGAACAGCTGTTCATGAGCTCTCCACGGCGCCTGCGCTTCAGAGTACATTGTGCCACATGCTCCCACTGTTGATGTTCTGAGACTTTCGGCGTCTTTGTCCTCCATACTGCGCAGGGCGGACAGTATCCCATGGAGGACCTTTTTTGGCAGAACACCGGGCTCCTCACAGTGGGATCAGCAGAAGTGGCAAGTGACAATCCACAATGTGTGCCTGGTGACGTGGCAAGTGACAATCCACAATGTGTGCCTGGTGACGTGGCAAGCGACAATCCGGTAGGTGTGGCAGGTGGTGTCGTGCCAAGGTGGCAATCCGCAATGTGAGGCAGGTGGCAAGGTGACAATCCGCAATGTGAGGCAGGTGGCAAGGTGACAATCCGCAATGTGAGGCAGGTGGCAAGGTGACAATCCGCAATGTGAGGCAGGTGGCAAGTGACAAGTGACAATCCGCAATGCGTGGCAGGTGGTGCCGTGGCAAGTAACAATCCGCATCTGAAGGCAGGCGACGTTGGCAAGTGACACGCTCAGGGCTCCCACTGATTCTGCATTATGGCGAGTTGAACTATTTTATATAACAATGTAATAATAGAAATATTGCACTTCAATATTTTTTGCGATATAACACTGCGTCATTTTAACTGACAATTGCGGTCGTGCGACGTTGCAACCAAACAAAGTTTACGTCCTTTTTTCCCCCACAAATAGAGCTTTCTTTTGGTGGTATTTGATCACCTCTGCGGTTTGTAGGAAGGAAAGAAAAAAGGAGACAAACATTCGTCTGATAATCTCTTGGTGTGGAATAGGCTTAAACACTTCACAAACAGGCTTACCTTTTTGTGCTCAAGTTAACAGAAAGCTCGTGATCATGTAAAATCAGACAGCTGTAAGAAAAAGAAAAACTTTGGGGCTGTGCTATTCAGCGACAGCTCTCAACCACTTTGTCAAAGAGCCCATGAATGGGACACCAGTTATATAACTGGGTCTAAACTGTATAACCTGCTGATGTGAATGAACAGGCATTTGTTACCCGTTTACAGCTTCAAACCAAGTTCCCACTTTTCTTTCTCTAGTTCAACCAGACCCCCAATACGGATTATGAGCTTTGGCTTATTACAGAAAGGTGGGCTTGCAAATGACCACGGATTAAGAAGATATCCCAGCTAGTTGGAATGTCTGCCCATTGTTGATTTCACCCAATATGGCACTGGCATGCACCTATCATTATGCAAAACTCAACTTCAGTTAAAACAGGATGAGGATTTAATGGCCTCTGGGGAGGAGGGGGAATTTGCTCTACCTCCTAAGCCATTGTAAAAAGTATAGAGATATATAGATAGATATAAAATTTTGCTTTGAGCTAAAAAAAATATCAATTTTCCAGATAAGTAAGAAAGCATGTTGTGTAAGGGTAATATGGTGTTCTATTTACAAGCTATACACAGGATTAGTGCATTATACCGATCACTTAGTTCTCTGCAGAAAATACTACAAAAGGTGCAGTAGGTTACTTTTTCAACATTTTAATAAAAAATCATGGTTAGAAAACCATAACAAATTCTGGTATCATTGAAATGATTTGATGAAATGAAAACATTTTTTTTTCTCTTTTTCACACACTTTTTAATAATTTGTTTCATTTCAATGATACCAGAATTTATTATGGTTTTCTAACCATGATTTTTTATATTAAAAATGTGTATAGCTTGTAAAATACAATAACACCATATTACCCTTACACAACATGCTTTCAAAAAAAAAAAAAAACCACACACCATTTACCGTATATACTCGAGTATAAGTCGTTCCGAGTATAAGTCGAGGCCCTAATTTACTACAAAAAAAATGGGAAAAACTTATTGACCCGAGTATAAGACGAGGGTGAGAAATGCACAGCTACTGTAAGTGGAAAAAGAGGGTCAACAATGCCCATTTGCAGCATCACTGTGCCCATTTGCAGCCATAGGTCCCCTGAACTTCAAACTCGGTAGTTAAGGGTTCCTAGATGTCCCCTAGCTGCAGCCAAAATTTGGGGTCTCTGAACCCAAAGGGTCCTGAAATGACATTGCTGCAGATGGACACAGTTGACCGAATTTGGGGCCCTGTATCTCGGGGCAACTTAGTACTAGGAACCCCAAATTTGGTGTGCAAACCCAGTGGAACTAGCACCATAAAATTTCCAAAGCTGGGGTTTCTAGCACCAAGTGGCCCTGAGATACAGGGCCCCATAAATCAGTTCACTGACTTTTCTGCAGCAGAGAATTACATTTTCCGAACCGATTTTGGGGCCCCGTATCTCAGGGCCAATTAGTGCTAGGAACCCCAGCTTTGGATATGTTATGGTACCAGTTCCACTGGGTTTGCACACCAAATTTGGGGTGCTTAGCACCAAGTGGCCCTGAGATATGGGGCCCCAAAGTCGGTTCAGAAAATGTCAAGCACTTTTCTTCAGCAGAAAATGACATTTTCCGAACCGATTTTGGGGCCCGTATCTCGGGGCCACTTAGAGCTAGGAACTTCATCTTTGGATATGTTGTGGTACCAGTTCCACTGGGTTTGCACACCAAATTTGGGGTTCCTAGCACCAAGTGGCCCTGAGATACGGGGCCCCAAAGTCGGTTCGGAAAATGAAATTTTTGCTGCAGAAAAGTGCTTGACTCAAGTATAAGTCGAAGGGGGCACTTTCAGCACAAAAAAATGTGCTGAAAAATTCGACTTATACTCGAGTATATACGGTACTCTATTTTCTGACAGCATGCTGCATAGTTGCTTTTAAGTAGCTATTAAAATGTTTTTAAACAAGATTCACACATTTCTCTAATTGGATTCAATGAATGTACATTAAAATACTTTTAGTCATACAAAGAAGTATTTATGTGCTGCCACATTAATATATAAACCATATATTACTCATATTTTAAGATCTCAGGGAACCCCTGAAACCATTTTTCTCATCTACAGCTAATGGTACATTACTGTGCTTAGCGAGGTATAGATATAATATTAAATACGTAGGTATAACAAACACTGATTAAAGTGTATACCTAATAACTCAGTGGGGTTGATTTACTAAAGGCAAATATACTGTGCCCTGCAAGCGCAGTTGCTCTAGAGCAGGGGTCTTATACTGGTGGCCCTCCAGCTGTTGTGGAACTACAAGTCCCATCATGCCTCTGCCTGAGGGAGGCTTGTAACTGTCAGCCTTGCAATGCCTCATGGGACTTGTAGTTTCGCAACAGTTGGAGGGCTGCCAGTTTGATACCCCTGCTCTAGAGCTCCACTTCACTTTGAAAAGAATACCCAACCACATGCAAGAAAAAAAAAAAAAAAAAAAAAAACCCCACACACACACACACACCCCACAGCATTTTTGCTTGCACATGATTGGATGATAGAAATCAGAGCTTCCCCTCCTTTACTAAGATCTAGAGCAACGGCACTTGCAGTGCACAGTATATTTGCCTTTAGTAAATCAACCTCAATAACAGAGCCAGAAAGATCACTGAAAATGTTTGGTTTTAACACTAACTTTTGCTCAATGCAAAACTCACTCTGAATTGGTGTTTAGTGCAAACTTTGTATCTTTGCGTTGGTGCGCAGGGTAACAAATAGTTTTGCACTGATGTTCAGGGCAAGCCATTCACTGGCAGGTGGTCATCCCTGATGACCAACCACAAAGCAGCAGCTACAGGGGGAAACGTGAAGCCACTCTTGAGCAGGTATAAATTTCTTTTAATGGTGGCAGAATCGATTGATGCCTCTCAAGGAACCCTAGGGTTCCGTGGAACCCAAATTCAGAAACCTCGTATTAGGCCATTAGTCTGTACTTAAAAGTTTTTGTGTCACCGGCGCAAAGAAAAAAAAAAATATATTATATAAAATAAATGATATATATTAATACAATTTTTTATAATTTGATCTGCTGCGGTTAAATTGTTCTATACCATAGGTTTAAGAAAAGTTGTGTTTGAAAAAGAGGCGCTGATCCAAACATTTACTGGTGTAATGTTACCACCAATACGGTGTATAAACCCTATAAAACAACCTCACGGTGTATATGCCCTGTAAACAAACCTTACTGTAAAGTGCAACGTGACAGTAAAGTACCAAATAAAAAAATAAAAAAAAAGTTCAAGCCATCACTACTTAGGGCATAAATATAATATTCCCAAAATCCACTGTAAAATGCAACGTGACAATAAGGTGCCAAATATCAAAAAATACAAACTATTACAACTTAAAACATAGGTATATAATGTTCCCAAAGTCCATTTCCATTTGTCATATATATTCTCCAATTTTCATGCGTGCTTTATACTGGAACTTTTCACCAATTCATGTGCCACCACCACCTTCGGTCCAGACTCAGTGCCGGTCTCTAGGCACTACAAAGTGTGAGTTTACATTTTATACATTGTGAATACTTTTTTTTTAAAAGTAAAAACAAGTTAATTTGTAAGAAAAACATAAAAGGTAGGGTACATGACATGCATAACAATATAAGGATGCAAAGTTAACACAAACAGATAAACCTTTCCGAATATCCATTACACGGTATGCTCTGTCTTGGCACTAGCGTTCAGATGTTAATACTTACTTTTTAGTCAAGATAAATAAACATGTTATGCATACATGTTGCGCAATGATGGAGGTTTAATTTTTATGGGATACTTTTATTGACATGGAAAAATGAGGAGTACCTAGCGGTAAACTAGCTAGAGCAAAGCCAGGACAGTGAAGTGGTTATCCCCAGATGAACCAAAGGCAAAAAACTCTTTCTAGGCTCTGGTGAGTGCCCATTTTAGAAGGTGGTGGTGGCACATGAATTGGTGAAAAGTTCCAGTATAAAGCACGCATGAAAATTGGAAAATATATAATGACAAATGGAGATGGACTTTGGGAACATTATATACCTATGATTTAAGTTGTAATAGTTTGCATTTTTTTTATACTTGGCACCTTATTGACACGTTGCACTTTACAGTGGATTTTGGGAATATTATATGTATGTCCCAAGTAGTGATGACTTGCACTTTAATATTTGGCACTTTACAGTAAGGTTGGTTTACAGGGCATATACACCGTGAGGTTGTTTTATAGGGTTTATACACCGTATTAGTGGAAACATTACACCAGTAAATGTCTGGATCAACGCAGTTACCCTCTTTTCAAACACATCAGTCTGTACTGTCCACAGTAATGCAGCGGGGAGTGCCCGTTTACTCGCCATGTTCAGATGCAGACACGGACTCCTTATACTTTACCAATCCCTGGGTTTCTGGACACCCCCAGATAAGATAAAAGGTTCTCTTCTTTCTTCCCTCAGCAGTTCAGAGAAGCCACACTGAATGGGGCAGAGGTAGCTGGGCAAGTGATCTGCAGCCAGGTGAGAGGCCTTCAACTGTCAGAAGCAGCGTGCGGCCAGCCGGGCATGAGCCTAATGGCAAGCATTATCTTTGGAAGATGCAACTACAATGTAAAGCACCTTGAGAATTTCTACTAAAGTACTACATTTCCAGTTGGATGGCACTTTGTTCTGGGATCCATCCTGCGGTTTACCTGTGCTACCAGAGATACCATGGATTTCACTGTGAGGGACGTGGTCTATGAGGATAATCACAAGTAGCGGTTTTCTGTGCCGTTTTACTGAATTGGTGATTTTCAAAGAGACACTTTGCTTTTATAGTCTTATAGAGATTATGCTATGCAACCAGGTTACCCTGATTGAGACACAGAGGCATTGGTGCAAAGAGACCAAGTGCAGCTTTCAAAATCTGTTTTATGGTATTCAGCAGTATATGCATGCGCTTTGCCATTTTTACTCTGTTTTGCATTAGTACTTTTAACGTTGTATCTGTTTAATAAATTGCAAGTTAAAATTACTCTCGGTCTGATTTGGCCAATTACCCATCTTGTAATGCCACTACTCCAAAAAAACAAAACAAAAAAAACACTGCAGTTTTATTATGAACATTGTCACTGCAATAAAAGCAAGATTTTTATTCCTACCAAGTCTCTTGTGCCACCATCCTCCTACTCCAGTCAACTGGATAGCCTTAGTAGATTGCTAACAAGACCAGATGCTGACTGTGTCAGTACTCCTAGGACTTCGTACTAAATCAGGAAAGTACAAGTAATACAGCCACGAAGAAGGAAACTTGGGTCAGAAACAATGAGGACCCAGATGGAATACACACAGGAATTGTATTAGTAGACAGCAACATAAAATGTACAAGTCCTTGTGTGCCAGTCCTGGCAGCCCTAATACCCTAGGTTTGGGAGGGTCAGATTTATTTCCATTTATATATCTATTCTGGATATAATCTACCGGTATTTGCCATTGGAAGAATATAATCTTATGGCGAGGCACTAAATCGCTGAATGAAAATATTTTTCACCAGTATATCTTTATTAATATATGTATATGTACATGATACAGTATATGGTTTATACAATATTACAGAACATTTTTTATAAATAAAAAAGTATTTTCTTTTATTGACACTAACGGGCACGTGCTGAACTTTGCAGTTTGTTATCTTGGAATCTCTTATTTCAGGAACTGTTCAGCAAAAATGTCAATTATACTACATGTACAAAAGTTCATTGGTGCAAGAACCTGCAGATATAGCACAGCAATCATTAAAAAGGAAACATCATATTAAAAAAAGGAGTATCTCAAAATGTGTACAGTACTTTCTAAAAAAATAGTCTCCCTTTAAAATGTTCTGCATGATATTGTTCTGATGTCTTAAACCTATTTCGTATTTATCCATCAGAAAAAATTAAGAGCAATTATAACATACGTATGCACAGGAACATGTCTTGCTAATGAGCCATTTGAAGCAACAAAAGAATCTACAAAGGCTTCTTTGTTTATTACAGTTGACTAAATAGATTAAAAGGAATCTTGTCCAATTAGTAAATAATTTGAGCTACTACAACCAACTCACAGATACAGAATAAATACTTATCACCGTGTATATGTGCCAAGAGAAGCAACATGTGCTGAAAAACATCATGAACATGCTTACTTTGGCTTCATCGGCGTACAGAGGAATATCATGGAACGGAGAGATATACTTTCCCTTGCAGTCTTCTACAAAAGAAAAAAAAAAAAAAAAAAAAAGTTAGTATTTGAAAAATGTATATCAATTTCAGCATATACCAAAGAATGACATTTTTCCCCAAAGGGGAAGGACTAGAACCTGTTCTAGATTTGTTTTGCTACCAGCATCTCCATTGGGGAGATTTCCCCTCACTTCCTGTTGTGTCACCAGGACAGATATTTATGGGAAATCTCCACAATGACGACCAGTAAACCCAAAACTCCAGCCCAGTTTCCTGTCCAAACAACAAACAGGTAAAGCAAGGAAAAACTTTCTGGACTAGTTGTGGGTAGAAAAATCACAGAAAAGACCCTTGAACACCACCCCCCTTCCCAATGCATCAATAGCTAGATAGAAGTGAGCGATGTCCGGGTGTACATGACAATGTGAAGTGTCCCAGCCCCCATTATGTCCACATCTACTGTAAATGGGCCCTTGTGCAGCTGCACAGTCTGCACTAATGGATTGTCAATCACTGTTCCTGAGGTTCTCATCCTCCCCACTCTATCTAGGTCAAGTGTGTCCAACCTTCTGACCTTCCTGGGCTACTTTGGAAGAAGAGGAATGGTCTTGGGCCACACATAAAATACATTAATAAGGAGAGCAGGTGAGCAGTTCCTCCTGTGGCTCTGCGGGTAGGGGAGGCCGCTGGGGACTGTACACTATAATGACGACAGGTTGTCGGCGGCTGCACCTATTTGCGACTTTCTGCACAGCCAACAGTTACCTGCGGTGATTGCTGGCTGTGTCGAGAGCCGTGAATAGGTGTGGCTGCCAGAAAACTGTACTTATAGTGAACAGGGCCGACAGCTGCACCTACCCGCTGAGCCACAGGAGGAACCTACCCACTGAGAGCCGCAGGAGGAACTGCCGCTACAATTCGCACTGGTCCTAAACGGCGTGCATTTGCTTGGCTTGTCAATGTAGGCTGCCATGGCCGAACTTGTCTGTCAGCCACTATGCTTTCACTGCATAGTCGGCGTCCCTCCAGATGGGCCCAGGCCACTTGCTAAACTCTCTGGGGGACTCAAGAGGAGGACCAGAGCTGCTCGATACAAAAACTATTGCACAGAGCAGGCATTAATTTTTTTAAATAAAATAACCAAAGCAAAGTTTTGCAATCCCTTTAACATTTACAGAAAATCCATAATATGTTTAATATATGCAGCTACTACAAATAAGCGTGCTCTCTCTAGAGTCCAAGAGCCACCACTGAGTTCAAATTATGCTCAGCCTAGTAACACCTGCCAATACCAGCATGATCTAGGGCTTTCTAATCAAAGACAGAAAATGTCAGTCTCTATGGGCTCCAGCAGCAATTCATAAGAAAATCAGAATCCTGATGAAAAGCGGGCTCCGACAGGTATGTTAGCAATGATTTGTCAATTGCAATGAGAGGAAACTGTACTATAAAAACACATCTAAAGCCCAAATAAAAAAAAAACATTAAAAAAAAAAAAGTAACATATTGCTTGACAGTCATTGAATGTGGTGACTAAAATTTCTCCCCTTTTACGACCTAGTTATTTTGCCAATAAACACTTTCAGTGCTCACTCACTATACTATCCATGGCAGGGGTGTCCAAACTTTTTTCAAACAGGGCTAGATTTGATTTGATGAAGTGAACATGTGTGAGCGCCAACCATTTTGCCTGACATTCTTTGAACCATTAAAATTCAGTCCAAAGGCCCATACACGGTCAGGAAATCTGAAGTTAAATTTCGTCCGATGAACAATCTGCTGATTTTCTGATAGTTAGTATGCTGCTTTTGACAGCCGATTACGAATTTTCAGCAGACAAAAACTGGATGTGCAGGATCCAAAATTTTTTTGTCTGCTGTGACCACAACGTCCAATTTTCTTTTCATTAGTAAGGTTTTCTGACCAAAAAAAATATATAAAAAAAAAAAAAAAAAATCTGAAGAACAAGACTAGGCAAGTCCAGAAATAAAAGAACACATACAAAACAATTCGATAACTTACGTCACTTGTGACGCTGAATACTGCCTTCCGAAAATTTTCTGATGGTTAGTACCCTCTTCACTTTCGATTTGAGACTAGCATCCAACACAAAAACTGACGAAAATTTGTCCAATAATCTAACCATGTGTACAAGGCTTTAATGTGTTAGTCCGAGCACTAATACACTGCCCAACAAGAATTCTCTTGCCTTTGTGCCTGCGTGTGGTGAAGAGATGAGCTTGAGTGTGTTATTTGGATATATATTATATATATCTTTTAAGACCCCAACAAATCCCCGAGCGCCGCTCAGGATTAAGAATGAGCTTGGGCATGTTATTTTGATATACTGTATTTATCGGCGTATAAAAAACGCACCTTCACTTTAAGAGGGAAGTGTCAGGAAAAAACAAAAATTTTAAATAAAGAACTGTGAAGCAAAATAAGGGTCAGTGCCCGTGAATGCAGCCTCACATGTGCCATGATTGCAGCCTCGCCGTTGCCATCAGTACAGCCTGATCAATGCCCATCTGCAGCCTCAGAGGGAACAGGGAGGGGGGCGGGACGAGTGCCAACAGATTACATACAGGAGAATCTCCTGTTTACATGGCGGCCTCTTTAATACAAAGTCCAGCCTCTTATGATAGACAGAACAGTCGTCCAATGGCAGTCCAGAAGACGGGACTTTCTATTACAGACGCCGCCTAGTAAACAGGAGATACTCCTTTATATAATCTGACGGCACTCGTCCCGCCCCCAGGACAGTGCCAATTAAATAAAGTGTGTGTATATGTATATGGGGGCCACAAAAATAGCATTTTTATTACAGCTTACCTGTAAAATCCTTTTCTTGGGAGGAGTACATCATGGGACATAGAGCCTTAAGTAATTACTTAATGGGTTATGGGCCACCTTCATGTGTTGACACTGGTATACCCAATCAAGGAAGTTTACTCCCTATATAACCCCTCCTCCTCCTTCCAGGAGCACATCAGTTTTTGTAGCACAGCAATATACTTAAACCCCGTAAAAGAGGTACGGGACCTCTGTGTCCCATGATGTACTCCAAGAAAAGGATTTTACAGGCAAGCTGTAATAAAAATCCTATTTTCTTTATCGTACATCATGGGGACACAGAGCCTTAAGTAATTACTTAATGGGACGTCTCCATAGCAATGCTACTTGAGGGGAGGGAGAGACAACCCGCAGGGTACCCCCAGACTTGGACTTATACTGCTGCCTGCAGTACACTGCGCCCAAAGGCGATATACTCATACCTCCTTACATCCACCTGATAAAAAAAAATTTTGTGAATGTATGCACTGAAGACCAAGTTGCAGCCTTACAGATCTGAGCCATGGAGGCCTGGAGACACACTTCCCAAGAAGCACTAATCGCTCTGGTAGAGTGCGCCTTAACTTGAAAAGGGGGATGCTTACCCCTTAAATCATAAGTTTGAATTATAAAACTTGCCGAATCTACTTAGCAACAGTGGATTTTGAGGCTGCCTGTCCTCTTAGGACCCTCTGGCAGAACAAATAAGACATCAGTCTTAAGAATCTGAGCAGTTGCCTTTAAATAGATTTTTCACTGCTCTCAGCACATCAAGACAATGTAGTGACTTTTCTTGCCTGGAACATGGTTTTGGGAAAAAAAATAAAAATAAAAAAAGAGAAGGATGGCAGGACAATATCTTGGTTCAGGTGAAAACCTGAAAATACTTTTGGCAAAAAAACCTGGATGAGGGTGTACCATCACTCTATCCTCATGAATAATCAAATATGGCTCTTTACAAGAAAGAGCAGCCAATTCCAAAACCCTCCTTGCTGAAGATATAGCAACCAAAAATACAAGCTTCCTTGTCAGAAGGAGTAAGGGAACATGCTGTACGGGTTCAAATGGCTGTTTTTATAACACTGACAAAACAAAATTCAAATCCCAAGGGTTTAAGGTGATTTAACTGCATAAAAACCCCGGACTAAAGAATGCGTAGCAAGTGGTCTTTGAAATCAGATCGATAAGGCTGATACTTAGCCCTTAATAGTACTCAGGGCCAATTTCATCTCTACGCCTATTTGTAGAAAGGTAAGAATTTTGCCTATGATAGATCTCCGTGGGTGTCAACCCTTGGATTCACACCAGGAAACATAAGCCCTCCAGACTCTATAATATATAGTTCTGGAAGCTGGTTTCCTTGCATTGATCAAAGTAGAGATAACTGACCCGCAAAGCCCACGTTTCCTCAGAATGTGGGTTACAATAGTCAGGCCAGTAAATTTAGAGTTCGTAAAGTAGGATGGAATATCGGCCCCTGTGAGAGCAGGTCTGGCCTTAGTGGAAGGGACCATAGATCCTCCACTGCCATCTTACCGTTTTTCTTTCCAGCTGGATCCTGGAAAAGAAGAAATCAAGGCAGCAATTGAATAGGGGGAAATGCAAAGATCAGAGAGAACTGATCCTATGGTAACACCAACGCATCTGTTCTGCGTGCGACTGGATCCTTTGTTCTGGACACAAAGTTAACTAACTTTATGTTGAACTGGAGGCTAGAAGATCTACATTCGGAGTCCCCCATACTTGACAAACAGCCCAAACATATGTCGGGGTGAAGAAACCATTCCCCTGGGAATAATCTGCTGGTGACTTAAGTAGTCTGCGTGCCAATCTTCTATTCGCGGAATGAAGACTGCTGATAGGCACGGAATATTTCTTTCTGCCCAAGTTAGAATATGGTTTAACTCTCTCTGTGCTGAGAGACTCTTGGTGATTGATATAGGCCACAGCCATGGCATTGACGGATTGGATCCTGACAGGACAATCCCTTAACCTGGAAGGCCAGGTCTTTAGAGCCAGACGCACTGCCCGAATCTCTAGGAAGTTGATGGGCAAGGCTCTTTCAGTTGTTGACCACTGTCCTTGGACATTTGTTTACTTTAGTACTGCTCCCCAGCCTGAAAGTCTGGCATCTGTCGTTACCACTTTCCAGATAACAGGTCTGAAGGATTTTCCTTTCAGCAGATTCTGGTTAGTAACCACCAATTGAGACTTTGGGACACCCTTGGGGACAGCCATATTGGCAAGTCCAAAAGCTTGGATCGTCTTGTTAGCAGATAGAATACTGTTTTGCAGAAGTCTCGAATGGAACTGGGCATAGGGAACTGCTTCGAATGAAGCCACCATCCTTTCTAACAACCTCATGCAAAGGTGAATGGAGGGATCTCCTTTTGACCTGACCATCCACACCAACTCTTATGGAGTTGTCTTGCCTGGGCAAGAACACCCCTTTTTCTGGGCTGTATCTATGATCAGACCCAAATACTCCAACTTCTTTAGCGGTTTTAAGGGAGACTTCACTAGGTTGAGAACGCAACCCAGACTTTTCCAGGTAACTGGTTCTAATGCATACACCTTACTCCGAACACCGATTGGTCTATTAGCAATAGTTCATCTAGGTATGCCAAGACTGTTTAAGCCCTGTGCCCTAGACCTGGCTAGAGGTGGGGCTACCACTTTTGTGAACACTCCGGGTGCTGTAGCTAGCCCGAAGGGCAAGGCTATAAACTGAAATGCTGCTGTTCTACTTCGAACCGCAGAAACCTTTGGTGAGGGGAAATATATAAACATGCAGATATGCATCCCTGATGCCGATAGGCGCTAGAAGTTTTCCTCCTTGTAGGATAGAAACTACTGACCTGATCGACTCCCTAGAAAGGAACAGATCTTCAGGACTGATTTAGATTTTTTTAGATCTAGAATGGATCTGTACATGTACAGGAAACACATGAAAAAGGCAATGGAGGTTTTAAGGGAACCAAAGAAAAAAATCAGAACTATCAGCTGACTCTACTAGAGGTAGCTTGAAAGAGGCACGAATCATCTCTGTAAGAGATTTGTACCAGCAATTTCTCAGATTGCGAGGCTGAAAAAAGGTTCAACTCCAGTTCTCTCCTCCGCAGAGGAGTAATCAGTTTGCCTTTCTTTCCTGATCACCTGAGGGTAACCCTTCATCCTCTACCTACTGTTCCCTTGATAAGGGTCTGAGGTGGGGAAGGGGGATCTAGCACGCTTCCTATCCCCTTGGATGGAGGATGCGATTAAAGCCGCCAATCTTCCTTCTAAGCCTTTTAAGGCAGAGGAAAATACATCTTCAGTCACGTATACAGGAACTGAAGTGTGAAAAGCAGTTGCACCACCAATTGGTTCAAAGACTCACCCTGGCTTGCCATGTCAGGTATCTCCAGAGAGGACAGTGTGGAGGCATGACTGGAGTTCCCAGCGCCTGGGGGTGGAACTTTTGGTGCCCTAGTAGTAGCCTTGGAAGCCATAGTGCCAAGCACAAAAGCAGAGGTACTCTAAGAACTGTTCCATTTGCTGAGCAATAGTAGGAAAAACAATGACAGCATAGATTAAACTAATGCTAAACAATATCTTTTCCTGTACTGACAATGCCTGTGTAAACCCCTCACGTGCTCCAGTGTCCCGAGGCAGCCTTGCTTCAGCTGCTCTAGTTGACAGCTTTGTGTTCTCAGAGCATTAGCTTTTAAGCCCCTCAGGTGTGAACCTGTTTGTGTGCTGTCTTAGTACACCTAGTCCGCACACGGCGCCGTTGTTTAAGCTACGCCCCTTGCCCGACCCTCCCTCCATCTTCAATTAAAATTGTCAGCCTTGTGCGCGTGAACGGCATCGGACACAGCTAGAAGGAGGAGAGGAGGCTGCAGTCGCCATGCAGGAGGTCTCCTGATCATCCCCTCACTTTACACTTTATTGCAAGTAAATGTTTTTAGCTAAAAATGCCATCCCGCAACCACGAGGGGGGGGGGGGGCGGCGGTGGGAGGGTATGGGTACTCAGCAGTTTAGCTTTTTAGTGTTTTATAAGCATGTATAATACTGTTATAAATGAATGTACATATTACCTGTAGCCCCAGCCACTAAGTTTCCCCAATATCCAGCTGCAAGGACACACGCTTGTTTGTAGCACAAATTCAACAGGGTACACACATTCTTACTCCCTCTAGAGGAGTCTTAAGGCATTACAACATATATGTTAAAAGAAAAGTCATAGGTGGACTTTGCAGTTCCTAAGCTTTTCTCCTACCTTTTCCTCACTGCAGGATACTGCTATAAACAGACAGATCCAAATTTCACCCATGACGGCAGGCAGCGTAGTTAAACCATCAAAGACCGGGTCCCTTTTAATAGGGGTTCCACTCCTTTGGACCTGTATAGCACCCCTCAAGACAAATTTAGGTAATGTAGCAAGACCAAAAAGAGTCCTGGTTCCTAGGGTCCAGCTCTCAAAGAGAAGCATTACAGGCAAAACCTCATTCTTCTATGTGAGGCCCAGCTACCATCCTGTAGCAGCAGTGGCATGGATGGATCCGGTTGTGGAGGCTTTTTAAATCCAGCATGGATCCCTCCTGGAGCGCCTCGTGACCAATACCTTAGACAGTGGCGAAAAAAACTGATGTGCTCCTGGAAGAAGGAGGGGTTATATAGGGAGTGAACTTCCTTGATTGGGTATACCAGTGTCAACACCTGAAGGTGGCCCATAACCCATTACATAATTACTTAAGGCTCTGTGTCCCATGATGTACATTAAAGATAGATATTTATATCCAAATTACCAGGGGGGCCACATTAAAACAGAATGCGGGCCGTAATTGGCCCATGGGCCAGACTTTGGACATGCCTGTTCTATGGGAAAGCAGCGCTGTCACCCCAGGCTGCTGATGTGATTTGGATTACAAACAGTAGTACAATCAGTACGCATCAAGGAGTTCAATAAAGAACTCGATACTTTTCTGATCTTTTACAAAGTGGTGCTATGGTTGCACTAAATAATAAAATAAAAATTACCACCTTCTTGTAGATAAGAGCTGGGAGGTAACCAGGACCAACTCTAACTTGGTGTATAGCGACAGGCAGGGTGCCTGTCTCAATCTACCGCTGTGTAATGGATTAGCAGGTTTGCCACCAATAACCCCTCCTCACCCCACCTGTCACTGGTTAACAAAGACGCAGTTGGCTTCACAATTGACAGGCTCTAAGCAACCAGTGACACCAACAGTGGACAAAGCCTGATGGCGGAAGCCGAGAGACTCCTTGTGATTAACTGCAAGCGATTCTGTAGCCAACAACAGACTGTCTATTGGCTATGGATCTGCCCACTGCCTGCTGTCAATTACAAGGGTTGTGGACCTGATGGACAACTAGTGTCTCTGAATCCCCAGCAGACGCCACCCACCAAGCTACAAAACTCTTCGGCCATGCCGCTGTCTGTGCAGAGGGAGCTCAGCTGAACTGAGGATGGAGAGCCCGTATACACACCCAGCCTCAGTACACCCCTGCATGCTGTACTTGCCCCACATTTGTTGTGCAGAAACATGGCCGAATTCTAACAACGCTCTTTGAATTTCTCAGAAAATTTCCAACAGGATCAACACGTATTATTCTTGCAGAAAATGTACCTAGCCTTTAAAATGTAAGCTAATTATACTTCCTCTAGATTGTAAGCTATAACGAGCAGGGCCCTCTGATTCCTCCTGATTTGTATTGTAAGTGTACTGTCTGCCCTCATGTTGTAAAGCGCTGCGCAAACTGTAGGCGCTATATAAATCCTGTATAATAATAATAATAATAATAATAATAATAATAATACCTAAAGACTTATAAGTTGCAATGTACTAAAATCTTTTCCTTTGGTTTAAATTTTTAAAATCAAGAGGAACAAGGAGAAGTACAGCTGAATGGTATAACAGTTGCTATGCAGATTGATAGCCCATGGGTTAATTACATGGGAATTGTGAAAAGACTTCGGTTAACACCAAGACATAACAAATGTTATGTTTGTTACTAAATATTAAAACAAAAAAATAAAATGCAGCCTATACCAAGTATTGTGTATTTTGTACTTACACCAAGAATGCAGGCTGAATTTTAACTAAAAGGCATTCTTGAGAGGTCTAAGGGTTTGGAAGATAATGAGCCTGTCCGCATCCTGGTATTAGCAATGCCCTTTAGAAATTGGAAAGCAAGGGAAACAAAAGGCTGAATCTCCTGGGCATAAGTTACAGCAAAAGGAAAAATAATAACGAGCAAAGAATTTCCTAGTGGATGATAAGCAAAAAGGTTACCAGAGCAACAAACAGTGCTAAGCTGTTTGATATTAAAATAATTAGTATCAATGCTCAGGACTGCTGCTAAGGGAGTACCACCGGTCCTCCTGTATAGGGCCCAAGTCAGCAGGGGGGACTGGGCATCAGGGGGAAATTTGATGTGGGTAGGGGGACAGGGATCGGTGCAGCAGGGGGATAATTACAGGAACCGATCCCCGGTATGGCTCTCTAAAGCCAGTTTCTTCTCCCCTCCCACCAGACAGCTTTCAGCTACTGCAGAGACACATGGTCATACAGGGGGACCGGTTCCTGGAATTGCCCCCCAGCAGCACCGATTACCCTCCCTGTAGACTACCCTCTTCCCCTGCTGTTCCCCCCCCCCCCCCCCCCAGCACCTTTGGCTTCCTTCCTCTCACGGGCTGCTGCAGGTACACAGGGGGATGTTTCAGGAGGGGGGTGGTGAAACGGGCCAGTAAATATATTAGGCAACTAGCATTTTTCAGCATATCAAGCTCTGCAAGCTTCCTGGTAAAAATAAAGGCCACAGTTCCAATAGTTTTGTTAAATATTCAGAGACAATTCCTTGCAGAAGATGGAAAGCAGTCTATACAATAAAAAATAGCTGAGGCCAACAGGTATTCTTTGGTCCCTGGTGTCGGGGTTTCTACAAGTCTTATACATTTGACTTGTATTTCATGTAAAAGAAAAAAAGGGGGGGGGGGGGGGAGAAGAAGAGCAGGGCACCTCTAACAATGGTGGCCTTGTTAAAGCACAGTTGTAAAAAAAAGGGTTATCCGATTTCTTAGGCAGGCCATACACAGTTCGAATCCCAGCCAGTTCAACGGGAATCGGCTGAGATTCAAACATTTAATGGGCAGGCTAAATAAACCAAGCTGATCAACCGATAAACTTGAGTACACCCAGCCTGGCAGATTCTTTTGCAATCATCACTAGGGGCCACTATAGCCGCTATTGATAATCACGGTCTTCTCCCAGCGGCTTCTCCCGCCAGAAGACAATTGCGGATTCCCCTGTCAGCACTGTCTAGTATCAGCTGATCCCTCTGTGATAAGCCTTGGGTATATAGCAAAAGTGAATTTTCCATCGTACACCCTTCAATGTTCCTGGCCAACAAAACAGGTGAATATGTGTTTCAATAGTGGCTGTTCACATATGAGTGCTCAGGTTCCTGTAGCTCGTTGTGATGCTCCAAAAGCTTCATGAGCCACTTCTGAGGCAGAATGGGGCGTTTTTAGCCTTACAGACCTGAAAATGCACACATTTTTTAGCCTGTGAAAAACTGGTCTCCCTATTTTTGCTTTTCAATGGCAAAATAAAAATAAAAAAACCAAACAAACACCCAAAGCTTAAATGCCGTATAACACGCACCCCAAGTTTAGGAGGGGATTTTTAGGAACAAAAAAAAAAAAAACAACTTACATTTAAATGCCCATCAATGCAGCCTCATCAGTGTCCATCTGCAGCCTTGTAGTGTCATTTGCAGCCTTGCCCAGTGACACTGCAGACTTGTCAGTGTCACTGCAGTTTTTAAATATGGCGCCGCCGAGAGACACAGAGCCGGTCCTGTGTCTCTCGGCTGCTTTCGGCTCCTCTCGTAGTCCTGTGGGCGGAGCCAAGCGCTGCCGATATACATACATAGTCGAGTGTACTCGGCTAGCTCCGCTCACAGTCACGCCCAGTCCCTGTGTTATGTCCATCCGATGCAGAGACTAAATGGAACTGACTGCACTGGTGTGACCTAGAGCCATTGGAATACATGGAAAACACTGTGCATGCATTTTTAGTGCAGAAAAAAAAAAAATAAATGCGCTTGGAACTGCAGCTGGTGTAAACTGGCCCGGAGATAAAATAGCTGTAAAAGATACCAAGCCATTGGACTGATTTAAAGCACCTGTGCAAGATAAAGAAAACCCTGCAAAGCTGGCCTGTTGGGGGTACTTGAGAACCACTGTTGTAAACTTTGAGGATAAACCTCAGTGTGCTTTCACCTTTGTATGCACTTGCCTCATGCTGGCGCAAGGATGGGCTCCTTTTTGATCTCGGGCCAGAGAGGCTGAGCGGAGATTCAACCAGTGCTCTACACAAAGTATCTTGTAACAGATAATGAAGGGAACTCATTGGTATCCAGCTGTTAACATCTATAAACCATAGTTATAGTTCTAAGCTAAGCACATTATTGATTTTGTATTTGTATTCCTGAAAGAACATGTCTGAACACTTCAACAAGCATCCTGACATGTTTAGAAAACCTACTTTTACCTCATCAGATGCCTACTCAATCTGAAACAAATGTGTATGCGCATGCACTGCCCCTTTATTTTTAATCAGCCACAACAGTCACTCTTACATGATACATGCAACAGCAGAATGGAAACAAAGAAAATATTCTGTCAATCGTCTAATGAGGGTTTGACTACAATCTTTCTTTTAAGCATATTAGACATGTTGTGTAAAGAATGCAACGTATATTAGATAATCTAAGAGTTGACATTTTAAATATTTTTTTGTGCGTTGTGTTCTATTACAACAAAAATTAGCATCTAATTAGGAGGTTGGAATGCGTTTTTCTTTTCTAACCCCCTACTTATACATTTTAAGCTACCTGCTTAGTGGGTCAGAACAATTGGCAGTTAAAAGAGAAATTACGGTACCATTTTTCTTTTTTTGCCCAGTCTGGATACACGATTGCTTACTGCCACAATTCTTCACTGCTCCTCTCTATCAATGGAAGTCCAGAGGCCATGCATGAAAAACCCTTTGTGGGATGTCATACTGTAGATGGGCTGATCAGTTTCAAATGCAATATGCTAAAAATGACAAATTAAAGCTGATCTCTCACCTCAAATAGTTTGGTGAGGGATATACAGTAGTACTCATAGGTTTACATACCCTGGCAGAATTGGTGATTTCTTGGCCATTTTTCAGAGAATAGGAATGATAACACAAAAACTTTTCTTTTTCACTCAGGGTTAGTGTTTGGCTGAAACCATTTATTATCAATCAAGTGTGTTTACTCTTTCTAAATCATAATTTAGAACAGAAACTACCCAAATGGGGCCTTTTTTTAAATATAAGGAATTGTCAAACTGCCTACTGTAATTCTTTACACTACATTTTTTTTGGTAAATGAGTAGGGGTACTATGAACCCAATGCTTTTTCACATGGGGGGGCAGGATCAGGCCCCCCCCCCCTTGTTAAACCCCCTGCCTGCAGACCCTTACAACCACCAGCTAGGGTTGTGGGGGGGGGGGGGTGGGGGGGGGGAAGAGGCCCTTGTCACCATCAACATGGGAATGATGGGCTTTGGGCAAAGCCCCCCCCCCCCACATGTTGAGGGCATGTGGCCTGGTATGGTTCAGGAGAGGGGGGGTTGCTCACTCGCACCCCCTCCTTTCCTGACCTGCATGCTCAGATAAGACTCTGGTATGGATTTTGTGGGGGACACCATAGTGGTTTTTTTCCCCATTTTGGCATTCCCCTCAAAATCCATACCAGACCCAAAGACTTTTAGGACTTACATTGAGGTTTATGGACCTCAAGTCACATAAAAGGCAGACCAAAGTAGTGCAGGAACTACACGCACATATGAACAGTTATCATTGGGAAACATGGGGTATGACTTGTCATGTGACTTTGGGGTTCAAAGTCACATGACATGTCACACAAGTGTGAATGGGTTTGAAATGTATGCACCCCCCCCCCCAATCCTGTATAAAATAAATAAAAAAAATGTGCATACTTACCTAATTTTAATCTGCACTAGTCAGGTCACAGCGATTTACCCAGCTGCGGATACTCTGTCAGTTAGCGGCTGCTGCAGGTGAGAGGAGGGAGCGCCATCAACAGCTGGGCTATGGGAGCCGATTGGGGACACCACGGCACCCAGAATTCACAGCCATGGTTGAGTCCTCCATTTATACAAATGGAGGCGACCGTGCTGTTACTGCTCCTGAAAGAAGTCTGCCTGTAATGAGACTAGTTGGGCAAGGGTAAAACACTCTAATGCCATGACAAATTGTGGGCAGGCGTGTGCACAAAGTTAGTGGTGTGGAGAGATTGAGCTGGAGAAGCACTTCTGTGTTAGTGAGTTTAATGGCTTGGTTTGAACTTTGAATAAACTGGCCGCACTATGACAGTGTTCTTTCTCCCTTATCCATTTCTTTGAGGGTTATCCTGAGACCTCTGGAAGAATGCTTCCTGTATTGACAGCAATATATCTAGGAATATATAAACCTGCTAAGACCTACCCATTAGTTTAAGGCTCTGTTCACTTTTGTGCAACTTGTCATGCAACTGTGGACATCAAAGTCACATGACAAGTCGTTCCCCATGTTTCCCAATGATAATTATTCATATATACAGTATCTCACAAAAGTGAGTACACCCCTCACATTTTTGTAAATATTTTATTATATCTTTTCATGTGACAACCAGGGCTTTTTTTCAGCAGGAACTAGGGGGAACTCCGTTCCACCACCTCTGGCTCAGGTCTTCTGCTCCCCACTATCACTTGGTAAAACTGAAGTCCAGCTTCTGCGTTTACAAATGATAGCTTACCTCCCAGTAGCTCCCACAGGTCAGGTCTCCTGCGCAGATCTCACCGAGTGCCGGACAGGGACAAGGGAGATACAGAACAGGTGACCAGGGTTCAGTGCAGTCTTGGGCAGGAGAGGGTGTGTGGTAGGCTGCACCCTCTGTGGTCTCCATTTTTTTTCCCTGGTGACCAGTTGTTGATGCTCCTACTGCATGATCTCCCTTGCAAGTGACTGTAGTATAGTATAGTATGCTGGGAGGTACTATAGCCGGATAAGTGCTTCAGCTTAATACTGCAACAAAGGTAAGACATATGACAGATGGTGGAGCTTTTAAGGAGGGGGGAGAAGATGAGAGCAGTGGAGGGAGGGGTTGTATGCAGAGGGAAGAGCTACTTTTTCATGCAACTTCCCAGGTATGTGTGTGTGGCGGGCATGGTTGAGTTTCTGCACCTATTCTGAGAAAAAAAAGCCCTGGTGACAACACTGAAGAAATGACACTTTGCTACAATGTAAAGTAGGGGGTGTACAGCTTGTATAACAGTAGTTATTTTGACAGGACAGCAAATTTACAAACACACAGCCATAAGTGTCTAAACCACTGGCAACAAAAGTGAGTACACCCCTAAGTGAAATGTCCAAATTGGGCACAATTAGCCATTTTCCCTCCCCAGTGTGATGTGACTCGTTAGTGTTACAAGGTCTCAGGTGTGAATGGGGAGCAGGTGTGTTAAATTTGACGTTATCGCTCTCTCATACTGGTCACTGGAAGTTCAACATGGCACCTCATGGCAAAGAACTCTTAGGATCTGAAAAAAAAAGAGGGTTAAGGCAGTGCTGGAAAATAATGGTGGCCATACAAAATAGTGACACTTTGGAACCAATTTGGAGATTTTCACTTAGGGGTGTACTCACTTTTGTTGCCAGTGGTTTAGACATTAATGGCTGTGTGTCGAGTTATTTTGAGGGGACAGTAAATTTACACTGTTATACAAGCTGTACACTCACTACTTTACATTGTAGCAAAAAGTAATTTCTTCAGTGTTGGCACGTGAAAGGATATAACAACATTTACAAAAATGTGAGGGGGTGTACTCACTTTTGTGAGATACTGTATGTGCTACTTAAAGTTGCAGCAACTTCAAAGTAGTTCATGCACTACGTTGGTCTGACTTTTATGCAACTTGAGGGCCATAGACTTCAATGTTAACCTTCAAAAGTTGCATGAAAGTCGAACCTGAATGTTATACAACGCAAGAGTTGTCCATCATCACTGGTCAAAGTCGTATCCAAGTTGCACTCCAAAGTCGGCACAACTTTGGAGTCGTACAAGTGTGAATGGAGCCTTAGAGGTCATTTTGGACAGGCGAGTTTCTGTCCATTTGAAATGCATGGACACATTATGAGCCAATCTGAGCTTCTTACAGCTACTGCTGCTCGGGATCTGCACTTGGAATTGAATTGCTGTATGAGAATTTTATAAGGACTTTTCTCCTACCCAATACCTATGCACTTTAAGGTGTTGGGAAATTTTATGAACTCATTTGAACAACGTATTACTATTCTTCCACAGGATCTGCACTTTGAATTGGATTGTACTCCTTAGGCCCCTTTCACACTACCGCGACTTCAAAGTCACGCGATTTTGCAGGGAATGTCTGTGTAACTCGCATCAAAGTCAGACCAAAGTAGTGCAGGGACTACTTTGAAGACATACTAATATGAATGGTTGTCATTGAAAATTATGGGGAACGACTTGTAATGCGACTTTCCAGTCCCAAGTTGCAGGACAAGTCGTACAACTGTGAAAGGGGCCTTAGGGAGTTTTATATGGATTTTCTTTTCACTTCAAAAAAGGATAAAGTTCATAAACAAAACCAAAACAAAAAAACAAAACCACACACCAAAATGCACATGATTTGACAGGTAAAAGAAAAGTGCATATTATTTTTTTTACACTGCAGCCTATAAAGCATTGCACCGTTGATCAGTGGATCGTGGATGCAATGCCAAGCTCCTGCAGACTCTCAGTCAACTGCCTGCCCATACCTCCCATAGGGGCAGACAGTTACAGATGTTCAGGAAAAATCGAACTACAAGAGTGTTCATCAGTGTCCTCACAGTTCATTGAGCACTACAAGCTGTCTGCTTCACTGGAAGATGGTACTTGTAGTTCATTTAGGCTGGATTCACACCTATGCATTTTTTTGTGCTTTTTGCATTTTGCAGATTTGCACTACAGATTGTATTCCATAGGAAACCATGGTTTATGGACTGTAGTGCAATGCTGCAAAATGCAAAAAGCACTAAAAATGCATAGGTGTGAATCCAGCCTTACAGAGCTGTGTGAATGAATGATGCAGCTGTGTGGGCAGAGCCTCAATATTTTTAAATTGTGAAAGTGGGGATCCCTCACCTATACACGGGTGTATAAAGTGGCAAACCTATCCTTATAGGTTATGCACTTTAGGTTTTGGGGATTTTCAGCGCATATTTTTTTTTAAAGTGTAAGTAAAGGCAAACCTTTTTTTTTGTTCCTTAGTTTTGGTGGAGAGGGATTAGAACCCAGGTCAGTTTTTATGGAGGTCTGTGTCCCATTAGGGAGATTCACCCTCTCTGTCATGTTTACCATGATCATTGAAAGTAAAATAAAAGCCCAAATTTTGGGTTGTCCCCAGAGAAGTAATAGAGGTGAAATCTTCCAATGGGGACACTAGTTCTGTGGACTTGGGGATTCGCAAGGAATTCCCTTAATTTGCAGGGATTTTCTCTCACTTCCTGTTTTTGCCATGGACAGGACGTGAAGGGAAATCTCCATATTAAAAAGGATAAATTCACTTTTTAGAAAGAAATAAATGCACTTATTTTGCATGTAAAAAACATGCACTTTTTTGGAGCTTGTAAAGCATTGCACCAGCGATCAGCAGATTACTGGTGCCATGCAGGTCTCCTGCAGATCTGCTCGCCCATACATCCTGTACGGGGACAAGCAGATACTGAATCTGACCGGAAGAGACCATAAACTACCATTGAGCTCCACGGTAATTTATTGAAAACTACAAGCCAACACACGCAAAGGCTGCCAGACCTTGTAGTTTTCCCCATTTACAGGACAAAAGTGGGCGGAGCCCCGCTTAGCCAGTTTTTTTTCCCCAATTGTGATGGGGTGGGAAGATTGGGGAGGGGAGGGAGCCAGTTGTTAGTAAAATATAACATGTTACACCCTGAATTTGGGTGCAACATGTTATCCTTTTAGACAAAGAGGGCAAAAGATAACTCTTACAAGGGTTATAATCCTCCCTTACTCCATAAAAAAAAAAAAAGTGAAGATATTTTGCCCATAGTTCTACTTTAACCACATACATTTTTTTTTTGTGCTGTATCATAATAATTTCTTTATACTTCAGCTAGGCTGACATTCAGGTGGGGGAATGTGTGTAAATCACGCACACATTCTCATACTCACAGGGAAATCTCAGTGCTATTTAGCAGACGCACAGGGATGGTATTGATTCCTATGCGGCCATCAAATGGGCTATGTCATCCTAGAGTAGGTGAGGATGTACCAGCAAAAAGAAAAAAAGGCATTTTAAAACGGTAACTGTATGCAATGGAGTAGGAGGGAAATGGAGGAACTTGGTAAAAAAAGGTCCATTTTAAAAAGTGTGCCAGCCCAATTTTTATTTTTTTTTATTTTTGGATTGAGTGAAGGAGTAGAATCCCTGTATTGTTTTTTACTGCTAACAAAACATTGTCAGCATGGCAGGAAAATATTTGAGCCCCTAGACAACATTAAAAAAACTTGATAAGTAGTGGTGCACCGAAATCAAAATTCCAGTGCCAAAACTGAAAATTCAGGATGCACTTGGCCTAAACCAAACTTACCGAGAGAAATATAAAATTTATATATACACACATACCTACACACTTATTTATAAATAAAAAAAAAAAATATTATACTTTTTAATTAATATCATGAATTCGAATTTGTCGGCCATTATCGGCACCTCTTGAAGCGGTGTAAAAATCCTGCTTGCTGACTTTTTGGTGCATATTTGGTCAGCAACTCCCCTTTGACATGCATTGAAAACGCAGCATGAATGCATCAAAAACGCACTAGTGTTGTGTTTTTGATGCAATTTGTGAGTCACATGACCCATGAAAGAAAAAAATAAAATACACACCACACCAAAAATCGAGGTAAAATCGCAGGAGTTTTCAGCAGCCGTTAATCGGCATCTTTTTTGCTTTCGGCACAATGCTGAAAACCCAAAATTTCAGTGTACCACTACTGATAAGGTTTTTTTTTTTTGTATTGTTTTTTTTTTTTTTTTTTTTAAAGAGGCCATACATGGGTCAATTTCCCAAAGAATTTTCTTACGAAAAACGTAACTAAGAATTCTCTTTCGAAGTTCACACCATTAGGCCCCTTTCACAGGAGCGCCTCTGTTCTGCGGGATCCGCTTGCTCAGCGGGGGGGGGGGGTGACAAGTCAGTCTCCGTTTACCGAGCAGAGCGCAGACGGACACAGTCCTGCTCTCCTCTATAGGGAGATCGGATGAAAATGGACCGCTTGTCTGTTTTCATCCGATCCACCAGACAGATGGAAAATAGGACCACCATCCGTCTGGTTTTAGCCAAGAAGATCAAAATCGGATAGCAGCGGGTGTCACCGCTGACATCCGCAGCTTCATAGAGGTTAAATGGAGGGTCTGATCAGGTCCACCTGAAAAACAGAGGACCTGATTGGACAGCCTGTGTGAAAGGGGCCTTAGTGGGCTGCAGCAACAGACAATTTTTTGATCGGCACATTGGAAATAACCTATGAATTTACAATCATTGGTGGGAGAATTATGCAAGAAATATAAATCAAAAAAGAAATGTGCATGAACATTGTCCTGGAAAGAAAAGAAGAATCCCAGCCATGTACATTCTTTTCTGTAGCAACATGGGGTGAAATTGAAGGCTTGGTCGGTCAAATTTCAAAAGCAATGGTGGTACCATTGGATCACAAAATGTTTGATTTTAGAAAGAAAAAAAAATGGTTCTGAATTTGACCCATGTATGGATTGCTTGAGTTTTCCCCACTCAATCCAAAAATGAAGAAAAACGTTTTGGCTGAAGGTACATTTTAAAATATGAAGGTCTTGTAGAAAATAACTTTCTAGAAACTAAAATAATCCCCCAAAGTCACGCTAGAGTTTTCTATCATAAGAGTGAAGCTAACAGGACAAAGGGTACGAGGACACTGTGCTTTAGCTGGATGCCCTCTGTGTCCAGAAGTGAATGAATGCCAACAGCGTCATTCTGATAGATCAGCTCAGAAATATAAAATTGGCAGATCTGAAGATTCCAGACACACAAATTGGCAATAAGGACAAACTCTTGCTAGGACAGTTTCATCTCCTCATTTCTGGGATACAATGGTCAGGCAAAGTGCCATTTATTCTTTCTACTCTATGTGGTACAAATAGAAATCTTATTTTCAAGCAACTGAAGAAATGTTTTCTAAAACATTAGTGGAACGGTCATGCAGTGAAATAATGCGAACGTATTCCATTCATGCACGGCATATGGTAATGTGTAGAAAACAGATCATACAGATGGCCAGCTTTCTTACAAAGCTCCCAAATGATAAGGCTGCACCGTCAGACCATAATTAGCTCAAGTAATGGCAGCCTTAGAGGAACAGGAGTATAAAAAAGAAAACTGATGAAAAATGCAAGGCGGTAGTAAACGATGTCTGGCCGGTGACTCCGCCATCTGCTCTTATACAACTACACTGAAGAAAATCTTTGCCGGCTTTGGGATTACACAGCACAGCGTCTTTTGTGAAAGGTCAAGATGCTAAAAGGTTATTTATAGATGAAAAGCCTATCAAATGATTAAAACAATGGATCTCACTGAACCTTGCTCTAGTCACAATATTTTATGTTATAGCTTTCTAGAAGTGGATAAAAAAAAAAAAAAAAATAGTTCTAGAGAGAAATAATGCAATATATGTACATATGCGAAGATGCCAGTCAATGGTTTACATGTGAACAGAAAATATATATATATAAAATTTTTATTATATGGAAAACATTAAAATAAAGTTCACCCTTGTTAAAAAATAATAAATACATACATACACACACACACACACACACACACACACACCTTACCTGTACAATCCTTTTCTTGGAGTACATCATGGGACACAGAGCCTTAAGTAATTACTTAATGGGTTATGGGCCACCTTCAGGTGATGGACACTGGTTATACCCAATCCAGGAGGTTCACTCCCTATATAACCCCTCCTCCATCCAGGAGCACATCAGTTTTTGTAGCAAAGCAATATACTTAAATCCCAAAAAGAGGGGAGGGACCTCTGTGTCCCATGATGTACTCCAAGAAAAGGATTTTACAGGTAAGCTGTAATAAAAATCCTATTTTCTGTCCTTTCTTAGGACCCTCTGGCAGAATAAATAAGACATCAGTCTTACGAATCTGAGCAGTTGTCTTTAAATAGATTTTCACTGCTCTCACCACATCAAGACAATGTAGTGACTTTTTTTGCCTGGAACATGGTTTTGGAAAAAACCAATGGCAGGACAATATCTTGGTTCAGGTGAAAACCTGAAACTACTTTTGGCAAAAAAACCTGGATGAGGGTGTACCACCACTCTATCCTCATGAATAATCAAATATGGCTCTTTACAAGAAAGGGCAGCCAATTCCGAAACCCTCCTTGCTGAGGATATAACAACCAAAAATACCAGCTTCCTTGTCAGAAGGACTAAGGGAATATGCTGTACCGGTTCAAATGGCTGTTTTTGTAACACTGACAAAACTAAGTTCAAGTTCCAAGGGCTAAGGCTCGATTCACACCTATGCATGTTGCTTTTGAGCGTTTTTGGAGGTTTTTTTTTTTTCATGCTTGCCACGTTTTTGAGCAGCGTTTTTTTTTTTTTTTTTTACAGTTTTTTTTTACAGTCTTAAAAAAATTAAAAAAATAAAAAAAAAACGGCAAAAACTGTGCACTTGCGTTTTTGATGCTTGTCCATTGAATTCTATTACATGCAAAACGCTGCATTTTGCATGAAAAAAAGTCCCTGACCCTTTCCAAAAATGCAGAAACAAAAAGGCATTGATGTGAACATGTTCCATAGGAACCCATGTTAAAAAATTCCCGTGCATTTGTGCAAAATGCATAAAAAAAACGCGCTAGTGTGAATGGAGCCTTAAAGGTGATTTAACTGGCGGATTAATCCGCATCAAACCCCAGACTAAGAATGCATAGCAAGCGGTCTGAAATAAAATCGATAAGGCTGAGACGTGGCCCTTAACTACTTCAACACAAGGCATTTTCACCCCCTTCCTGCCCAGACCAAATTTTCAGCTTTCAACGCTGTTACACTTTGAATGACAATTGCGTAGTCATGCAACACTGTATCCATATGAAATTTTGTACACACACACACACACACACACACACACACACACACACACACACACACCCCTTTCTTTTGGCGGTATTTGATGACCTTTGCAGTTCCTATTTTTTGAGCTATAAACAAAAAAATAAACTATAAGCTATAAACTCTAAAAATGCACCGATTACTGTGTAAAAGTGACTGGCAGGGAAGGGGTTAACACTAGGGGGCGAGGAAGGGGTTAAATGTGTATCCTAGGGAGTGATTCTAACCGTAGGGGGAGAGGACCCACAAGGGGAGGAGACCGATCAGTGTTCCTCTGTACTGGGAACACACCATCGGTCTCCTCTCCTCTGACAGGACGTTGATCTGTGTGTTTGCACACAAAGACCTGGACATCGCAGCCGCCGGGCACTCGCATCGGGTGCCTAGCCCGCCCCCTAGAGGCTCAGAAAGTAAAAGACGTCATATGACGGCGGCCCGGAGAGGCAAAGGGTTCCTGCCGCCGTCATATCACTGTGTGCGGTAGGGAAGTGGTTAATAGTACTCAAGGCCAACGTTATCTCTACGCTTAAATTGTAAAAAGGCAAGAATTCTGCCTATGATAAATCTCCGAGGGTGCCAACCCTTAGATTCACACCAGGAGACATAAGCATTCCAGACTCTAACATATAGTTCTGGAAGCTGGTTTCCTTGCATTAATCAAAGTAGAGATAACTGACCCGGAAATCCCATTTTTCTTCAGAATGTGGGTTTCAATAGCCAGGCCGTTAAATTTAACCTTCGTAAAGTAGGATGGAATATCGGCCCCTGTGTGAGCAGGTCTTGCCTTAGTGGAAGGGACCATGGATCCTCCACTGCCATCTTTACGATTTCTGTATACCACGACCTTCTGGGCCATGTTGGTGCTGCCAGAATTACCAGTTTTCTTTCCAGCTTGATCCTGCAAAGAAGTCAAGGCAGCAATTGAATAGGGGGGAAAATGCATAGATCAGCGAGAACTGATCCCACGGTATCACCAACGCATCTGTTCTGCGTGCGAGTGGATCCTTTGTTCTGGACACACAGTTGACTAACTTTATGTTGAACTGTACGCTAGAAGATCTATGTTCGGAGTCCCCCATCCTTGACAAAACAGCCCGAAAATATGTCGGGATGAAGAGACCATTTCCCTAGGAATAGTCTGCTGGCGGCACTAGTCGTCTGCCTGCCAATAGGACATATTCGCTGCCTTTCTGCCCAAGTTAGAATATGGTTCACCTATCTTTGCACTGAGACACTCTTGGTGCCCCCTTGGTGATTGATATAGGCCACAGCTGTGGCATTGTCGGATTGGATCCTGACAGGACAAACCCTTAACCTGGAAGTCCAGGCTTTCAGAGCCAGATGCACTGCCCAAATCTCTAGGATGTTGATGGGCAAGGCTCTTTCAGTTCTTGAACACTGTCCTTGGACAGTTGTCTTCTTAATACTGCTCCCCAGCCTGAAAGGCTGGCATCTGTCATTACCACTTTCAAGATAACTGGTCTGAAGGATATTTCTTTTAGCAGATTCTTTAGTAACCACCAATTGAGGCTTTGGGACACCCTTGGGGACAGCCGTTTTGTTGGATCGTTTTGTTCCAAGCAGATAGAATACTGTTTTGCAACAGACTCGAATGGAACTGGGCATAGGGAACTGCTTCTGATGAAGCCACCATTTTTCCTAACAACCTCATGCAAAGGCGAATGGAGGGATCTCCTTTGACCTGACCCTCCGCACCAACTCTTAGGGAGTTGTCTTTTGCCTGGGGGCAAGAACACCCTTTTTCTGGGCTGTGTCTATGATTAGACCCAAATACTCCAGGTAACTGGTTGTAATGCGTACACTTTACTCTGAACACTGTTGGTCTATTAGCAATAGATAGTTTAGGTATGGCAACACTGTTTATTCCCTGTGCCCTAAACTTGGCTAGAGGTAGGGCTAGCACTTTTGTGAACACTCAGGGTGCTATAGCTGGCCTGAAGGGCAAGACTAAAAACTGAAGTGCTGTTCTACATCGAACTGCAGAAACCTTTGGCGAGTGGGAAACATATGGACATGCAGATATGCATCCCTGATGCCGATAGACGCCAGAAGTTCTCCTCCTTATAGGATAGAAACTAGTGACCTGATCGACTCCATAGAAAGTAGCGGATCTTCAGGAACCGATTTAGATTCTTTTATATCTAGAATGGATCTGTTGAATTTCTGCGTGCATCTGTACATGTACAAGAAATGCATGAAAAGGCTGTGAAGGTTTTAAGGAACCTAGAAAGAAACAGAACGGTCAGCTGACTCTACTAGAGGTAGCTTGAAAGAGGCACAAACCATCTCTGTAAGAGATTTGTACCAGCAATCTTTCAGATTGCGGGGCTGAAAAAGGTTCAACTCCAGTGGTTTCCCCCGCAGAGGGGTAATCAGTTTGCCTTTCTCCCTGATCACCTGAGGGTAACCCCTCATCCTCTACCCACTGTTCCCTTGATAAGGGTTTGAGGTGGGGAAGGGGGATCTAGCACGCTTCCTATCCCCTTGGATGGAGAATGCGATTAAAGCCGCCAATCTTCCTTCTAAGCCTTTTAAAGGCAGAGGAAAATGCATCTTCAGTCACGTATACAGGAACTGAAGTGCAAGGTGGGGTAGGGGGTCTAACACGCTTCCTATCCTTTTGGATAGCGGATGCGATTAAGTCACTAATTTTCCTTCTAGGCCCTGCAGGGCAGAGGAAAAACACGCATTTTCAATCATGTATACAGGGGCCGAAATGTTTTCTGGGCCTGACCCTGAGGCTTTCCTCTAGAGTCCGACGGCGGATGGCGTCTCTACTGCCTAGAGGCAGATGCCCCTGGCGCAGGGGAAGGAGTCCATTTAAATAAAAGGACGTTTATACCTTCTTTTGGAAGAATGAGTACCTTTCCTGACATCATTTGGATGCATTTGCCAAATTCTCCCCAAATAGTCGCTCCCCATGAAAAGGGAAACTAGTCAGAAGCTTTTTGCAAGGTGATTCAGCTGACCAATCTTTTAACCACAGGGTCCTACGTGTGTATTAGCACAAGCACAAGGCAGGACACTTGGTGAATAGAGTCTTTCATGGCGTCTATGGCAAAACATAGCGCCTTTGGTAGTTCGGCTAACTCACGGGCTTGTTGTGCAGGGACCTCCTTAAGGGTCTCTTTGAACTGGTCCTTTAGCGACTGATATACACACCTATTGCAGCGACTGCAGGCTGAGAAACGGCACCTGCCAAGGAAAAAGGTTTTTAACAGAAATTCCAACTTTATCTGCTGGATCTTTAACTACTACCATACAGCTCAGCTTTTGATGCTGAACAACAATTGTATTTTCCTGTACTGGAAATGCCTGATACACCGCTTACTTGACTCAGTGCTCCTGTGTCCTGTGTGACAGCCTCTACTCTTCAGATGCTCTGATAGAGACTGTTTGTCCTAAGAGCGCCGGCTTTATTGAAGAGGCTTCAGGTGTGAGCCTGATTATTCCCCAGTGCGCGCGTCATGTGTTCCACGAGGACACAGAGTCCTGAACACAGCACCGCCTGCCTTAGCCACACCCCTTCAGTGACCCGCCCTCCTCGCACAGCAGACCCGAAGGAGAGGAGGCTGCAGCCGTCATCTGGCGTTCCTGTCAGGTCTGCTTTTGCATGGCCGCAATTTTAAAAGGCGGGTAAAACATAGAAAAACGTTTTAAGATCTTTAAAATTCTCATCAACGCTCTGGTTGGCTGCTAAACCCCCCTATCTTCACTTGTGACCAACACCTTAGACAGTGGCGAAAAAAAACGATGTGCTCCTGGAAGGAGGAGGGGTTATATAGGGAGTGAACTTCCTTGATTGGGTATACCATTGTCAACACCCAAAGGTGGCCTATAACCCATTAAATAATTACTTAAGGCTCTGTGTCCCATGGTGTACGATAAAGAAAGTGTATTATTTATTTTACTAGGAGCCTGCAAAGCATTGCACCGGAGTTCAGCAGATTGCGGGTGCAATCTCAGGCTTTTGCAGACTGTCAGTGTAAGCCGTCTGCCTGTACCTCGTAAGAGCATGCGGTTACACAGTGATAAGAAGCATCAATAAACTACCTAGAGCGCTCAACAGTGCCCTGGTAGTTCTATGAGAACTACAAGCCATCAGCCACAAAGGCTTTAGGTACTTGTAGTGATATAAACCAAAGAGAATTGAAAATGCCCCGTCTAAGTACACAATAGGTAGCACTCACCGCATATGTATCGGGGGGTGAAATCATATTACTATACTAAAAGAGAAGAAAAATAAAAAACTGAAGGACCGAAACATATCCTGAAGAGTAAACTACACAAGGTTTTATTAGCTATATGAAGCAAGATACAAAAAACTGTATACAACCACCCCTAAAAAAATAGATGTGGTGGGGATACCCAGAGCAGTGGGACTCCACCAAAACATCTACAGCCTCCCTATAAACAATGTATATGCCCACATGGATGCGCGAGAAAGCCCGCAATGGAGGGAGCCCTCCCTTCCCCAATAGCACCTGTAATACCCCCAGCTACCTTAAAATACAGGCTGAACTATGCAATTCCTGAAGGGACAGCGTAATAATGCTAATGCAAAAATGTTCACGCTGTGCCCATAAACGAATAGCTTAAAGGCTGGCCATAATACCTGCAGTCCGTCAAAAAAATGAAAATGAAAAATAGAAAAAAAAATGGACACAAAGTAGGTAAAAGACAATATGAGGACAAGTATGGTAGTTCAATAATAGGTATAAAGGAAAACAGGGAGAGCTAATTGTGCCTGATAGAAAATTGTCCTGAAATGTGGATCAATCCCAAGTTATCATCCTGTGTTGCAATGTAGCAAAAGTATATGAAATGTCCAACATTGTTAATTTGCCACTGGATATCAAGAAGATGTACTAGCACAAGAGTGGGGACATATGAATAGGGGAGTATGCACTGTGACCATAAGCCGAGGAGTTAGCAGTAACAAAATATGTCCTCAAGGCTAAGTGAATGCTATATGAGGGTACAATTTCAATAACCAATTGATTGTTGCAAGTCCTCCTTATATTTATAGCAAGCAGAGGTGCAAAAAAAGATATGTGACCACCAGGGTTATTCACTAATAGTTGATCATATGGATGTCCTTCCAATGCACAGTGATGTTGGAGTAATCGATCAATGAACGATCTTCGTGCATATCTGTGTGGCATAGATATCCAAATGGTATTCCAATGCGTCCGTATTAGGAGCAGAGCATAGGTGCATCTTCACCTGAAATGCTTAGCTGGTCAACAGAGTTATAATCCATTCCATGAACACCTGCTGCTGGTTCTACCATGGCAGCTCATTTGAGAAAAGCTGGGTTATATTAGTTTCCAAGTAAAAGTGGTCAGGTAGCAGTTCAGTACCCAGATTTCCACATGTCAGTGTAACCTGGGGGGGGGTGCTCTCCCAGCATGAGATAGCTTACATGTTTTGTTCCCTTAATTCATGGAACTTCTGCAGAAGTTCCATGGAATACCATTTGGATATCTATACCACACCAATATGCACAAAGATCAGTCATTAAACGATTACTCCAACATCACTGTGCATTGGAAGGACATCCATATGATCAACTATCAGTGAATAACCCTGGTGGTCACATATCTTTTTTTTTTCCTTTATACCCATTATTGAACTACCATACCTGTCCTCATATTGTCTTTTGCCTACTTTGCGTCCATTTTTTGACTGACTATCGGACTGCAGGTATTATGGCCAGCCTTTGAGCTATTCGTTTATGGGCACAGCGAGAACATTTTTTGCATTAGCATTATCACGCTGTCCCTTCAGGAATTGCATAGTTCAGTCTGTTCAGGTGGTTGTATACATGTTTTTTTGTATCTTGCTTCATATCGCTAATAAAACCTTGTGTAGTTTACTCTTCAAGGTGTGTTTCGGTCATTCAGTTTTTTATTTTTCTTCTCTTTTAGTGATCCCATTCACAGAACTCTGAATGAATGACAGGACCAGGTTGGTTAAGCCCCGCACAGCTACTTTTTTTTTTTAATTCATTGAGACAGCAGGTGCAGGAAGAAGATTCCCAACCTGCTGTCACAACAGTAACGTGTTACAGGTTACACCCTGATTACGAGTTACAAAAGGTGAACTTATCCTTTAATTATAGCAACCCAATTTCCTTTACTGGGACATAGTCAACAAAATATGAATTGTAAATGTTGCTATGGGTCCCCACATTTTCAGCTTAGTTTTTTTTCCCATAATCAGTGGTCTTGCAAGCTTTAACTGCTCATTCATGTCTAGGTGAAACATGAAAAGCAGCTTTACTTACCAATCCTCCACACCTGCAAGGTCCTCTGCGCTGCTTTTCTGGCTCTGCAGCAGTCCTGCAGCCTTTTCTCCCCTGCGGTCTAAGGTCTTCTGACACATTAGGCACTTACCAACAGTGGGATGCATGGTCTTTAGGGCTCGGTTCACACTGCCGTGACTTGGGATCTGACTTGAGACCAAGGCATGCGACACGTGAAATCCCATGTTTGTCAATGAGAGCTGCCTTAATTAGCACTACTGAAGTCGCTCCGACTTTAGAAAAGGTTCCTGTATAAATTCAAGGTGACTTCTATCCGCCTTGTGCCCATAGACTTTAATGGAAGTCATCACCAAGTCGGATCCTCATACGTGATTTGGATCCGACATTCCAGGCATTCTCTGCGGTGTAGCCCCTCCCTTCAAAGTCGCATCAAGTCTTATCAAAGTAGTACTCAAGCCACCAGGAAGTCGCCTCCAGGTTGGATCCTCATCTTAAATTGATGCGATTTGGATCCCACATTAAAAGGAAGATTACCCAGGCATTCCCTGAAGTTACTTCAAGGTGGCAGGTCCTCTGATGTCATCAAGTACCATGCAGCGTACATCAGACACCAAGAAACAGTCTGCTGCTGCTGCTGCATAAGGGAGGAGGATTGAGTAAGTAAGACTGCTTTTCATGGCCCACTAGACAGAGTATTTACCTTTTGCAGTGCAAGGGGAACCGAATGCTTGTGAGCCTTTAATACTCTGAACTGCCCCATTTATTCTGCACAGGTGACCTGATATGAAAGACAACCCCATAGTGATACTGGCCCATACCGATCTGATTGCAAGCTTATGTGTTGAGGTAATCAACAGTGAAATTCTAGAAGGCTTATTTCACAAAGCATTCAAAATTAGCAAATAAACAACTCATCATTTTCATTGATATGCCTTTAGTAAACTGAAATCTAATTGGCCGATATAAGCTACTGCAGGAAACCGTATACCCTAAAGGGAAATGAGCTATACCAATGATATAACAGACTGTTATATCCTTGTAGTAGGAATTCATATGTTGTAACAAAAAAAAAAAAACAAAAAAAAAAAAAAAAGGGGGGGGGGGGGGCGGGGTTTTGGGGGAGAGTCTACGACCTACCTAAATCATAGTCTAAAGCCGCGTACCCACGGTCGGAATTTCGGCCCGCAAAAAACTAATGAGATTTTTTCGTCGGAAAATGCAACCGTGTGTATGCTCCATCGGTCTTTTGCTGGCGGAATTCCAGCCAGCAAAAGATTGAGAGCATGCTTTCAATTTTTCGGTCGGGAAAAGTTCCTATTCGAAAATACAATCGTTTGTGGCAATTTTCCGATGAGAAAACCGATTGTGTGTACGCGGCATAAGGGCAGCGCTACTTCAAAAATAAAATGACACGTTCTATGAGCATTTTGTTTGTGTGTTACAGCTAGGTTCACCTCTCTCAGTTAACCTGATCTGAGTTTAAGGTAATGAACTTAGTTTTGGCAGTGCAGAGCCTTCTCACGCTCCAGAATATTGCATCAGCCTCACCTATGCTTTATTACACAGGGAGGTACAGCTAGGGGAATACTTGTTCAAAGATTTCCCATAGCCAAGTTTTTTTTAGTATCATGAAATACTAAATAACTAAAGCGCCATCCAAAACAAAATGGTCTGTGCTATAGTATACATTTTTTGATCAGTAAAATTATACAACAGTAGATATACTGCAATGGCGGGGATTATCTAAAAACAGAGGGAGCAATTTACTAAAACTGGAGTGCAAAATCTGGTGCAGTTGTGCATAGGAACCAATCAGCTTGTAACTTCAGCTTGTTCAATTAAGCTTTGACTATAAAACCTGGAAGCCAATTGGTTCCTATGCAGAGCTGCACCAGATTTTGTACTCTACAGTTTTAGTAAATCAACCCCAGAATCTGACGCAGTTGTGCAGAGTAACCAATTAATTTCTAACTTCAGCTTGCTCAATTAACCACTTGCCGACCAGCTGCCGCAGTTTTACTGCGGCAGAATGGCACGGCTGGGCAAAACGACGTTAAGCAACGTCGCTTCGCCCTGTGGCCACTAGGGGTGTTTACAACCCAACATCACTTCTGATTTTTTTTTTCTGTCGTCCAAGAGTTTTTTCGTGACTTTAGTAACCTATTCAATTTCTACTTTCGACTATTAAGCGAAAAAAGTTGTACGATATGCGGATCGTGTGTACAGGCCATTAGACCCCTTTCACACTGAAGCGTCGCTAAAGCTCCAGTCGTTTTTGCGGTGCTTTAGCTGTACTTTTTTTTAAGATCACATGGCCTTAAAAAATAAATAAAAAACTAATTTGCAGCGCTTTCCATTTTAATGGGCAGGAGCGTTTTGGGAGCGCTATTTATAGTGCTCCCAAACCGCCCCAAAGATGCTGCTTGCAGGACTTTTTCCAAGGTCCCGCAAGCACACTGCCCCAGTGTGAAAGCACTCTTTGCAATGAACAGGAGGAAGTTTTCAGGCACTTTTTCAGAGGCCATTTCTAGCTCTAAAACGACTGAAAACTGCCTCAGTGTGAAAGGGGTCTAATTGACACTTCTCAGACAAAACTTAGGCTACTTTGACACTGAGGCAGTTTTCAGGCGTTTTAGCGCTAGAAATGGCCCCTGCTACGTGCCTGAAAACTGCCTCCCATTCATTGCAGTGTGACTTTTCACACCTGGGCGGTGCGCTTGCGGGACGTTAAGAAAAGTCCTGCAAGCAGCATCTTTGGGGTGGGTTGGGAGTGCTGTATTTAGCACTCCCTAAAACGCCCTGCCCATTGCGATGAATGGGCAGTGCTTTCAGAGCGCATGAAAAGCGTTTTGACAGCGGCGCAAAACTGGACTTACCATTTATTTTGGTAAAAAAGGCCCCGTTAGTGGCCAAAAAGCGCCATTAAAACGAGCAGTGCTTTAGCACTAACAGCCAGGCGTCCCAGTGTGAAAGTATCCTTAGCCATGGTAACAATGGTAAAGGTTATCCAGAAATAAAGACTCATATCGGTATACTGCCAATTAAGTACAAACTGTTTTTACTGCTTAATGGAATTACTGGAATCAGTATAAACAAAAAAGGGATTATTAATTAATTAAAATTAAACCTAAGTGTTGTAAACTGTGAGCACCTTGCGTTTTATTGCAGAGGAGGTATGCTGTGTCCCTTCTGCAATAATACAAAAACGTACCTGCCTGTTCAGTTATCTACTGAATGTACAATGAGAAGGACTAACCTCCGTAGAATTGTGCGGGATGACGCCATCCTCCGCCACCCAATCAAGAGGCCAAAAAAAAAACGGTACTCGGGGAAAAGATGACAGTGGCTGTCATAGGATTTAATCAATGCATCGCTGGAAGGGAAGGTGGAGGCGAGTATACTGGAGAGTTTAGCTCCACTTTAAGGGCCTGTTCATACAAGACGCAATGCAATTGCCTAACACTTAGTGTGAACAGGGGAACTGGGGAGGGGCTCCAGTGTAAGATTACCTTACAGCTTTTTCTGTAAGGGTGAACTCACCCTTTAAGGCTTGGTTCACACTACTGTGACCTGAAACTCATGCGACTTACGGTGCAACTTGAGTGCAACTTTCGGAGAATGCCTGGGTAATCTTCCAGTAATGTCAGATCCAAATCACATCAATATAGAAGAGGATCCGAACTTGGAGGCAACTTCCATTAAAGTCTATGGGCACAAGTCGGATAGAAGTCACCTTGAAGTAATACAGGAACCTTTTCTAAAGTCGGAGCGACTTCAGTAGTGCTAATTAAGAAAGCTCTCATTGACCAACATGGGGTTTCACATCACGCGAGGTGAGGGCTCAAATTGGATCCCAATTGGCAGCAGTGTGAACCGAGCCTTAGGGGAAAATTTAAAAAAGCACAGACATGTCAAAATGCATGCTAAATCGGCTCAATGTGAACGTGGGCTATAAACCATTCACTGCAGGTAAATTTCCTGGTATGTGCTTTAAGGGTCAATTCACACCACATGCAGGCCAGTGCGTTTTTTCTGCATCAAAAACACATGGAAAAATAGGTTATATGGCATAGTTCACACCAGTGCTTGCAGTTCCAGAAAAAAAACAAAACAAAACAAAACAAAACAAAAAAAACCACACACGCTGCATTTTTCCTGCACTGGAATGCTGTAAAACGCATCAAACACACACAGGAACGCACATGTCCTTATTTAAGGTTAAGAAAAAAAATATATATATATTTTTTAACTGGACTGCATCAAAAATGCACATGCAGAAAAGCATCTGGAACACATCCGGACTGCGTTTCCATGGTGTGAACTGGCCCTAAATGACAGGGATCGATTCACCACCATGTAAATGTTTGTTGAAAGTCGCATTCACAACTTTATAACATTGCCCCTAGGCGATTTAATGTTTTGTTTCCCTGCACATACTGGAAATGCATCTACGATTTGTCTCCTAACAGGCTTTAGAACCTATCCTAGAAGAATTATTCTCATAACCTGGGCTATGAATACACTTTACTAAATATCAGGGCCAGTTCACACCACATGCAGTCCAGTGCATTTTTTTTCTGCATCAAAAAGCATAGGTTATATCCTTTTTAATGGCAGAGTTTACACCAGTGCTTGCAGTTCCAGAAAAAAAATAATAAATAAACCATGCTGCATTTTTCCTGCACTGGAATGCTGTAGAAAGCATCAAAAACACACTGGAACACACGTCCTTATTTATTTAAGAAAAAAAGAGGGTGGACTGGACTGCATCAAAAATGCACATGCAGAAAAGCATGGAACGCATCCAGACTGTTTCTATGGTGTGAACTGGCCCTTAAAGTGATTGTAAAGTCTTGTTTTTTTCCCCCCTATAAAACTAACAAACATGTTATACTTGCTCTGTGCAGTAGAGGACCAGTGGGTTCTGAGAGACGTTTTTCAGCTGTAAAAACGCTCCAACACTGACAAACGCTCAAAAACGCTCAAAAATGTCACTCACCAACGTTTAACATTTTTGATCCATTGAAAAAAAAAAAAAACAAAAAAAAAAAAAAAACACCCACGCTAAAAAACGCTAATGCGGAAAAACGCTAAAAAAAAAAAAAAACGATATCTTAATGCATTAAGATAAAAAAAAAACAAAAAAAACAAAAAAAAACCTCCTGCCTTTACAACTTCTTTAAGCTGTATTGCTAAACAAATGATCACCATTTTATTTTTGTTTATTTAGACTTTTATGTTGCCTGCATGTTTCATATACTCCTATGAAGCATAAACTGTAGGCTGCACTAAACTGCCCAGAAAGCAATATGATAATCAGGGCAATTTTTAAAAATTACAATCATATTCACCTTTGACTGAACATTTTTTTTTTTTTTCATAAAAGGAGGTAAAATTGGCTTTTCACAAATTGCCTACTGTGTTTAGAAAGAAAAAAAATAAATAAATAAAAAAATCAAAGTTTGCCACCTCTTCCCACAACTTTTCACTAATGAGGCAACTGTAAAACCGAGTGAAATACTAAAGATTCTTGTAGGTCATGAACTTCATAAAGGAACCCAAGGACAGTCTGACATGTCTATAGCAAAACGATCTCTTTTTTTTTTTTTCTTTGTATTAAAAGAAGAATGGAACAACCTGATAGAGAAGGCTCAAGTGTTTGCCCTTATGAATCGCCTAGTATGGCCTCATCTTGAACATCCAGCACAGTTCATGGCACCAATTCACAAAATGAATATTGTGGAAACTGCAGAAAAAGGTCATTTTTTTTTTTTAAAATAAAAAGGACACAGAACAGTCACAAGGAAACACTGCCTGAGCGGAATCTGTACACAAACACACAGAAAATAGATTTTTTTCCTGCGAAAGGGGTTAAATCTGATGACCGCATGCCTTATTGATATCCTATACAAAGTAGAGAGCACCATTTGTTTTTAGCCTACAACCAGGGCATACTTCAGGTTTTATTGTCCCTTACTGTCCTGCGTGTCACACCTACATAGGTAAAATATCTCTGTTCCAGGAAATAACATGAGTAAAATCACACACTGCTTTACATTTTTTTCTTTTACAAGTCAGTGTGAGTCATCATAATAAAGTGAACCTGTTATACGAGGTGTGTCTAAAACGTTTGGTGAATGGTATCAGAAAACAAAACAGAAGATACAAATGACTTTTATTGGCCTTCAAAATAATCGCCAACCTTCATAAGGCTTCTGGAAACTGTCAAAGGCCTCTTTAAGAATCCATCGCAGAACCGCAGTCACATGTCGCCATGTCCGCAAAATATGCGCCTTTCACGACGCTCTTCCGGCCAGGAAATAGAAAGGTCCACAGGCGCCAGATCAGGAGAGTAGAGTACAGTTGATGATCGAGAACAGGTACACCAATAATGAAATCTCCAGAGGTTTCCATCTCTTCATCGCTCAGCTTGTGTGGCACATACCAGGAACAGATCTCCAGCTTACCCAAATCTTTGGGGACGATGGTACGCACCTTGTGCTTGCCAATGCCCAATTCTTCCACCATCAATCATTGAGTCAGTTGCTGATCTGGTGCCAGCATTTGTTGCATTACTCGATCGTGTCTGGCAGGGGCGTTGCTAGGTCTACAAAAGATCTGGGGCTAGAGCCCAT
Organism: Lithobates clamitans; assembly: GCA_037952925.1. NCBI lineage: Eukaryota > Metazoa > Chordata > Amphibia > Anura > Ranidae > Lithobates > Lithobates clamitans. Next base: position 4,149,348 of record JBBGZY010001230.1, read on the forward strand.
ATCAGCATAGTAAAGAAAGTCATACGCTTGGGCGGGCATACACATGTATATACAGTAATATGTGTGTGTGTGTGTGTGTGTGTGTGTGTGTGTGTGTGTGTGTGTGTGTGTGTGTGTGTGTGTGTGTGTGTGTGTGTGTGTGTGTGTGTGTGTGTGTGTATATATATCCCCAGAGAGCCCCCCCCACTTACATCAGGGTCCCCAGAGAGCCCCCTTACATCAGGGTTCCCAGAGAGCCCCCCCTTATATCAGGTTCCCCAGAGAGCCTCCTCCTTACATCAGAGTCCTCAGAGAGCCTCCCCCTTTCATCAGGGTACCCAGAGGGCCCCCCACTTACATCAGGGTCCCCAGAGGGCCTATCCCTTGCATCAGGGTCCCCAGAGAGCCTCCCCTCCCCTTGGGGACCCCTGCAGAGACTCTGGGCTATTGGCCCCAGATTCGGGGCTATTGCCCCAAAAGCCACCCCCTAGCGATGCCCCTGGTGTCTGGGGTTCCGCTTGTTTATCCGAACGTGGCTCATCCTCAGTCGTTTTCTGCCCATCACAAAACCACTTAAACCAGTTGTAAACACATTTTCTGCTCACAGCTTCCATCCCGTACACTTGCACCAACATTTCATGCGTCTCCGTCATAGGTTTCCCCCAATTTGTAGCATAACTTGATGTTCACTCATTGCTCTATTGCACTGTGACCCTACCTCACATGGACTACGATCGAATGCCCACAGCTGGTTTACCCCGATGGTCACGTGTACTCCACGCTAGATGGCGCTTCTTGATGTGTCTCTAAAAAGGCCATGTGCATGCACACGCACCTGGCCCATGTTGCCGTTGAGATATCAGACCATTCACCAAACTTTAGACACACCTTTTATATTAAACTTTTTAAAAATGCTCTGCTATTTTTTTCTAATCAATACTTCTCTTCTGTGCCTCTGTAGCATTTGGTTTTATTACTGGGGCCTGTTTTTTTCTTGTATTCATTGCTAACCTCTGTCAACTGCCATTTCACAACCAGTGGGACTGTCCAAGTTGGCAGTAAGGTCCCATTCGCAGGGCTGGTTTGCTGCAGCTGTCGGATTCTTACTACTGGAATGACCGGGTTATGCCATCAGCAGCAGCCACTCAGCTCATTGAAACGAATAGCAGGCCGACAGCAGCTGATCGCATGTAGCTGCACACAGTGCGATTAGCTGTGGTTTGGGACAATGTCAAACTCTGGACACAGCTGACTAGGTCCAGACTCGAACATCTGTCTCAAACCACAATGAATTTCTCTGTCTGCAGCTACACGCAATCAGTAACAGTTTAAAATGGGCTTGTCGCATAACCCAGTTATTCCAGTAGCTAGAATCTACAGCTTCTTGCCGCAGGAATCCAGTGGCTGCAACAAACTGGGCACGATCATTGGATAAGGAGACAACAGTTGGTAGCACTCTGAAGTTTAAGCAAAAAAAAAAAAAACACCTGTAGCAAAAAAAATACTAAATATACTTACCTCATGCCCCCCCAACAATTCTAGCCCAAGACCTCCTGTGTAACTCTAAAGGGGTAACTTGTGGGAAAAAAAAAAAAAAAAAAATTAAAGCGTCGCCTATGGACATTTTTAAAAGTACCAAAGTTTGGTGCCATATCACGAGTGTGGGCAATTTTAAAGCGTGACATGTTTGGTATCTATTTACTCGGCGTAACATCATCTTTCACATTATACAAAAAAGTGGGCTAACTTTACTGTTTTGTTTTTTTAAAATTCATGAAAGGGTCTTTTTCCCAAAAAAGTTGCCTTCAAAAGACCGCTGCACAAATACCGTGTGACATAAAATATTGCAACAATCGCCATTTTATTCTCTAGATTCTCTGCTAAAAAAATTCAAGTTAGACCGGTAACTTGTTTTCCTTGAGTCTTTCAGGACAGCACTTGAGAGAGTGACTCCTCCCCTTGCAAACAGGAAACACCTCTTCCACCAAACTTTAAAAGGAGGCTCCTTTCCACACCTTGTCAGTAGTAGTAGAGAACCTCCGGCCCCAAACTGGAACACATAATCGAGATATGATTAGTCACAGTATATATATGTAAAAACAATAGGGCGGGATGCTGCTGTCCTGAAAGACTCAAGGAAAACAAGTTACCGGTAAGTCTAACTTGAATTTTCCCTTATCGTCTTTCAGGACAGCACTTGAGAGGATAATAGAGACTTACCCCCCTAGGGAGGGACCACAGCCTGCAGAACCTTTCTGCCAAAAGCCTGATCACCTGCTGATAGGAGATCCAGTCTGTAATGACGGACAAACGTTAGATAGCTTGACCACGTAGCCGCCTTACAAATCTGATCTGGGGTGGCACCAGCTCTTTCTGCCCATGTAGTGGCCTGGGCTCTTGTTGAATGAGCCCTAATTCCCAGCGGGGAAGATAAACCCATTTGAGAATAGGCTACAGAAATAGCTGTCTTAAGCCATCTAGCCAATGATGCTTTTTGGCCTTTCTGGTTTCCAGAAAAAAAGAACAAATAATGAATCTGAAACTCTAAACCCTCCTGTTACTTCCAAATACTGTAATAGGATACGCCTTACGTCTAAATTGTGAAACTGCTCTTCCTTTGCACCCGAAGGGTTAGCAGAAAAGGTTGGTAAAGTAATCTCCTGAGACCTGTTACTAAAACTTGCCACTTTTGGCAAAAAACCCCGGATCTACTTTAAGGACAACTCTATCAGGAAAAACTGACAAAAAAGGCTCTTTTACTGATAGGGCGTGCAGTTCACTAATCCTTCTTGCTGAAGTAATTGCGACCAGTCTTCAAAGTTAAATTCTTTAGGGATATGGCCTGTAAAGGCTCAAATGGTTCTTTTGCCAGAGCCTGCAGAACCACCGAGAGATCCCAATTTGGGAAATGCTTCACCGGTACCGGTCTAGACCTGGAAAGTGCTTTGAAAAATCTCATGATCAGAGTTTCTGAAGATAAGGATCTCTCCAGATAAACTCCCAAGGCGGCCACCTGCACCTTAAGAGTGCTGACCGCCAAATTCTTGTCTGCACCGTTTTGCAAGAACTCCAGCACTGAAACTAGATCTTTAACCTCCCTATGTTCAGAATGACAGAAAGAAACATAGACTTTCCATACTTTGGCGTAAATATCCCTGGTTACCTTTTTCCTACTGGAAAGCAACATCGTAGTTAAACGCTCAGAAAAGCCTTTGCTTCTCATTAACTGCTCGTCAGATACCAGGCAGTGAGTTTTAACCTGCCTACATCTGGATGATGCACTGGCCCCTGAGTCAACAGATCCTGACTGAGCGGAAGATGCCAACACGGTTAGATTGCCAACTGAAGAATCGTGGAAAACCAAGCCCTCTTTGGCCAATATGGAGTAATCAAAATTATTGATACTCTCTCTTCCAGTATTTTCCTCAACACTAGAGGGATTAACCTGAATGGAGGAAAAGCATACCCCAGGTGAAAATCCCACGGATGTGCCAGAGCATCTATCCCCTGAGAGCAAATGTCTCTCTGAAGGGAGAAAAAATTCGGGAGCTGCGTGTTTTGTTTTGAAGCAAACAGATCTACCTGCGGAAGGCCCCAAACACTGGTGATTAATGCAAACACCTTCCTGTTCAGACTCCACTCTGATTCCTGAACTTTCTGTCGGCTCAGATAATCCGCTACTTCGTTCAATGTGCCTTTTAGGTGAACTGCGGATAGAGATAGTAAGTGGTTTTCCGCCCACTCCAGAATCTCTACTGACAGTAAGTGAAGAGCCTTGCTTCTTGTGCCTCCCTGTTTGTTCAGGTAGGCTGTGGCCGTGGCATTGTCCGACAAAATCTGGACATGGCAACCTATGAGGTTTTGAGAGAAGAAAACTAATGCTAGAGCAACTGCCTTCAGCTCTCTCCAATTTGAGGATTTTTGGGCCTCGAACTGGGACCATGTTCCCTGCGCTTAAGACCTGACCCATGTGGGCCCCCCATCCCTGCAAACTGGCGTCTGTTGTAACCACTTTCCCGGTCGAAAAAGACCACAGAAGACCTCTTTGCAGTACCACCTGACTTTTCCACCACCAAAGTTAACGTTTGACTCTGGTGGGAATCTTTATTTTTGTATCCAAACTCTCCGTCCTGTGGTTCCATGTACTTAGAAGGAACCTCTGGAGAGTCCTGAAATGCAGCCTTGCCCATTGGATGGCTGGCATTGAAGAGGTTAATGTCCCCAGAGCCGACATAACCTTTCGGACCGAAATCAGTTGATTTGTTTGTAGTGCTGTTATTACCCTTTGGACCTTGATCTTTTTCTCTTCTGGGAGAAAAATCTTTTGCTCCACTGAATCTATCAAATAACCCAGAAACAGTACTTGCTGAGCTGGGATGAAATTTGATTTTTGAACATTCACTATCCACCCTATTGACTCCAAATGACTGCGGGATTTGCCCAAATCCTCCTGCAACTTCTCCCTGGATGGGGCAAAAAAGAGGAGGAGGTCGTCCAGATATGGAATTACCGCAATCCCCTAGAGTCGAAGAGGGGCGAGAGCTTCCGCCATTATCTTCGTAAAAATACGAGGAGCTGACGACAGGCCGAAGGGAAGGGCCCTGAACTGAAGATGTATAATCTCCTTGCCCATATTCACCGCAAACCTCAGGAACTTCTGGGACTGAGGTGCTACAGGAATATGAAGATAAGCATCCCTCAGATCGATTGATGCCATAAAACAATCTTTTGTCAGAATGTTTCTGACCGTGAAAATTGAGTCCATACAAAACTTTTTGTATAGGACTGACATGTTCAGGGGTTTTAGGTTGAGGATAAGACGGAAGTTTCCGGATGTTTTTTTTTATCAGAAAGATGTGTGAATAGAAACCCTGACCCTGTTCTTCTGGGGATACTGGTATCACTACCCTCTGGTGCCTCAGATCCCTTAAAAGGTTCTTCATGGCCAGAGCCTTTGTTTGGTCCCTTGGTAGGTTTGTTACAAAGAATCTTTCTGGCAGGCGATCCGAAAACTCTATCCTGTAACCTTGGGACAGCATGTCCAAAATATATAGACTTTCTGTCATGCTGGCCCAAAGGGGAAGGAAACTTTGAAGCCTTCCCCCCACCGGTACGCACAAGTCATTGCGTTTTACCGGAGGCTGCAGGAGGATGGAAAAGGACATTTCCTTTTCCCTTTCCCTTCTGCGATGCCCAATTTTTTCTTTTCTCCTGGGGTTTGGTTTGTTCTTGAGCCCTTTGGGAACGAAAAAAACGCTTAACTGGCTGTTTTTTTCTTTTTGATTGGAAAAGACTTCTTTTTATCCGCTGTTCTATCCAGAACCGCATCTAAGTCAGGCCCAAAAAGCAAGTCACCCAGGAACGGAATCCCACACAGCTTGTTTTTGGATGCCGCGTCCCAAGTTTTCAACCACAAAGCCCTTCTGGCTGAGTTGGCCAGGGCAGCAGATCTAGCTGTCATTTTAATTGATTCCACTGATGCATCAGATATAAATGCGACAGCGGCCGACAGAGTTGAGAATGAATCCAAAATCTCTTGTTTTGGTGAGTCTGCTGAGATATGGGCCTTAAGTTGCTCTAACCAGAACTCCATATTTCTGGATACCACTGTAGTTGCCATAGCAGGTTTAAGATTTCCCATGATAGATTGCCAAGCCCTTTTTAGAACCTGGTCCATCCTTTTATCCATGGGATCTCTCAACACCCCCATGTCCTCGAATGCCAAATCTGTAGACCTCGAGACCTGGGAAAACGCGGCATCTAGTTTGGGGTTTTTGTTCCAAACCGCCGCTGGATCTTCCTCAAAAGGAAAACGCCTTTTTAAGGCTTTGGGAAAGAAAGGCTCTCTGGCTCTGCCCACTCTTTCTTAATAGCTTCAGAAATAACAGAGTGCACTGGGAAATTGCGATTTTTGTGCTCGCTAAGCCCTGCATACATTTTATCATGCAGAGATAACTCCTTTCTTTCCTCCACCAGACCCAGTGTGGTATAGATTGCTTTTAACAGGCCATCTACCTGTTCTAAAGACAATTTAAATCTTGAAGGTAAATTTTCTCCTTCCTCACCCTCATCAGAATCCTCAGATTGAGAGGGGAAATGTCCCTCTGGGGTAGGAGATGCCTCAGTCTCCACCGCCGGGACTATAAGTGAGCCTTGGGAGGACTGTGAGGTAGTAGGCTGACTCAGGGATGGGTTTGCTAGGGAAGAGCGAAATGATTGAATAGTCGCATCAAGTTCTTTAACAGATGCAATCAAGTCGCTGCAAGCGGAAGAAGCTTCTTCTTTAACTAGCAAATCAATACAAGCTTGACATAACATCTTCTTCCATCCTTCAGGTAGCTTGGATTTACATGAAGGACATTTTCTTTTTGCCACTGGATCAGAGCTCTTGGCCTGCCACGAGACAAAAGAAGAAACCATCCTAATGAGACAACCTGTCCTATACCCAAGGATGCTCACCACAGGTGCACAGTAAGAACTAAACTGCCTTATGTGCCCAGACAGGCCCCTGCCACCGGGGGGGAGAGATAGAGAGAGAGACCCCACAGTACAAGGAGGACAGTATACAACTGCCCCTTACCTGGGCCTTGCTGGTGCCTGTGCCTGTCCCACTTGCTGCCGCCATCGATTCCATCGAGGAGCGCTTGCTGTGTTTGTGTGGCTAAACGCCGGTTCCGGACTCCAATAGCGCCTGTGCGCCGGACCGGAACCGCCAAATAAGCACCAGCCCCGTTCCTCCCCTTTCCCTCTGCGATTACCGGCGGAAATGACGCCGCACGCCTGTTCCGTGGGCTCCGCCCCCTCCGAAAGCCTCACTTCCATCCCCAAGATGGCGGCGGTGCAATAAGCAACAGGCGGTGGACCTGAGAAAAAAAAAAACACAGTAAACGGCCACCGCCTGTCTTGCCGCCGCCTAGGAGCGATGCCCACGACAGTCGGACTCACCCTGAGCCCATATGAAGAGGGAGAGGGAGCCCAGCCAGCAGCACTTCACCTCAGCTGTGGAATGGGAGGAACAGCTCTCATGAGGTAAAAAAGTGTTTGATGAAAAAACCAGGAAACCTGAGCTCCCAGGACAGCACCTGAGAGCCCTGACTTCCCCACGAAGTGTTCCCTCCGGAGGAAACACAAAAACTGACAAGGTGTGGAAAGGAGCCTCCTTTTAAAGTTTGGTGGAAGAGGTGTTTCCTGTTGGCAAGGGGAGGAGTCACTCTCTCAAGTGCTGTCCTGAAAGACGATAAGGGAAAATATACATAATGTTTGGAGGTCCTACGTAATTTTCTAGCAAAAAATACAGATTTTAACTTGTAAACACCAAATGTCAGAAATAGGCTTTAACCCTTTCATGACTAAGCCCATCTCTGGGAAAACGAAAAGCCCGTCCATGCAGTGGGGCTGTGCCAGCACTACAAAGGATAACTGCTCACTTCTGTGTAGGAAGGGAAGGCACTTTCATGTCAGAGGACCATACACCACCAGAGTGCAGAAGAGAAAAGTCTGCATTGACCAGCCCACAGAAGATTGGGTAAATAAAACTGCTTTTCATAATCTCCTAGACCAGCGGTCTCCAAACTGTGGCCTGGGGGCCAGATGTGACCCTTTATCCGACCCTTGGGTTACTATTCATCCCACTGATACAAGACACTATTCTGCCCGCTGACACCAACAATGGAACAGAATTCCAGCCACTGGCATCAACAGGAGGAGAAACTCCTCCTGCCACTTTCCAGTGGTTCGGGTCGCCCCCCACACCGTTTTCCAGGCTTACCTGGCCAAATCGGTAGCTCCGGGAACCCATCTGGAGCTGGTGACAGCCAAGCATAGAGATGAGCAAAGGAAAGATGGCCTCTGCTCATCTATATGCCCTAGGAGGACCCGAGCGACGTTTTGACATCACTTCTAGTTCTGACCACATGTAAACAATGCCGTTTTTTTTTTTTTTAAAGATCAAAAAAAAAAAAAATCTTGATCTTTTTGCTTTTAAAGCAGAGTTCCACCCAAAAGTGGAACTTCCGCTTTAAGGTCTCCTCCCTAGCTCCTGTTTGTGAAACTGAGCTTTTTTGGAGGAGGGGGTTTTGACAGGTACCCGCTGCCACTTACGAACACCTAAGGAGACTAGAACGGAAGTTATCCTCTGTCCCCCCCCCCCCCCGAAGTCTTCTGGGACACGACAGATCCCAGTAACAGAGTGCAGTGCCGCTCGCGCATTCACGGTAGGCATTCAGGTGTGAAGCCGCAAGCTGTTACAGCCAGGTGCCCATAGTGAAGATGCCGGCACCGCCAGAGGAGAGGGGGAGAAAACTGCTGGGGTGAGTACACCGCTGGATCATGGGACAGGTGGGTGCGTTTATTAAAAGTCAGCAGCTACATTTTTTTTTATTAATACAAGTGACTGGAACTTTGCTTTAGGCCCCTTTCATATTTGTGCGACTTGGGACTGCAAAGTCGCATGACAAGTCGTTCTCCATGATTTCCAATGATAACCATTCATATCTGTGCGACTTCAAGTCGTGCCGACTTCAAAGTAGTCCCTGCACTACTTTGGTCTGACTTTCATGCGAGTTGAGGTCCATCGACCTCAAGTTTACATAGGCATTCCCTAAAATCACATCAGAATCGTAACATCACTGCAAAATTGCGCAACTTTGAAGTCGTGGTAGTGTGAAAGGGGCCTTAAGGGTAGAAGAGCGATTTGGGGTCTTTTAGATCCCAGATCTCTCCATTAGGAAGACCTGTTATGCTGTATTGTTATTGCAAGGGATGTTTACATTCCTTGCGATAGCAATAAAATTGATAGGAAAAAAGAAAAAAAAAAAAAAAAAAAGTTAGCCCAATTTTTTTTTTTGTTTTAATGTGAAACATGTTACGCCGCGAGAATCGTGACCTATCTTCTAAGCAAAGAAATAGTGATTCTCAATTTAGTCAGAATCGTGCAGCTCTAGAGGTTACGGTATCGCCACAAACGTCTAACAATTCTAGCACTAGATCTCTTCTACCTCTAAACTGGTAACCTGTAAAAAATTTTAAAGTGTCACCTATGGAGATTAAGTACTGTAGTTTGGCGCCAAGCATGACATGTTCGGTATCCATTTACTCGGTGTAACCTCATCTTTTATATTATACAAAAAAGTTAGGGTATAGATTATGTTTTTTTTTTAATTCATTAAAAAATAGTATTTCCCCCCACCCCCCAAAAAAAAAAAATTGCATTTGAAAAACTGTGACATAAAAAAAAATAAATTGCAACTACTACTGTTTTATTCTCCAGAGTCTCTGCTTAAAGAAAAAAAAATGTAATGCTTGGGGGTTCCAAGTAATTTTCTAGCAAAGAATACAGGATTTTAATTTGTAAACAAGTGTCAGAAAAAGATCTAATCAGCAAGTGGATATACTGGCCCTTTATTTAGAAAGTTTGGAGACCCCTGCCCTAGATAGAAATGAGCAGTTACCCCTTGCATTGTGGGAGCAACCTGTTGCAAAAGAGGGCTTAGTTTGCCCGCAGTTTGGCTCTAACTATTATAAAGCTGCATTAAATGCTTGCCGACCGTATAACAGATATATGGCGGCAAGGTGTCTCAGCTTCGCTAGATCACGTCCCTAGTACATGACCCGACATTACTGAGTAGGGGGCTCACACGCCACCGGCAGCCCGGCCATCCTGGGATTAAACACAGCAGATGTCCATCACCGAGTGCCGGCCAATGGAATACCGCCGCCACTCGGCGATCGTCATGAATTTACACAGCACAGAGACCTGTCCTGTCAGCGGGGAAGTAATGGCTTATCTTTCCCGTAAGGCAGGGAATAAAATCCATTACTTCCCCTAGTAAAAAGCACCTCACACAGTACACCAAAACACTGGCCAGGCACACATTTAACCCTTTGATTGCTCTAGATGTTTAACCCCTTCCCAGCCAGTGTCAATAGAACAGTGACAGTGCATATTTTTAACACTAACTACTGTATTAGTGTCACAGGTTCCCACAAAGCGTCAGTGTCCAAATGTCCATCATAATATCACAGTCCCGCTATTACTAGTTGCTGATCGCCACCATTACTAGTTAAAAAAAATAAAGTAGCAGATTACATATTGGTCTAAATTTATCAAGATATTTGATTTTTTTAATCAGGTAGGTTTTATAGCAGAAAGTTAAAAATGTTTTTTTTTTTGTTAAATCGGGGGTTTATAGAAAAAAAAAAAACAAAAAAAAAAAAAACCGCAGAGGTGATCAAATACCTCAAAGACATACAATTTGTTTGAGTACAGTGTCGCATTTCCACGCAATTGTCCGTTAGTGTAACGCAGTGCCATAGCGCAAAAAATGGCCTGGTCTTTAAGGGGGGTAAATCTTCCGGAGCTCAAGTAGTTAATACGTGGCTCTTTTTCCTGCCTTCAGTTCAGCTTAACTTAAAGGGTCTCTAAACGCCAAAAAAGGTAATCTACTGGAGCTTACTTGTTCTTACAAGTGGTGGCTGCATTTGTTTTCTTTTTTCAGACTAAGAACATTTTCAGCAAGCACAGAAAATACTTGCAGATCTTGCCAAAAAATGTTGTGTCCTTAACATGGTTTGTGCTTTTTTTTTTCATCCCACAAGAAGTGGCATTTTCCTTGTGTAAGCTATTAGCCCCAACAACAATGTAACAGGTGAAATGGCAGACATGACTAAAGGCCAATCTGTGCGACAACCATGGCTGACTCCAGAAGAGGGTGTAGTCACAAAGGGGCTGATTTCCCCAAACTGGAGAGTGCAAAATCTGGTGCGGCTCTGCATAGAAACCAAACAGCTAGCAGTTTTTTTTTTTTTTTTTGTCAAAGCTTAATTGAACAAGCTGAAGTTAGAAGCTGATTGGCTACCATGTACAGCTGCACCTGATTCTGCGTGCTCCAGTCTTAGTAAGCCTAGGTTCACATTGGAGCGATTTGAGAGATCAAATCGTATGACAAGTCGCAGCCTATTGGAGGCAATGGCACTGTTCCGATCAGTACGACAACAATTTTGCAGTGCCGCACCAATTTACAAAAGTAGTTTCTGTACTGCTTTTGCTGATTTCAGGTGCGACTTCAATAGACATCTGGGCATGAAGCCACACAGATGTCTATCAAGTAGCACCTGAAATCACGCTGACCTTGCTACTTTGAAGTCGCGCTACTTCAAGCGAAGTAGCGCGATTTCAAAGTAGCATCAATGTGAACCAGGGCTTAAATCAACCCCACAGTGACAGGAAGTGTGATACTCATCAGATCACTAGGTGAAAATAAAGAGAAGAAAGCCTAAAAATGACAGCTAAAGCAGCCACATAACATTTTTGTTTTGAGGTTTAGATACACTCCAAGTTATTGGTCCAAAACAAGAACTTTGGATTTTATTCTACCTTTCATGATCAGTATATGTGTTCTGGAGTAAAAGAACTGAAGCCAGAAATTCAGATGACAGCCAGGCCACCAGCATTTTCAGAAGCAGGCCACAATGACAGTCCCCTCCATTTTTCTACTGACAATGACTTTAGAAGGGTACAGAGGACAGAATATTACACATCAGAGACATTAGATAATATCCATCAATATTGAGAAAACACCAAAACTGCAGCAGACACAATCTAGTGCAACCAATCAGCTTCTAGCTTCAGCTTGTTCAGGTAAGTGTTGAAAATGAAAGCTAGAAGCCGATTGGCTGCCATGCACAGATGCTGCACTTTTAGTAAATTCCCCCATTTAATCTAACCTCATCATATGACATTACATATGGTATCCTGCCTTATCTGGAGAGCCTGAGCTGTGTCATTATTCTGATGTTTTAGGCCATTGTGCCTATTCATTGCAGCCCCCCCATAGACCGGACCACCCTGAACCTTCCCCTGCCCACTCACTGAAGAACAGTCGGTACTCCAGGCTGTTGGCATTGGCCCTCTGCTCGATGCTGTATGCCATGCTGTTGGTAGGGCGCCGTGTACTCTCACTGGAAGGCAGAGACACTGAGAACAGGCCGGGAGCCGCACGGCTCCCAATATTCACACACACACCTTCTTGGGGTCGCGCCTGATTGGCTGAACGCGACACTGGGCGGAGACTTCCTCCCGCAGCTGTCAAAAGACCATTGTTGTTTGAACACGCCCAACGCGTTTTCAGCCAATGAACGCTCGCTTTTCGTAGTAGACTCGAGTCAGGCTGCGCAATGAATGAATGAGACGAGACGTCACGGGGCATTCCCCGGCGTCTTGGCCCCGCCCACTATTAGAACTCCGAGGGCATTGGAAGCGCCACGTGGAGGGACAGAGGGTGGCGATGTGTGCGGTGTGGGGAGCGCGGCTCTAATGTCTGTAATTAGGAGCGAATACCGGGAACCGTGCCCAGCTCAGTGAGCCCACATGTACCCAGCTGGTCTACAGCCTCGTGTATGTCATGACAAGCAGTATTCTATACATGGACAGTGTGTGTGTTTCCACATTGCTTTGGCTAATATAGCCAATATTTAATATTGATTGGACCCGGGCAAACATTTTATTAACCCCTCGCATCAAATTTCGTTCTCCACCTGCTCTGAGACATACAAAGATGGCAGTTTACTGAATCAGTTCAGGCAGTGATTGCAATTGGTTGCCAGAGGTTGCAGTGTATCATTACTGCTCACTGACTGGCTGCTAGAGGATACAGCACACATTACGGCTCACTGATTATTTTCTAGAGGTTACAGCACATGACCTGCTTGTTGATTGGTTGCTAGAGGTTACTGTACATCAAAACTGCTCATTGGTTGCTAGAGGTTACTGTTGCTGTATTAAAACTGCTCACTGACTGGTTGCTAGAGGTTACTGGACATCTATACCCAGTGGCGTATCTAAGGTATGGCAGCCGTGGCAAGTGCCATGCATAAAAGAAAAAAACCCACCCGTCCTCCCGCGGTTGTCTCTCGCAGCTGCCTCCTGCATCAAAAGCTAGCCCCCGGCCTGCTAGTATGGCACTTGCTAATGGTTACTTGGCCTGGGGAGGGGAGTTACAGGCACGCCCCCATGACGGGCGATGACTGGCCAGACCAGGTCCACGTAGAGCAGTGGTCATCAACCCTGTCCTCAGGGCCCACTAACAGGCCAAGTTTTATGTATTACCTTGGGGAGATGCAGACTAGAATACTGCAATCACTGAGCAGCAAATGACACCTGTGATGTATTTTAGTTATCTTGCAAACCTGGCCTGTTAGTGGGCCCTGAGGACAGGGTTGATGACCACTGACGTAGAGGGTAGGGTAACTAGTAAAGGCGGAGCCTAATGGTCCGCCTACCCTCCCCTGTGCGGCTGGCATCATCTTCTCCCTGGAGCGTTGTTACTCATTTACCTATAATATCTCCTACCCCCTCACCCATACAATCCCAGGGTTTTTTTTTCTTTTTCCTGGAGCGTTGTCTGTGACGTCACGTGAGGAGGAGGAGAGACGAGTCACGAGAAACTGGAGAGAAAGAATGGATGAAGGGTTACCCCCAGGCAGCAGCAAGGATTAGCACTGCAGCCTAGCAGGTACTGATCTTGATCATCATCATCATCATCATGTGCTTGTGTGCCTGGATTCCATCCAACTGCAAGCAGCCAATCAAATATAGTGCTGAATATTGATTAAATAAATATGCATAGTCATTGATATCATAAATAAAGTGATTTGTGCAACAGCAGGTACTACTTCTACTTAAAAATAGTACCTGTTGTTGCACAAATCACTTTATTACACTTTATTTATGATATTAATGGCTATGCAAATTTAATGAATCAATATTGAGCACTATATTTGATAGGCTGCTCCTGCTTGGGTCTGGCACACACACACAACCACACATGATGATGACGACTTAAAGTCATCATCATGTGCGTGTGTGCCAGACCCAAGCAGAAGCAGCCAATCAAATATAGTGCTCAATATGGATTAAATAAATAGATATCATAAATAAAGTGATTTGTGCAACAAGCTCATTAAACTGTCCACATTCAGTGAAAGTTCATGTAGTGCAAACTTTGCACTACATGAACTTTCACTGAATGTGAACAGCTTAATGAGCAGGGGCGGCCTGACCCATCGGGCACTGCCCGAGGGCCTGGGGCCATTAGGGGGGCCCCATAAGAGGCTCCGCAAGACTGCAACACATACAGTTTAGTACGGGCAGCGGCTTTAATAAGACCTCTCACGGCGCGCTGCTCCCCACCGGCCCCTCCTTCCCTTCCATCCACCCCAGGTGCTTGTACTGTACATTACATCACCGGATGGACCAGAAGAGAGGAGAGGCTGGCGGGAAGCGGCATGCCATATGAGGTCTTTTTACAGGCATCAGGTGAGGCTGTGTACTTTTTCTTTTTTTTACAGGAGTCTAGCGACACCAGGGCTGCCACCATCAGGGGGGGGGGGGTAGCCAGTACAGATGTAGGGGGGCCTGGGCCCCAACAGGACAGCAGGAGGCCCCATGATAGTCTCCTGGTCCCCCCACAGTGTCCCCACCCCCCACACAGTGTCATCCCCCTGCCTCCCCTGTCCGCACTGCATCCTCTCTGTCCTCATCGCACTGCATCCCTCTGTCTGTCCCCAGCGTCCCTCTCTGTTCTTGTCGCACTACGTCCCTCTCTGTCCTCATCACACTGTGTCCCTCTCTGTCCTCGTCACACTGCGTCCCTCTGTCCCCAGCATCCCTCTCTGTTCTTGTCGCACCGCGTACCTCTCTGTCCTCATCACACTGCGTCCCTCTGTCCCCAGTGTCCCTCTCTGTCCTTGTCGCACTGCGTCCCTCTGTCTGTCCCCAGCGTCTCTCTCTGCACTTCGTCCCTCTCTGTCCTCATCACACAGGGGTACAGTTTCAGTGTTTGCCATAGGCGCCATTTTCACTAGATATGCCTCTGCTTATACCACTCACTAATTGGTTGTTAGAGGTTACTGCACATTATTACTGCTCACTGATTGGTTGCTAAAGGTTACAGCACATCATCTCCTCACTGCCTGCACACCATGGACTGGGGAGGTGTGGAGGCCCATCAATAGACAGAAAACTCCTAGGACTCCTGGGATCAGTGGCAATGCTGGGGGGGAGGGGAGAAGACAGAGGGAAGCCGTGGGAGAAGGACAGAGGGAAGCCGTGGGAGAAGGACAGAGGGAAGCCGTAGGAGAAGGACAGAGGGAAGCCGTGGGAGAAGGACAGAGGGAAGCCGTGGGAGAAGGACAGAGGGAAGCCGTGGGAGAAGGACAGAGGGACGCCGTGGGAGAAGGACAGAGGGACGCCGTGGGAGAAGGACAGAGGGACGCCGTGGGAGAAGGACAGAGGGACGCCGTGGGAGAAGGACAGAGGGGGACAATAAGGCCTAGAGGATAGCAGGTTAGGCACTTCCTAATGGCTCAGTCCCCAGGAACAGTAATGGATAATGGCCAACAGGCCCTCTTACCAGACCCAGCGAAACTGCAACAGTGATCCCTCTGGCTGGACGTTTGCTCACTCTGGGTTGCCCGGGGTGACTAGTCAGTAGTGTAGCATGTCTGTACCCTGGCAGTGGCTCAGTCTTTCTCCCTCTCTGGTGGTGCGGGTACAACGTGGCTTCTTTCTGGTGGTGCAGTTACAGCGTGGCTCCCTCTCTGGTGCGGGTACAACGTGGCTCCCTCTCTGGCCTCCCCCTGCACAGTCCTCTTTCTCTTCTGTAGCACTCTGCTTTTTGCCGGCTTCCAGGTCCCCCCCCCCAGAGTGCATGCATGCTGCGATACTGTAGCCTGCCTGCTGTCTGTGGATACACTGGGGCTGCAGAAACACAGCGAAGCTTCCGGGACTACGTTTCCCATGATGCCCTACTCCCTCAGTGTGTTCTGGTTCGCCCTCTGCTGTGGCCAATGGGAAGGGAATCGGAGCGGTCAGGAAGCCGGGTGGCGCTTAGGAGAACCCCATTAGAGTCGCTCTCTCTCTTCTCTTGTGCAGCTGATAGGAGAAAGGAGGGGGGGGCAGCGGGGGAGATGCACAGACACTGTGCAGCTTTCTCCCTGTCACAGTGCCGCTGCTGAGCTGATTGCCGATTGGGGCTGACTGCACTCACTATAACTGCTTCCTGGTGTCACCCGGGTGCGGTCCACCCCCCCCAATGGCAATGCCGCTGGATTTAGAT
This sequence comes from Lithobates clamitans, assembly GCA_037952925.1. Taxonomy (NCBI): domain Eukaryota; kingdom Metazoa; phylum Chordata; class Amphibia; order Anura; family Ranidae; genus Lithobates; species Lithobates clamitans. The sequence goes on from JBBGZY010001230.1 coordinate 4,165,442, forward strand.
GTAATCCCCTGATGGCGGCCCTGTGTGCAGGAGGACGCGGGTGCTTTTTTTGTGTGGAGGGGGCTCCCCACAAAGTGCCACCCTAGGCCTTGTCGGCCTAGGCCAAAATACAGCACTGATATAGTGGTGGATTCTACACTGACCACTAATGTGATGGGGAATTTACAATGACCACTAATGTGATGGGGAATTTACAATGACCACTAATGTGAGGGGGGGATTTACACTGACCACCATGTAATGGGAGATTTTACACCACCCACCATTATAAAGAGGGATTTCTACACTGACACCAATGTAATAGAAGCATTTACAACAACCAGTGTTTTAAGGGGAAATATACAATGACCTCCATGTAAGGAGGAATTTACACTGACAACTATTGTTGAGGAGATTTGTACTGATCACAAATGTAAGGTGTCACTTCTACACCGACCACCAATGTTAGGGGGGATTTACACTAACCACCAATGTAAAGGGGATTTACACTGACCACCAGTGTAAGGGCAGTTCTGCACTTACCAACAATGAAAAGGGGACCTTCACACTGACCACTAGTGTGAATGAAAGGATTTTACACCAAGCCCTAATATAATCAGAAGATTTACACTGACCACCAATGTAACTGACATTTAGACTGCATTCACATTTGTGTGTGTGTCGGGAACGCATGCAAAATCGCTTTCCTGACACCACAGAAACGTGCTGTTCTTTAGCAAATACACAGCTATGCCATTAATTGTTAATGACACCCTCACGCATCTGCTGAGATGTTTGTATTCACATGCACCAAAATTCACAGTTTTGTGGCACCATGTTATTTTGAAAAAGGGTTCCACCTCCAGTTTTCTCACGTTTGCAGAACAGGCTGATGTTAGGCTTAATGACCACAGGTGTAAGCAGGACTTTCAAGCTTGACCCTTTACCTCCCCAGTTGGCAGCATTCAGAGGTGATGGTGGATATGACCTCAGGGGGAAATGGTATACCTATGAATGCCGCCTTTATTTACATATCAGTGCTGCCAAACCGCGGCTGTTCACATATAATTGCAACCGCTATTTACATATCCATGCAGGTTATTTACATGTAAACACAGGGTCTTCAGGTGAGTCATCTGTACACAGCAATAGGGCAGAGCAGGGCAGCATAAGTAACAGAACTTCACACTTAGATATCGGGACACAGCACGGGACTAAAACTTCAAGGGACAAGGGAATTTAAATTGGCATAGTTGTCAAGTATGAGGCAGCTGCTTTTGGCCCCACAACAATAATGGGGCCCAGGGCAGCTGCCCCTTTTGCCCTACCTTAAAGACGGCCTGAATATTAGTAATCTGTGCAACTGTTTTATCTATCTATCTATGGATGCGCATAGTGGGGAGAAGAGGTGGTTTAGCCCCCGTTCACATCTGTGTGACTTGATATGCAATTTGACTGGTCCATGACTAGTGTCAGCAATGGAACTGTTCAAATCGGTGCGACTCTGACTTTACAGTGCCACACCAATTTGAAAAAAAGGTTCCTGCAATTTTTTGGCGATTTCAGGTGCGACTTGTATAGACATCTGTGCATGAAGTGGCCAAGATGTCAGCCAACTAGCACCATAAATTGCACTGACCCGCCATTTTGAAATTGTGCCATTTTAATTGAACCACAAATTCAAAGTACCATTCAATATCAACCAGGGCTTAAACCAGGGCTTAAACAATTGCCCTCCAGATTATTTACCCCCCCCCCTTTGCAATACGGCACTGCGTTACTTCAAGCACTACAACACTTTCCCTCCCTTCCTGCCCAGGCCAATTTTCAGCGCTGTCACACTTTGAATGACAATTTTGCGGTCATACAACATTGTACCCATATGAAATTTTTATGATTTTTTCCACACAAATAGAGCTTTCTTTTGGTGGTATTTAGTCACCACTGGGACTTTTATTTTTTGCTAAACAAAGGAATAAAGCCTGAAAATTTTGAAAAAAAAACAAAACTTTCTTTATCGTACATCATAGGACACAGAGCCTCAAGTATTTACTTAGTGGGTTATGGGCCTACCTTCAGGTGTTGACACTGGTATAACCAATACAGGAAGTTGACTCCCCTATATAACCCCTCCTCCTTCCAGGAGTACCTCAGTTTTTTCACCAGTGTCTAAAGGTGTTGGTCACGAGTGAAGATGTGCTGTGACGAGCTCCAGGGAGGGATCCATGCTGGATTTAAAAACCTCCACAACCGGATCCATCCTCGCCACTGAGGCCATAGGATGGTACCTGAACCTCGATTCAAGAACGGGGTTTTGCCTGTAACACTTCTCTCTGAAAGCTGGATCCTAGGAACCAGGACTCTTTTTGGTCTTGCTATATTACCTAAAGCTGTTCCTGAGTGGTGCTATACAGGTCCAAAGGCGTGGAACCCTTATTAAAAGGGACTCTTTGAAGGTTTAACTACGCTGCCCGCCGTGATGGGTGAAATTTGGATCTGTCTGTAAATCAGCAGTATCCTGCAGTGAGGAAAAGGTAAGGGAAGAGGCTAGGAACTGTAAAAAGGTGCATATGCTTTCCTTCCATACATTTAAAAACTGTATGCCTTCAAAATGTCTCCTCTAGAAGGAGTAAGTTACACATACCTTAATGCGATGCTTCAGCAGCTCTGTGTCTGGCTATAAACAGCCCATGTGTGGTCCCAGCAGCCAGAGGGGGGTCCTCAGTGAACAAACGGCCTCCTCTAGAGGAATCTAGGGGATATAGCAGTTACAGAAGCAGCACTGAACAGGTTAAAGTACTCTGGCAGCTATGCAGCCTTAGGAGACTTCCTGACAGGCATGGGATTTTTTCCACAAGCCACTACACTATTGAGTTCTGCTTCATATAAAACATGTTATGTGTATATATAGAGAGCTACTATTATAAAGGCTATATATCCTATATTGTAAGCTCTAACGAGCAGGGCCCTCTGATTGTACTGTCTGCCCTAATGTTGTAAAGCGCTGCGTAAACTGTCGGCGCTATATAAATCCGGTATAATAATAATAATATATCTGCTGATAAAATTCCCCTCCCCCTACCGGGAGGTGCGGTGGCCATTTCCAGTCTTATATATAAATACTTGCCCTCATGTACTTAGCTTTGCTGTTTTTTTATTTAAGATTCCCCAGCCTATTACAGACAGTGGGGAAAAGGTACAGCGGCATTTCTGGCTCGTCGGCAACGCCGCCTCCTCCTCTCGTGTCTGTGTTTTAGATAAGAAAATCGCGCGCACAGACTATGTTATGCTGAGGAGGAGGGGGCAGGTTTTCTAAGGGGCGTGTTCCTACAGCCGGGCGGCGCCATGCGTAGGACGTAAAAACGTCCACACAGCCTAACAGTCTGGAAACATAAGGGCGCTAAGGGCAGAAGACGCTGAGGACGCCAATCAGGTTTTCACCTGAGGCTTGTAACACAAACGCTCTCAGTATGCAAAGCTAAACTGAAAAAGGAGTCTGTTACAGCCTACGGCCACATCACACTAAGGAGACACAGCAGCGCTGGGCACGTAAGGGGTGTAAAGCAGGCATTTCCAGTACAGGAAACACTATTGTTATCAGCGGATAAAAAGGAGGAATTTGGTGAGACTTTAAATGAGGGTACGCCATGTTGAGGGAAAGTGACAATGTTAAAATGAAAGTACAGTACATGATTTATTTATTACAATCTAAAATACATATCAGATATTTTTTTATCAAATAGGTAGTCACCAGACTTACACTAACTATGCTGCTCATAGCATGCAATACAAATGAAAAGTAGACATGGCAAATATACATGGTATAATAAATCAATTGAAAGACAAATGTAATAAAAACAAGTAACTTTGGGCATCTAGTGGCACTCTACGCGTTTCCTGGCATTACAGCCATTCATCAGGAGTGTTATGAAGTAATATACTAGGAAAGAAAAGACAGGGATTAATGACATTACCCTTAGAATAAGGGGGGCAGGGGAATTATGTCCCAACAAGATGGAGATAGATTGGGATACTTACTAACAACCTCAAGGCCAAGTCCGGTATCAGCCAAGGAAGACGGGGGCACGAGGCATGATGTTTCCCCCGGGGTTGAAACGAGGGAACCCTCCAAGGACGGAGAATAGCACCTGGAGCTCAGCATAGTGGTCACAGCATGATCCAATAGGCTATGTGTACACCAGAAGTGCATGGTGTTCCTCAGGGCCGGGACAAGGGGTGGGCAGGAGGGGTGGCTGCCCTGGGCACTGTGGTATCATGTGGGGTAGGGGGGCACTACGAACAGATTGGGGGGAGGAAATTTGTGTTGGAAGGGGGAATTTGGGGGAGAGTGGTAGGGGGTGAGAATTGTTCTAGGAGGGGAAATATAGGTAGGTGTGCTAGGAGCGGTGATTTGGGGGGGATTTGTGTTGGAAGGGGGGATGAGTATTTGTGCTAGGAGGGGGGATTGGGGGGGGGGGGTTTGTGCTAGAAAATGTAATATGGTAGGTAGGGGGGATTTTTGCCAAGATCTGCATTTTTTTTAATGGGGGAGGGATTTATGCTAGTAGGGATGATTGGGGGTATTTGTGCCAGGGGGAGGGGATTTGGAATGAGGGGGAGAGATTTTGTGCTCGGGGGGAAATTTGAGGGGTGGAGTATTTGTGCTAAGAGGGGGAAGTTTTTTGGGGGGAGGGAGGGGGATTTGTGCTGAGGGCATATGTGGAAAGAGAGAGCTGGGGGTTGGGGCAAGGATTTGTGTCTGGAGAGAAGATTTCAGCAAGGACGTGGATTTGTGCTGGGAGGAAGGAGGGTTTTATGTTTAGGGGGAGCATGCAGATTAGTGCTCAATTTTTATTTTATTTTTTTTGGGGCGGGGGGATTTTTGCTCACACATAATCATGCATCTTGGGGGGGGGGGGCAAAATTTGGCATGTTCGTCCTGGGCTCTAGAGGACCTTGTCCTGGCACTGGTGTTCCTAGAAAAATGTGTCAAAAAAAGGGATTAGTTAACCACTTAAGGACCAGCCTCGTTTTGGAATTTAGGTTTTTTCATTGTTAAAACTGTTTTTTTTCCCCTAGAAAAATACTTAGAACCCACAAACATTATATACTTTTTCTAACACCCTAGAGAATAAAATGGCGGTCATTGCAATACTTTTTTTCACACCGTATTTGCACAGCGGTCTTACAAGCACGCTTTTTTTTTTTTTTTTGGAAAAAAAAATCACTTTTTTGAATAAAAAAAAAAAAAACAGTAAAGTTAGCCCAATTTTTTTTAATATTGTGAAAGATAATGTTACGCTGAGTAAACTGATATCCAACATGTCACGCTTCAAAATTGCCCCCGCTCGTGGAATGCGCCGCAAAGACCACTTTTATCTTGTAGCCGACCGCCGCACGAAAATGGGGATACCGGGGTTATGGCAGCTAGCTGTTGCCATAACAACGATATCCGCCGCCAAACTTAGGACTTAGGATGTACACGCGGCGGTCGGCAAGTGGTTAAATGTGTAAAGGTGTAAAAGTAATGGGGCAAAAATGTCTGTGTTCCCGCAAAGGGACTACATGAGGGAGAGTATGTAAAATATAACCAAGTAAGGGGAGAAAAAAAATAACAAAAAAACATACCAAAAGGGGATGGCTGATCTCCCAGTAAAGAGGATAACCTGTGTGTAGGATCAGGATGTGCTTCCTTGTGACTGAATCAAGCAAATGAACCACCAGCTGTTCCAAAGCTACTAATACTCTCACTCCCAGGGAGGGGCCCCGTTAGCATCATGCCTGATTGGCCAGTCCGCACAAGAGAGGTGGGGAGGGGATTCCCTCTCGTGTGTGGCTAAGGATGGAATAAAAAGACGTTAAATCAACGTCAATGACACCGCTGGTTGCAGCGTCGAAGCATGACGCCAATGAGCAGGAGGCCAAACCCCACCTAGGGGGTGGGAGGGCGGGAATGGGCTGCTGCACATCGCAACCCCGGAGACAGAGAAAACCCCCAAACCCCCCCAAAACACGGCTGAACTGGACAAGGGGTTGGGAAATGGTCTAGAGAGGATAATGGGTCGAAGATAATACATAGGGAAAAGATAACATTGGAATCTTATAGAAACAGGGAATGAATCTAATAAAAAATCTAATAAAAAATAGCTGAACACTGGTATGGCCCAGTAATAGGGTGATAAACAGAAGTTGATGAAGTATAAGGTGTGGCAGGTCACTGTAAACGGGTGTCTTCCACCCAAATATTTGGTATACAGTAAATGAACGTGACCTGACACACACTATATGAAACACATGGCGGTCTCTTGGATCATGCTGTGACCACTATGCTGGGCTCCGGGTGCTATTCTCCATCCTTGGAGGGTTTCCCCGTTTCAACCCCGGGGGAGACATCATGCCTCGTGCCCCCGTCTTCCTTGGCTGATACCGGATTTGGCCTTGAGGTTGCTAGTAAGTATCCCAATCTATCTCCACCTTGTTGGGACATAATTCCCCTGCCCCCCTTATTTTAAGGGTACTGTCATTAATCCCTGTCTTTTCTTTCCTAGTATATTACTTCATAACACTCCTGATGAATGGAAACACGTAGAGTGCCACTAGATGCCAACAGTTACTTGTTTTTATTACATTTGTCTTTCAATCGATTTATTATACCATGTATATTTGCCATGTCTACTTTATATTTGTATTGCATGCTATGAGCGGCATATTTAGTGTAAGTCTGGTGACTACCTATCTATTTGATACAAAATATCTGATATGTATTCTAGATTGTAATAAATAAATCATGTACTGTACTTTCATTTTTATGTTGTCACTTTCTCTCAAAATGGCGTACCCTCATTTAAAGTCCCACCAAATTCCTCCTTTTTATCCACTAAATCAAGGATGGAGGCCGCCATGTGTTTCATATAGTGTGTGTCAGGTCACATCCATTTACTGTATACTATTGTTATCAGCATTTTAAAACTGATCCTATGGTGACATTGTTTTCTTGAAAAATGGTGTCAAAGCAAAAAAGATATTTATATATTTTGTTACCTCTGCTTTTGTGCTTTTCACTATGACTTCCAGAGCTACTGTAAAGGTACCTAAGGTGTCACCCCTAGGCGCTGGGAAACCCAGTCATGCCGCCATACTGTCATCCTCTCTGGAGATACCAGACATGGCAAGCAAGGGTGAGTCATTGGAAGCTAGCGGTGGTGCAACTGCTTCACACACTCCAGCCCCTGTATACGTGACTGAAGATGCATTTTCCTCAGCCCTGCAGGGCCTAGAAGGAAGATTAGAGGCTTTAATCACATCCTCCATCCAGGTGGATAGGAAGCATCCTAGGTCCCTCTCCCCCACCTTAAACTCTTTACAAACAGTGGAGGGTCCAAGGGAATTATGGGAAGAAGATGAGGTATTACCCTCAGACATTCTAGAGGAAAGACAAGCCGTTTATTCCTCTACAGAGGAAACAATACTTGATGTTTCAGCTTCAAAAGCTGAAGTACAGAACGTTACTGAAATGGTTCGCTCTGCTTTCATGCTACCCCTATTATCCCTTTCATGACTAAGCCTATTTTTGAAATTTGGTGTTTACAGGTTAAAATCCGTATTTTTTGCTAGAAAATTACTTAGAACCCCCAAACATTATGTATATTTTTTTAGCAGAGAATCTAGAGAATAAAATGGAGATCGTTGCAATATTTTATATCACACGTTATTTGTGCAGCAGTGTTTTAAACGCAAATTTTTGGAAAAGGGACACTTTGAGGAATTTTAAAAAATCCACAGTAAACAGTAAAGTTACCCCAATTTTTTTGTATAATGTGAAAGATGATGTTACGCCGAGTAAATAGATACCAAACATGTCACGCTTTATAATTGCACGCACTCGTGGAATGGCGACAAACCACGGTACCTAAGAATTTCCATATGCGACGCTTTAAATTTTTTTACTGTTACCAGGTTAGAGTTACAGAGAAGGCCTAGTGCTAGACGTATTGCTCTTGCTCTGACGATCGCGGCGATACCTCACATGTGTGATTTGAACACCGTTTACATATGCGTGCGTGACTTCCGTATGCGTTTTCTTTGCTGCGCGAGCTCGCAGGGACGGGGGCGCTTAAAAAAATTTTTTTTTTTCTTATTTATTTTATTTATTTTTAAATTCATAAATTGTGTTTTAAAAAAAAATGTTTTGATGACTTTTATTGCTGTCACAAGGAATGTAAACATCCCTTGTGACAGTAATAGGTGGTGACAGGTACTCCGGATCGACCGGGAGGCCCGGTAAGAGCGTCAGGAGGCGGCGGGAGGGGGGGACGTCCCCTCCCGCTGCTCCGGTATAACAGCCGAGCGGCTTTTAGCCGCATCGGTTGTTATACACGGATAGCCAATCGCCGGCTCTAAACAACGGTACCGGGATGATGCCTGCAGCTGCGGGCATCATCCCGGTATAACCCCCGAAAGCTGAGTACGCATATCTGCGTACGGTCGGCGGGAAGGGGTTAATATTATTATTATTATACAGGATTTATATAGCGCCAACAGTTTATGCATGGCTTTACAATTAGACATGTGCAGGATGAAAAAATTTGTATAGTTTAGTTTTGTTTCGATTCGTTATTTAACTAAATTCGTTTAGTTAAATTCGTTGCATTTGTTACATTCGTTTTCGGAATTCGTTTCGTTTCGTATTCGAAAAAATTCGACCGCATTCGGAAAAATTCGACCATATTCGAATAAAACTATCAAATTCGAAAAAATTCTACCACATTCGAAAAAACATTAACTGAATTTGAAAAAGTAAACTATATATACCCATTTTGCGAAATTTGAAATTCGTATAGAATGAAATCGAATTCCAATTGAAAAGGTTAGGATAGAATAGAAAATATAAAAGAATAGCATAGAAAAACAATAGAACAGAATAGAAAAAAAATATAATATATTGTATTCTAACCTTTTCTATTCGAATTAATTCTGTACCAAATTCCAATTTCGAAAGATGGTTATATATATATATATATATATATATATATATTATATATTTTTTCTATTCTGTTCTATTGTTTTTCTATGCTATTCTTTTCTAATCTATTCTAAACTTTTCTATTCGAATTTATTCGAATTTGAATTAATTCTATGCAAAATTCGAATTTCGGAAGATGGCTTCTAAAATTAGAATTTAGTATAGAATGAATTCGAATTTGAATAGAAAAGATTAGAATAGAAAATAATAGAAATAGAATAGACTAGAAAAACAATAGAACAGAAGAGAATAAAATATAATATATATATATTATATTTTTTTCTATTTTTTTTCTATTCTGTTTCATTGTTTTTCTTTGCTATTCTTTTTTATTCTATTCTAAACTTTTCTATTCGAATTTGAATTCATTCTATACGAAATTCGAATTTCGGAAGATGGCTTCTGAAATTCGAATTTCGTATAGAATGAATTTGAATAGAAAAGAATAGAAAAGAATAGACTAGAAAAACAATAGAACAGAACAGAATAAAATATAATATATATATATTATATCTTATTCTATTCTGTTCTATTGTTTTCTAGTCTATTCTTTTCTATTCTTTCTAATCTTTTCTACTAAAATTCATTTTATACGAAATTCAAATTTCAGAAGATGGTTATATATATATATATATATATATATATATATATATATATAATATTATTCTATTCTGTTCTATTGTTTTTATATTATTTTCTATTATATTCTAATCTTTTCTATTTGAATTCAAATTCATTCTATACAAAATTCGAATTTCGGAAAATGGTTTTATAGAAATAGAATGAAATCAAATTCTAATAGAAAAGAATAGAACAATAGAACAGTAGAACAGAATAGAAAGAAATATATTATATATATATATATATATATATATATATATATATATATATATATATATATATATATATATCTATATAATATAATATTTCTTTCTATTCTGTTCTATTGTTCTATTAGAATTTGATTTCATTTTATTTCTATATAACCATTTTCCGAAATTTGAATTTTGTATAGAATGAATTTAAATTCAAATAGAAAAAATTAGAATTTAATAGAACATAATATAAAAACAATAGAACAGAATAGAAAAATATAATGCATAAATAAAACGATCTTCCGAAATTGGAATTTGGTACAGAATGAGTTTGAATAGAAAAGATTAGAATTAAATATTTTATATTTTTTTCTATTCTGTTCTATTGTTTTTCTGTTCTAGTCTTTTTTATTAGAATTCAATTTCATTCTATTTCTGTGTAACCATTTTCAGAAATTCAAATTTCGTATAGAATGAATTCGCATTCAAATAGAAAAGAATAGAAAAACAATAAACCAGCATAGAAAAAAAAAAATAAAAAAAAAATACAATAAATATAAATATGAATTCAAATTTCAATAGAAAAGATTAGAATAGAGTAGAAGAGAAAAGACTAGAAAAACAATAGAACAGAATAGAATAAAATATAAAAAAATATATAAATTTTATTCTGTTCTGTTCTATTGTTTGTCTAGTCTATTATTTTCTATTCTAATCTTTTCTATTCAAATTCGAATTCATTCTATACGAAATTCCACTTTCAGAAGCCATTTTCCAAAATTCGAATTTCGTATAGAATGAATTCAAATTCGAATAGAATAGAAAAGAATAGCATAGAAAAACAACGAAACAGAATAGAAAAATTATATATGTGTGTATATATATATCTATAAATAGATATATATATATATAACATCTTCCAAAATTCGAATTTCATATAGACCGAAATCAAATTTGAATATAAAAGATTAGAATAGAATAGAAAAAATAGAAAAGAATAGACTAGAAAAACAATAGAACAGAATAGAAGAAAATATAATAGATATATTATATTTTCTTCTATTCTGTTCTATTGTTTTTCTAGTCTATTCTTTTCTATTATTTTCTGTTCTAATCTTTTCTATTCAAATTCGAATTCATTCTATACGAAATTCAAACTTCAGAAGCCATGTTCTGAAATTCGAATTTCGTATAGAATGAATTTGAATTTGAATTGAAAAGACTATTATAGAATATAAAATAATAGAAAAGGAAAGCATAAACAAACAATAGAAGAGAATAATAAAATATATATATATATATATATATATATTCTAATGCTTTATTATTTTATATTCTATCTTATTGTTTTTTTTAGATATATGTATTCAAATTTGTTCATTTTTTTTTCGGATTCGTTTAAATTCTTTACTTTAGTAATTCGGAAATTCGGATGCATCCGAATTTCAGAATAATAAAAAATTTGTCCGAATTTCGATTCGGAACGAAACGAAATGCACATGCCTATTTACAATATAAAAGGGAGACAATACAGTTATAATACAATAAAATATAAGAGGATTAAGAGGGCCCTGCTCAGAAGAGCTTACAATCTAAAAGGGTGGGGCAGGTGGTACAAAAGGTTGTAACTGTGGGGAATGAGCTGTTGGAAGTGGTAGGAGATTAGTTGGAGACGTGATAGGCTTTCCTGAAGAGATGAGTTTTCAGGGATCGCCTGAAGGTAGCAAGAGTAGGGGATAGCCAGATAGATGGAGGTAGCGAGTTCCAGAGGATGGGAGAGGCTCTGGAGAAATCCTGGAGAGGAGCATGGGAGGAGGAGATGAGAGAGCTTGAAAGCAGGAGGTCTTGAGAAGAGCAGAGAGGTGGATTTGGGTGATATTTGTAGACAAGATTGGTGATGTAGCTCGGGGCAGAGTTGTGAATGGCTTTGTATGTTGTGGTTAGTATTTTGAATTTAATTAGCTGGGTGATTGGGAGCCAGTGTAGGAATTGGAGTAGAGGCTTGGCAGACACTGAGCGGTTGGTAAGGTGGATAAGTCTGGCAGCAGCATTCATGATAGACTGAAGAGGGGATAGCCTATGGAGAGGTAGGCCAATGAGAAGGGAGTTGCAATAGTCAAGGCGAGAGATAACAAGGGAGTGAATGAGGAGCTTGGTGGTTTATTTTGTTAGGGGTGAATTTTAGAGATGTTACGGAGGTGAATTCTACAAACTTTTGACAACAATTGGAGTTGAGGCTGAAATGACAAGTCAGAGTCTAGGATTACAGTACCCTGGCGTGAGGGGAGGGACTGATGGTTGCATTGTTGATTTTGATGGAAAAGTCATGGAGGGGGGCACGGGCAGGGGGTAATATTAATAGCTCAGTTTTAGAGAGATTTAGTTTAAGGAAGTGGTGGGACATCCATGCTGATATGTCAGTTAGTAAGTTAGTAATGCGAGAGGAGACTGAAGGAGTGAGGTGAGGAGTAGACAGATAGATTTGGGTGTCATCAGTGTATAAGTGGTATTGGAAGCCGTGGGCGGTTATTAAGTGACCAAGGGAGGAGGTGTAGATAGAGAAGAGAAGGGGTCCAAGAACCGAGCCTTGGGGGACCTTCAGAGTTAGCTGAAGGTCCGGTCTCCTCCCTGGGTTCCCTGAAACCATTACAGCCTTTGCATGCGTTTCCCGTCCACGCATTACTAGAAAAGATTATTTATACCGGATGGGATCATCCGGATAAGCATTTTTCCCCTCCGAAGAGATTCTCAATTCTCTATCCTTTGGAGGAAAAATTTGCAAAAAGATGGAAAGTTCCAGCAGTTGATGCTGCGATTTCCAATGTGAATAAAAGTTTAACTTGTCCAGTGAACAATGCGCATATGCTTAAAGATTCAACAGATAAGAAGTTGGAAGGTCTGTTAAAATCCTCTTTTTCCTTAGCAGGGAGCGTAACTCAGCCTGCAATTGCAGCTATAGGCATCTGTCAGTCCTTAAAGGACCAGTTCACAGATGCTCTTAACGAGTTCCCTGCACAACAGGCCTGGGAGTTGGCCAAGCTACCAAAAGCATTATGCTTTGCCATAGATGCTATGAAGGATTCTATTCATCAGGCTTCTTGCCTTGCGCTTGTACTAGTACACATGCGAAGGACCCTTTGGTTAAAGGGTGTTTTTCTTTTTTTTTAAGTTTGGAGAATCTCTAGTACACCAGAGACTTAGAACTATATTTGATCTGTCGGGCAGTACATACAAGTGCGGTAACCATGCCGGAAAGCATTCTAGAACAGTGGCTGCATTTTTATTCATATAGAAGTCACCCACAGAAAGAGCCTCTGACAGCCCAGTCAAAGTTGTGCAGCTCCTGCAGGGCACAAACCCCCCTGTTGACCTGATTGAACTAGGGCCTGATATGGTAGAATGACCTGTGGCCCTGCTTTCACAGTCAGTGTTTTATTAAAATTGTTTAACGTTAAATCTTAAATTAGAACTATAGGCACCATTTATTTTTATTATATTATACATTATACCCCCTTTCAGATATATTTTTTGCCAACTGTGTCCCTTAGCAAAACAGGAAGTCCCTGCACATTAAGGAAATTCCTTGGGGACCCCCAGGTCACAAGAACTAGTGTCCTCATTGGAAGATTTCCCCTCTATTACTTTTCTGGGGACAACCCAAAATTTGTGATTTTCTTTTACGTTCAGCTTCAACGATAATAGCAAACAGGACAAATAGAAAGGATGAATCTCCCAACGGATGAACAGACAATAATACAAAACTGCCAGGTGTTCTAATCCCTCTCCACTGCATCCAAAACTAAAATAAATGTTTTGCCTTTAGTTATACTTTAATTATGTAAGGACTATCCTTAAGGTAGAGGATACACCAAATAAGCTATAGAATAGATCACAGTCATGGAACATATTTACAGATTGAGAATGAAGTAATATCAAGGTGATGTCGGAAGTATACAGTATACCTCCAGTGACAATGATTCAGGCAATTTGCTTAGAATTGCACTAAATTACATTTAACAACCATTGCAATATTCCACACGGATACCATAAGAAAAATAGCGTCTTCTTTTTATTACTTTAACATAGAAGAAAAAAATGATGACATATTCGCATATATTCATTTTAGAAAATGGAAACAATTTTTTCTGTATTGTCATTCTGTAATTTGATGCTATCCTCCGGGAAAACAAATCTTTCTGCTTTATGTGTGGGTAGAAACAACTGTCTCTATGATCGAATACACATGGGATAATTGGTTGTGAGCTTGAAAAAAAATTCATTTGCTAAAAGACTTGTTGAAAGACTTCTTTTTCCCACAGCAGTGTCCTGCGAGACCCATTGCACAGTAAATTTCTTTACAGCAACCGAGCACAAAGCAGAATTGCCTTTATTTTCAGAGAGTTTAGACAGCATATTGGTGCAGCTTCAAGACATGCAACGATGGTGGAAGCCCTAAAAGGTCACAGTGGGCTATTAGAGTGATGCTTTGCAAAGTTAAAGTGTTAGAAATAAGAGGAGAAGGGAAAAACTATGAAGCTGATAGATGCAGTACTGAACTGCCAAAAGTATAATATATATATATATATATATAGTGGGAAAAAAACTTGGAGAAACCAAAATAAATGCCCTTTATTCAAATACTGGAATAAAAACTCAATATTTCTTTTAGTTTAGACTTGCTTACAGGGTTTGCTAGGCTTTTGAAAAGTAAAAGTTATATATTTTTTAATAGCCTTATTTATAACAAGCATGAATACCTGAATCTGTCTTGATATGAGTCTTCTGTATTCCCCTGCACAACAGCAGTTACAGTGGGATGCGGGGAGGTATAGCTAAGACCATCAGTGCTGTATTGCATTGTAAAATGCTTTCTATTTTACACATAGAAAGTGTTTACAGTAGGGGAGAGCAGAGGGTGGACTTAAACAGTAAGCTGCTGCTCCTTCATTAGCTAATCACAGTTTGTACTGGCTTAACTGCAGTGTACTCTTCATGAGGTTTGGGGCATGGCAGTGTTGCCTAGTAAGGGGCACTTGGATCACAAAACTACCTGAAGAGAATTACAGATCTTTTCACAGGTAAAGCAGTTCACACACCTGAAGTTGAACTTTCCATTCTGGGGTCAAGGTTTTGCTAGACAGAATGTGATGGAAAATCTACAACGGGGAAACTGACAATAATATAAATCTTGGGGAAGTGGCAAGATAGGGGTGGACCTGCGGGGTTATCCTATTAGTGTTCTTATCCAATTGTATTGTAATGATGCTGGTATAGGTGATCTGTTTACTGGGCAGGCAGCTTCTACACTGCAGAGGATAGCCAGAGTCTCCTTCGTTTGTAGTGCAACCTAGCAAAACATAATATATAGATCACATGTTATACTGGTTAAGTTCTAATTGTATTTTATTAATCATATTCTTTAAATATGTACTACACTGCCTAAATGCATTTGTAGTTAGATTGTGAGCAGTCCCAAGTTAATAGCAGGTAAATTAATGCTATTGGCTACGTTATAACACGTGATCTATGTTGAGGGTATTTATGCCCTCGACTAAAGTGGCGGAGTTGTAACTTCCTGAGGATGGCCAATCTGATAGGCCGAAATGCATAGAGGTTGAGTCACGTGATCGTGACAACTTCCGCCCATATTATTATTATTATTATTATTATTATTATTATTATTATTTCAGTTACTTATATAGCGCCGTCAATTTACACAGCGCTTTTACATATACATTGTACATTCACATCAGTCCCTACCCTCAAGGATCTTACAATCTAAGGTCCCTAACTCACATTCATACATACTAGGGACAATTTAGACAGGATCCAATTAACCTACCAGCATGTCTTTGGAGTGTGGGAGGAAACCGGAGTACCCGGAGGAAACCCACGCAGGCACGGGGAGAACATGCAAACTCCAGGCAGGTAGTATCGTGGTTGGGATTCGAACCAGCAACCCTTCTTACTGCTAGGTGAAAGTGCTATCCACTACACCACTGTACCGCCCATACACGGAAATCGAGCCCTTCACTGCATGAGCTAATCAGGCAGATTTCATGGATGATATTTTTACTTGCTGTTCAGTCCGGGTGCCAGGATATCAGGTAGTTATACATGTGAGTTGAATATCTTTAAATTTTTGGGAATAAAAGTTCTTTCTTAACGGTACTGCGCAATGAGGTTTTCTCTATTGTATCTATCTATATGGGGAACATTCATCATAGTCAACCAACCGTCCAGAGGATATCTACAGGGCTCGCCCCACACATGCATTTGACCTTACTAGCTATTGGTCCAATCCCAAGGGTGAGTGCACATCTAATAGGGGGGTACCCTATTTAAGCACATTAGGAGCACGCAACTACTTATTATGTCACAGCACTGTATATGAGTTTTTCATCATTGTTCCACAAGCACCAGCACTTTTCACTGGGGACTGTTTTATTCATGGTTTGTTTTCAGCATTTTACATTTATTTTTCTGTATGTAGCAATATATTGCATATAGCATTTAGCGCAGTATATTTATTTTCTCTTTTCAATTACTGGAACTTGAGGAGTATTGTATCCAGTGTGATATTCTGCACAGGTCTCATAAGCAGATGGTCTGGCTGGTTATTTTCATCATGCCATTTGGAATGTAGAGTTGAGGGATTCCAGTAAGTGAGGAAAGAAGAACTATAAATTGACACGAGTTGTTTGCTGTTTTTTCAACTTTTTTCATGTTCCTCCCTTTTTAACCTATTATTATGGATCATAAACTATGGGTGTTCTGTAAAGTAAAAAGATCCTTTCATCCTTTTGCAAAATAAACTGTTTAAGCAGATTCTTTCTATGGCTGTTCAAACATTGTTCTTCCAAGTGACTGGATGGTACAGATGTTTCATTTCAACCACCTACAACTTTGCTTGTAATTTCATCACACTAATTGGAAAACAGGAGACTGTAAATTTCAGCAATGCACTTACTACTTGTAGAGATTTTTTTGAAGATGTACTTTGTGGCATGGAAGAGTTACAATTTCTGAGAATAGCATTGGTTAAACAGGGTGGAGCTGGACTGCAGCTGTTTTTTTGGGCCATGGTTAAGCTATATCAATTCAATGATGTGGTTTTGGAAGACGACTTAGGATAAAGAAAACCTGTAGAGAGAGAAAAATGTAGTCTGCAATTGATTGCTTCTTCTTATGGAGATGCTAGGCTACCTCTGGCTTCACTGCTCATTAGTTACTGACCCACGGGGGTTGATTTACTAAAGGCAAATAGACTGTGCACTTTGCAAGAGCATTCTCTCCAGAGCTAGCTGGTGAATAAGTAGAAGCTCTGCTGACTTTCATCATCCAATCGTGTGCAAGCAAAAATTGTGTTTTTTATTTTCCTTGCATTTGATTGGGTATTCTTTGCAAAGTGAAGTTTCACCTCATTTACTAAGCTCTGGAGCAACTGCTGTTGCAGAGTGCACAGTCTATTTGCCTTTAGTAAATCAACCCCATAACTGGAACTATGATTAATATTTTTATTGGTTTTGGATAGATTGGGGAAAGGTTAGAATTGGTTGGGTCGCTATTTGGGGTTTTGTTAGAGAGGTTTAACCTCACTTCCTGCCTAAACATATTTTTTTTTGTTTTTGTTTTTTTTCGAGTATAGAGCTATGTTGGCTTCAAACGTGCTTGGAACAATTTAGAGCCCCTTTACACCGAATGCAGTTGGAAGCATTATGAATTGCACTCCAACTACATAGACAGCCCAAAATCAAGGTAATCCTATGCGTATAGTGCACATCAATGCAGTGCAGCACAGTTAAAAAAAAGTAGAGCATGCTGCATTTTTCCACATCGTACATGCAGGGAACGCGCTACAAATGCGATTCAAACACGCCACACCTTCACCGCTGACCTTTAAGCCAAAAAAGCCAAGCCCAAAAACGTATAGAAAAACACAGTGTAAAACGCATTCAAGCGTGCACTAAATTCACATCAAGCGTACTTCAAACATGCAGTAAAAAACACGCAGTTATGTGCAGTTTCTGGTGTGAATGGGCTCTTACTGTTGACGGTCTCAGTATCTCTGCTGGTTGTCTATTCCAAGCATCAACTACCCTTTCAGTAAAATAACTTTCTAAGATTAGTTTTGAACTTTGTTCCAGTTAGTTTGAGGTCATGTCCCCCTGTTCTTGATTTTGGTTTCATATTGAAAAAAACTGCCCTCCTGCCTCTGCCTGAACTCTCTACCAATAGCAGAAACTAAAATAACAATGCTTTCCTTTAGTAAAGTGAAGGCTAGAACCTCTGCCAGAGTTTTATTGCTGTCTAATGCTGATGACACACTTTTTTTTCCGGAGAGATTAATCACTGCTACCAATTGCTAATGCCAGCAATTAACAGTGAGGTTTTTTAGCTATCCATGAAATCCAGTAAAGTTGCTGGGAATTTGCCACAAACATTGGGTTGTGCTACAAATTGCTGTCTTTTTGTGGTTTGTAGCTGAGCATAGTGATTGCTGCAAAATTTTATTGAAAATTATTAGGAGTGGTTGCCACTAGCGATTTTGACAGCATGATAATTTTTTCTGCACCCATACAGCAAAACGCTGCGGCATGTGAACACCCCTTAAGGGAAATAGGTTGCAAGCAAGCACCAAATGAATAATCTATGGGAGACTTTAATGTTCCGCTGGTTACAACAAGCAAGGCAAAGGACAGCCAACGTGTTTCTGCCATTTCACAGCTCCGATGAAAGGGGAAGGTGTAACCCCGGAAATGCATTTTGCTGTTCTTTGCCCTTTTGTGTAACCAGTTGAGCAAATAAAGATTTTTGACTAGGAATTTTTCATTTGGCGTGCTCTTTGACCATTTACACTTTGATTTCTCAACTCGGGTGAATATCTCTCCAGTCTTGACCTGCCAAATACAAGCAATTTGCGCTTAAGTATTGACTTTGTCCACTTTTTGGTCACCTGTGAAAACCAGTGTCCAACGCCCCTCTTCCACTACCTTATGAACACCCCTGAAGGGTTTAGCAAAAATGCTACTCAACTGTGTCTTTACTGCAAGCCTAAACAAGCCCTAACTGTTCAAGATTTTCCCTCACTTTATGTCTGGTGAAAACTTTAGGAGAGCCTCTGACCGACCCTGGACTCGCTCAGCTGAAATGCCAACTAGAATTAATTTAAATAGAATAAAATAGAAATAAAAGAATAGAGTAGATAAAACAATAGAGTAGATAAAACAATAGAATGGAATAGAAAGAATATAACCATCTTCAAAAATTTGAATTTCGACTAGAATAAATTGAAATTTAGAATGGAATTCGATTTGAATGCAATTCGAATGGAATTTGAATTCAAATAAATTCAAATTTTTCGAATTTGGTCGAATTGAGTTCAAGTTGACCGAATTTGGAAAATTTGAATTGTTTCAAATTTGAATAAAAGAAACAAATTCTGAAAACAAATTAAATGAATTAAACAAATTTAACTAAAATAATTTATGTAAATAACAAATGGAAACTACATTTTTTCATTCTGCGCATGTCTAAACCAACCCTGGATGCAAACCGTCTGTGTCCTGGGTAGGTCGGAGGCTCTATTTCAATGTAACCACAAGGATGAGCAGTTACATGTGAACAGCAGAGGTGCCAGCCATTGATTTGTACAGATTAAAAATCTACCAGTGGCTGCTGGATGCACACTTTGGGGGGGATTTACTAAAATTGGCGCAGCTGTGCAAAGTAACCAATCAGCTTTTAACTTTGGCTTGTTCAGTTAAGCTTGGACAATAAAATCTAAAAGCTGATTGGTTACTATGCAAAGATACACAGATTCTGTGTGCACCAGTTTTAGTCAATTTCCCCAAAGTGTGTAAACAGTATTTACAACCACTGGCAAGAATCTTCTGATTCCTACAGTACCTGTTGACAGCCCCTGGCCGCAGATATTCGGCCATCTGAATGTAGAGTTATTGTAACTTTATTTTTCTCAAATTTCTGACGGAATTTGTAATAATGGATCATAGTTAACCACTTGCCGACCGCCTCACGCCTATATACGTGAGCAGGTCGGCACGGGCAGGCAAAATCACGTACCTAGTACGTGATGCCTTCCCGCGGGCGGGGGGTCCGATCGGACCCCCCCCGGTGCCCTGAGTGGTCGGCTCTCGTTCGCGGGCGATTAGGGGTCAGGGGGAGGCCATCCATTGTTGGCCACCCCCTCCCGATCGCTCCCACGAATCGAATGCTTCCTCTCCCTCTGTAATGTAAACAGAGGGAGAGGAAGTGATGTCATCTCTCCTGGAGCCGGTCTTTTTGATCCGACGCCGAGGAGAGAAGACATCCAAGTAAGTGCACCAACACCACACGTTCAGTAGAACACGCCAGGCACACATTTCACCCCCCTGTCACCCCCCGATCACCCCCCTGTACCCACTGTCACTCTGACACCAATAGCAGTTTTTTTTTTTTTTTTGCATTGGTGTCAGTTTGTCAGTTATAAGTGTTAGGGCTGTTAGGGTAGCCCCCTTTAGGTCTAGGGTACCCCCCCTTAGGTCCAGGGTACCCCCTAACCCCCCCTAATAAAAGTTAACCCCTTGATTACCCCCTGTCACCAGTGTCGCTAAGCGATCGTTTTTCTGATCGCTGTATTAGTGACACAGGTGACGCTAGTTTAGGGAGGTAAGTATATAGGTTCGCTGTCAGTGTTTTATAGCGACAGGGACCCCCATATACTACCTGCTAAAGGTTTTAACCCCCTGGTTGCCCCCTAGTTAACCCTTTCACCAGCGATCACCGTATAAGTGTTACGGGTGACGCTGGTTAGATAGTTTGTTTTTTGTAGTTTATTATAGTTTATTACAGTTTATTACAGTTTATTATAGTTTTAGGGCACCCGCCGTTTATTACCCTATAAAGGTTTAACCCCCTAATTGCCCGGCGGTGATAGAAGTTAAGTTTTTAGGATCAAATAAGGTCTGCGTCGCCCCAGGCAGCGTCAGGTTAGCGCCAGTACCGCTAAAACCCACGCACGCAGCATACACCTCCCTTAGTGCTATAGTATCTGAACGGATCGATATCTGATCCGATCAGATCTATACTCCCCAGCAGTTTAGGGTTCCCTGAAACGCAGTGTTAGCGGGATCAGCCCAGATACCTGCTAGCACCTGCGTTTTGCTCCTCGGCCCAGCCCAGCCCAGCCCACCCAAGTGCAGTATCGATCGATTACTGACACTTACAAAACACTAAGCACACATAACTGCAGCGGTCGCAGAGTCAGGCCTGATCCCTGCGATCGCTAACAGTTTTTTGGTAGCGTTTTGAATCAGTTGCTGACAGTCGGGAGCTTTTTTGCCTGTGAGTCTCACTAGTGTACCCCTAAATTTAGAGGCCAAAATGGCAAATCGAAGGTACACTAGTGAAGAGGCCTACAGGATTCTGAGCATGACAGATAGTGAAGAGGAAGTCACTCATCTGTCAAGTTCAGGCTCAGAATACGAACCTGTAGAGGACAGCGGCTCCATGACAGATAGCTCTGACGACGGAGTTGTGGTCCCTGCTAAGGTCAGGCGTACCAGACCCCGAACTTATGCTGTCCTTGAAGTGCATGAACCGCAGGGCTCTCGTAGGGAGCAGAGAGGTACTAGTGCCGCTACTCCTTCTGGTGAACTGGCAAGCACCAGCGGCCTAGTACACCCTGGTCGTACATCCAGCACTGCAGTATCACGTGGTGACGTGGCGAGTCCCATAAGTGCAGTTCAAGCTGGCGAGGTGGCAAGCACTAGTAGTGTCCCGCTGCCACCAAGAAGACGAACACAGGCCCGTCGTGCCCATAGTGCCCTTCCTGCTGCATTGGCCAATCCGAATTGGGTACCCACCACTTCTGCAGCACCCGTACTTCCCCCTTTCACTGGCCAACCCGGAATTCAGGTGGAAACAGTTGACTTTATGCCACTGGATTTTTATTCGCTGTTTTTCACCGAAGATCTCTTTAGATCTATTGTGGACCAAAGCAATTTATACGCTGGTCAATACATCGCCACTATGCCCCAGTCCACCCTTGCCAGAGATTGGAGACCAATTACGGTCTCCGAATTTAAGATCTTTCTGGGCCTTTCCCTCCTCATGGGGTTGAATAAAAAGAGTGAGTTGCGGTCATATTGGTCCACTGACCCAATTTACCATTCACCCTTGTTCTCTGCTTCCATGGCCAGGACACGATACGAGCAGATTTTGCGGTTCATGCACTTCAACGACAATGAACTCTGTCGTCCTCGTGGAGACCCTGAATACGATCGGCTCTACAAAATTCGGCCCCTCGTAAACCACTTCAACCAACGTTTTGCAGACTTGTTTACCCCCCATCAAGTTGTCTGCGTTGATGAGTCCCTGGTTAAATTTTCTGGCCGCTTGTCATTCAAACAGTACCTTCCCAGCAAGCGTGCCAGATACGGGGTCAAGATGTATAAGCTCTGTGACAGGGCCACAGGCTATACATGTAGATTTATGGTTTACGAGGGCAAAGATAGTCACGCAGAGCCGACAAACTGCCCTGACTACATAGGAAGCGCTGGCAAGATAGTGTGGGACTTGGTGTCACCCTTATTCGGAAAGGGGTACCACTTGTACGTGGACAATTATTATACGAGCGTGCCACTTTTTAGCCACCTTTTTGATCATCAGATTGGAGCATGTGGCACCGTGCGACCTAATCGCCGGGGCTTTCCCCAGCGGCTTGTAGATTCCCGTCTTAGGCTGGGGGAGAGAGCCTGCTTGAAGTATAATAATTTGCTCGCTATGAAGTGGAGGGATAAGAAGAATGTTTTCGTTCTCACCTCCCTTCATGCAGACACGATGGTCCAAATTCCTACGGCGACTGGTGTTGTGGAGAAACCCCTCTGTGTCCACGAATATAACCTTAATATGGGAGGGGTGGACCTCAACGACCAGTTGTTGGCGCCGTACCTAATTGCCCGTAAGGCCAGACGCTGGTACAAAAAAGTGTCTGTTTATTTATTTCAATTGGCTTTGCTGAATGCTTATGTGCTATACAGAGCTTCAGGACGGACTGGATCCTTCCTTAAATTCCAGGAAGAGATCGTCAGAGCCCTTCTGTTTCCAGACGGTGCTCCACCTCACCATCCCCAACCAAATGCAGTAAGCCGGCTGCATGAGAGGCATTTTCTTTATGCCCTCCCGAGTACCCCTACCCAACGAACCCCCCAAAAAAGATGTCGTGTCTGCAGCAAGCGCGGATTTAGGCGTGACACCCGATATTATTGTCCCCTCTGTCCTGGCAATCCTGGTCTTTGCATTGGTGAATGTTTTGAACGCTACCACACACTAGTGGAGTATTAGCGTAGGGTACAGCACTGCACAGACTAGGCACACTTCCACAGGGTCTCCCAAGATGCTGTCGCATTTTGAGAGACCCAAACCTGGTACCAGTTAAAAAAGTTAAAGTTACAAAAAAAAGTGTAAAAAAAACAAAAAAAAGTAAAAAAAAGAAAAAAACACAAAAAAAATATAAAATAAAAAAACCAAAAATAGTTGTTGTTTTATTGTTCTCTCTCTATTCTCTCTCTATTGTTCTGCATTCTATACTGCAATGTTTTATTGTTATGTTTTTATCATGTTTGCTTTATAGGTATGCAATTTTTTTATACTTTGTTTTTTTTATTGTTAACCACCTTTGTGTTTTCAGGTACGCCATTCAGCTGCAGAGCGGATTTATTTATCTTGACAGCAACAGCGTTTGCTCCCACGATACATAAAGCCGCGACTCCAGCGCTGTCGGAGGTGATTTCACCACCACAGTTACATACTTCAGCATATATGCCGAAGCGTGGGGGCAGCAGTGGGTGGAGGAGCGATTTGCTCCTGCCTTTTGCGGGAGGATGCCCCCATGCTTTGGCATATATATATTTTTAGGTAGGCACAGGTTGCGTTAAATGTTTTATTTTTTACTATGTTTTTTTTGTATTTTGCTTTGCAGGTATGGTAAGTAATACTGTTATACTGTAATGTTACTTTGTTTTTTTGTTAACCATCATTTGCTTAGCAGGTACGCCATTCAGCTGCAGAGCGGATTTATTTATCTTGACAGCAACAGCGTTTGCTCCCACGATACATAAAGCCGCGACTCCAGCGCTGTCGGAGGTGATTTCACCACCACAGTTACATACTTCAGCATATATGCCGAAGCGTGGGGGCAGCAGTGGGTGGAGGAGCGATTTGCTCCTGCCTTTTGCGGGAGGATGCCCCCATGCTTCGGCATATATATATTTTTAGGTAGGCACAGGTTGCGTTAAATGTTTTATTTTTTACTATGTTTTTTTTGTATTTTGCTTTGCAGGTATGGTAAGTAATACTGTTATACTGTAATGTTACTTTGTTTTTTTGTTAACCATCATTTGCTTAGCAGGTACGCCATTCAGCTGCAGAGCGGATTTATTTATCTTGACAGCAACAGCGTTTGCTCCCACGATACATAAAGCCGCGACTCCAGCGCTGTCGGAGGTGATTTCACCACCACAGTTACATACTTCAGCATATATGCCGAAGCGTGGGGGCAGTAGTGGGTGGAGGAGCGATTTGCTCCTGCCTTTTGCGGGAGGATGCCCCCATGCTTCGGCATATATAAATGGTGCATGTATGCCCATCATTAGAAGTGGGTGGATGAAGGGAGGTATTCTAATGGTGGGCATACCCACCGATCAATATCTTTTTTTCGTTCAGCCCACAGGCTGCATGAAAAAAAAGTTTACAATGTATGCCCAACAAGGACCAGCAACGTACAGGTATGTTGCTGGACTTTGAGTGGTTATACCAGAATGATGCCTGCAGGTTTAGGTATCATCTTGGTATCATTCTTTTCAGCCAGTGGTCGGCTTTCTTGTAAAAGCAATCCTAGCGGCTAATTAGCCTCTAGACTGCTTTTACAAGCAGTGGGAGGGAATGCCCCCCCCCCCACACCGTCGTCCATGTTTTTCTCTGGCTCTCCTGTCCCAACAGGGAACTTGAGAATGCAGCCGGTGATTCAGCCAGCTGACCATAGAGCTGATCAGAGACCAGAATGGCTACAAACATCTCTATGGCCTAAGAAACTGGAAGCTACAAGCATTTCATGACTTAGATTTCGCCGGATGTAAACAGCGCCATTGGGAAATTGGGAAAGCATTTTATCACACCGATCTTGGTTTGGTCAGATGCTTTGAGGGCAGAGGAGAGATCTAGGGTCTAATAGACCCCAATTTTTTCTAAAAAGAGTACCTGTCACTACCTATTGCTATCATGGGGGATATTTACATTCCCTGAGATAACAATAAAAATGATAAAAAAAATATAAAAATGAAAGGAACAGTTTAAAAATAAGATAAAAAAGCAAAAAAAATAATTAAAAAAAAAAAAAAAAAGCACCCCTGCCCCCCCCCTGCTCTCGCACAAAGGCGAACGCAAGCGTCGGTCTGGCGTCAAATGTAAACAGCAATTGCACCATGCATGTGAGGTATCACCGCGAAGGTCAGATCGAGGGCAGTAATTTTAGCAGTAGACCTCCTCTGTAAATCTAAAGTGGTAACCTGTAAAGGCTTTTAAAGGCTTTTAAAAATGTATTTAGTTTGTCGCCACTGCACGTTTGTGCGCAATTTTAAAGCATGTCATGTTTGGTATCCATGTACTCGGCCTAAGATCATCTTTTTTATTTCATCAAACATTTTGACAAAATAGTGTGTTTTAGTGTATTAAAATTTAAAAAAGTGTGTTTTTTCCCCAAAAAATGCGTTTGAAAAATCGCTGCGCAAATACTGTGTGAAAAAAAAAAATTAAACACCCACCATTTTAATCTGTAGGGCATTTGCTTTAAAAAAATATATAATGTTTGGGGGTTCAAAGTAATTTTTTTGCAAAAAAAAATAATTTTTTCATGTAAACAATAAGTGTCAGAAAGGGCTTTGTCTTCAAGTGGTTAGAAGAGTGGTCGATGTGTGACATAAGCTTCTAAATGTTGTGCATAAAATGCCAGGACAGTTCAAAACCCCCCCAAATGACCCCATTTTGGAAAGTAGACACCCCAAGCTATTTGCTGAGAGGCATGTCGAGTCCATTGAATATTTTATATTGTGACACAAGTTGCGGGAAAAAGACAAATTTTTTTTTTTTTTTTTTTTTTTTTTTGCACAAAGTTGTCACTAAATGATATATTGCTCAAACATGCCATGGGAATATGTGAAATTACACCCCAAAATACATTCTGTTGCTTCTCCTGAGTACGGGGATACCACATGTGTGAGACTTTTTGGGAGCCTAGCCGCGTACGGGACCCCAAAAACCAAGCCCCACCTTCAGGCTTTCTAAGGGCGTAAATTTTTGATTTCACTCTTCACTGCCTATCACAGTTTCGGAGGCCATGGAATGCCCAGATGGCACAACCCCCCCCCAAATGACCCCATTTTGGAAAATAGACACCCAAAGCTATTTGCTGAGAGGTATAGTGAGTATTTTGCAGACCTCACTTTTTTTCACAAAGTTTTGAAAATTGAAAAAAGAAAAAAAAAATACGTTTTTCTTGCCTTTCTTCATTTTCAAAAACAAATGAGAGCTGCAAAATACTCACCATGCCTCTCAGCAAATAGCTTGGGGTGTCTACTTTCCAAAATGGGGTCATTTGGGGGGGGTTTGTGCCATCTTGGCATTTTATGGCCTTCAAAAGTGTGATAGGTAGTGAGGAGTAAAATCAAAAATGTATGCCCTTAGAAATCCTGAAGGCGGTGCTTGGTTTTCGGGGCCCCGTACGCGGCTAGGCTCCCAAAAAGTCCCACACATGTGGTATCCCCATACTCAGGAGAAGCAGCAGAATATATTTTGGGGTGTAATTCCACATATGCCCATGGCATGTTTGAACAATATATCATTTAGTGACAACTTTGTGCAAAAAAAAAAAAAAAAAAATTGTCACTTTCCCGCAACTTGTGTCAAAATATAAAATATTCCATGGACTCAACATGCCTCTCAGCAAATAGCTTGGGGTGTCTACTTTCCAAAATGGGGTCAATTGGGGGGGGGGTTTGTGCCATCTGGGCATTTTATGGCCTTCAAAAATGTGATAGGTAGTGGGGAGTGAAATTACAACTTTACACCCTTAGAAATCCTGAAGGCGGTGCTGGGTTTTCGGGGCCCCGTACGCAGCTAGGCTCCCAAAAAGTCCCACACATGTGGTATCCCCGTACTCAGGAGAATCAGCAGAATGTATTTTGGGGTGCAATTCCACATATGCCCATGGCCTGTGTGAGCAATATATCATTTAGTGACAACTTTGTGCAAAAAAAAAAAAATTCTCACATTCCCGCAACTTGTGTCAAAAAATAAAATATTCCATGGACTCAACATGCCTCTCAGCAAATAGCTTGGGGTGTCTACTTTCCAAAATGGGGTCATTTGGGGGGGTTTTGTGCCATCTTGGCATTTTATGGCCTTCAAAACTGTGATAGGTAGTGAGAAGTGAAATCAAAAATTTATGCCCTTAGAAATCCTGAAGGCGGTGCTTGGTTTTCGGGGCCCCGTACGCGGCTAGGCTCCCAAAAAGTCCCACACATGTGGTATCCCCGTACTCAGGAGAAGCAGCAGAATATATTTTGGGGTGCAATTCCACATATGCCCATGGCATGTTTGAGGAATATATCATTTAGTGACAACTTTGTGCAAAAAAAAAATAAATAAAAAAAAAATTGTCACTTTCCAGCAACTTGTGTCAAAATATAAAATATTCCATGGACTCAACATGCCTCTCAGCAAATAGCTTGGGGTGTCTACTTTCCAAAATGGGGTCATTTGGGGGGGTTTTGTGCCATCTTGGCATTTTATGGCCTTCAAAACTCTGATAGGTAGTGAGGAGTGAAATGAAAAATTTATGCCCTTAGAAATCCTAAAGGCGGTGATTGGTTTTCGGGGCCCCGTACGCGGCTAGGCTCCCAAAAAGTCCCACACATGTGGTATCCCCATACTCAGGAGAAGCAGCTAAATGTATTTTGGGGTACAATTCCACATATGCCCATGGCCTGTGTGAGCAATATATCATTTAGTGACAACTTTGTGCAAAAAAAAAAAAAATTGTCACATTCCCACAACTTGTGTCAAAAAATAAAATATTCCATGGACTCAACATACCTCTCAGCAAATAGCTTGGGGTGTCTACTTTCCAAAATGGGGTCATTTGGGGGGGTTTTGTGCCATCTTGGCATTTTATGGCCTTCAAAACTGTGATAGGTAGTGAGGAGTGTAATCAAAAATCTATGCCCTTAGAAATCCTGAAGGCGGTGCTTGGTTTTCGGGGCCCCATACGCGGCTAGGCTCCCAAAAAGTCCCACACATGTGGTATCCCCGTACTCAGGAGAAGCAGCTGAATGTATTTTGGGGTGCAATTCCACATATGCCCATGGCCTGTGTGAGCAATATATCATTTAGTGACAACTTTTTGTAAATTTTTTTTTTTTTTTTTTTTTTGTCATTATTCAATCACCTGGGACAAAAAAAATAAATATTCAGTGGGTTCAACATGCCTCTCAGCAATTTCCTTGGGGTGTCTACTTTCCAAAATGGGGTCATTTGGGGGGGGGTTTGTACTGTCCTGCCATTTTAGCACCTCAAGAAATGACATAGGCAGTCATAAACTAAAAGCTGTGTAAATTCCAGAAAATGTACCCTAGTTTGTAGGCGCTATAACTTTTGCGCAAACCAATAAATATACGCTTATTGACTTTTTTTTTACCAAAGACATGTGGCCGAATACATTTTGGCCTAAATGTATGACTAAAATTGAGTTTATTGGATTTTTTTTATAACAAAAAGTAGAAAATATCATTTTTTTTCAAAATTTTCGGTCTTTTTCCGTTTATAGCGCAAAAAATAAAAATGGCAGAGGTGATCAAATACCATCAAAAGAAAGCTCTATTTGTGGGAAGAAAAGGACGCAAATTTCGTTTGGGTACACCATTGCATGACCGCGCAATTAGCAGTTAAAGCGACGCAGTGCCAAATTGTAAAAAGTGCTCTGGTCAGGAAGGGGGTAAATCCTTCCGGGGCTGAAGTGGTTAAGAACAACTGTTCATTAATGTAGCATTATGTAACTATTGTAGACTGAAATCATGGACAATGCAGCATAATGTAGTACAATTGAACATTTCTAGCCATAAATAGTGGGTGACCTATGTAGATACACACAGCTTGGCTGCCTGCATACATGAGCTATTTCTGACAGGTTATTTAAGCAAAATATGTAATTACTGTATCTGACAACATATTATTTACAAAATTACCTTATTTAATAGCATATTTGTCAAAAAGGCGACGGTGGCTGCCATGATATCTTTTTAGTGTAATAATGTGACAACATTGCTTAATACATTTTATATAATCTTTACATTCTTTTATTTTATTTCTGGACAAATCAGTGTTGCTGGCATGAACTGCCACTATACAATTTGTTACTGGTTACCTTTGGGTGGTATTAACCATTTGAGCTCCGGAAGGTTTTACCCCTTTTACGACCAGAGCATTTTTTAACTGGCAGTTGCGCGGTCTTGCAACACTATACAAATGAAATTTGTTTCCTTTTTTTTTTTTTTTTTTTTACACAAATAGTGCTTTCTTTTGGTGGTATTTGATCACCACTGAGTTTTTTTGCTTTTTTGTGATATAAATGCCAATTCAGTTTATTTGTTTCCCTTTTTCCTCCAAACTCCGTAAACGTCTGGTCTACAACTGACTGAGTGACCACCTCACTGAGAATAACCTTCTGATCCCCTTCAGTCTGGATTTCGCCCTCAACACTCCACAGCACAGAAATTACTCTCCTAAAATTCACAAATGATTTAAAATTCACAAATGATTTACTAATGGCTAAAACCAATGGACACTATTCTGTACTCCTACTACTGAACCGCTCTGCTGCCTTTGAGCCCTTTCACACTGGGGCGGTTTGCAGGTGTTATTGCGCTAAAAATAGCGCCTGCAAACCAACCTAAAACTGCCGCTGCTGTTTCTGCAGTGTGAAAGCCCGAGGGCTTTCACACTGAAACGGTGCGCTGGCAGGAGAGAGAAAAAACTCCTGCAAACAGCATCTTTGGAGCGGAGAAGGAGCGGTGTATTCACCGCTCCTAAACGCTCCTGCCCATTGAAATCAATGGGGCAGCGCGGCTATACCGCAGTTATAGCGGCGCTATGCGAGCGGTTTTAACCCTGTTTCGGCCACCAGCGGGGGTTAAAACCGCACCGCTACTGACCGAATACGGCCGCTAAAACGATGGTAAAGCAGCGCTAAAAATAGCGCTGTTTTACCGCCGACGCCCCCACCGCCCCAGTGTGAAAGGGGCCTTAGACACAGTTGACTACCTCCTCCACCTCAAAAACTTTACTCCTTTGGTCTCCGTGACTCTACTTTTCGCTGGTTTTCATCTTACCTATCCCATCGCACCTTCAGCATCACTTACAATTCTACTTCCTCATCTCCTCTTCCTTTCTCCATTGGGGCCCCCAAGGTTCTGTTCCTGGACCTCTCCTATATTTTTTATGCTAATGACACCCAAATCTATCGCTCTACCCCTCAGCTCAATCCAACAGTCTCCTCTCACATCACTAATTTACTAACAGACATATCAGTTTGGATGTCACACTACTTCCTCATATTTAATATTTCCTCTCGCCACGTGCCCCTTTCCCTGACTTCTCTGTCAAGATCATAGGCGTGCACAGGGGGTGTACTAAGTGTGCCTGGGCACACCCTAATCACTAACCGGGGTACCGATTCCCATACTGCCCAGGCTTCCCCTCAGTTTGCTCCCCCCATTGCATTGCTGCTGGCTTCCCTCCTCTCCCCCAGCTGTTGCAGGGATATTTCAGGATGGAGAGCAGGGGAAGGGGCTAATAAATATGTAATTTACCAGTCCCTTCTCTAAATTAACAAAGTCACTCACTGTGATCATTCATAACTGAAGCATAGCAAACTTTGTTTACTATACTTCGGTTTGTGAATGAACAGGAGGCCGCTCAGCACAGAGCACTTCCCATTAATTCACATGTGTGTTTGAGCTTTGGGGTGCACACCCTAATGCAATAGGCTACGCACACCTATAGTCAAGATCGATGCCTCAATTATCAACCCGTTCCCACATGCCAGGATGCTAGGTGTAATCCTGGACTCTGAACATCCAAACACTGTCCAAAGCTTGCTTCCTCAACTAATGCAGCATCTCCAAAATACGCCACTTCCTAACCAATAATACCAAAAAGCTGCTAATTCACTCACTAGTTATTTCTCGTCTCAATTACTGCAACTCCCTCCTCGCTGGCTTACCTTTACATAGACTATCCCGCCTTTCAGTCCATCATGAATGCTGCTGCCAGACTCATCCACCTTACCAACCGCTCAGTGTCTACTACCCCTCTCTGCCAATCCCTGCACTGCTTTCTGCTCACATAACAAATTAAATTCAAAATACTGACAGCAACCTACAAAGTCATCCACAATGGAGGCCCCCAGCTACTTTACTAACCTAGTCTCAAAATACCAACCAAATTGTTCTATTTACTCCTCCTAAGACCTCCTGCTCTCTAGCTCCCGTGTCCCCATGCTCACGTCCAGGACATCTCCTAAGCCTCTCCCATCCTATGGAACTCCCTACCCCAATCTGTCTGACTATATCCTACTCTGTCCACTTTTAGGTGACCCCTGAAAACCCTTTTATGCAGAGAAGCCTATCCTGCCTCCACCTAACAATTGTACTTTTACCTTCTCCAATAGCTTATCCCCCACAATTATTACCTTTTGTACCAATTGACCCTCCCTTTTAGATTTAAGCTCTAAGGAGCAGAGCCGTCTGATTCTGCCTGTATTGTAATTATTGTCTGTCCTCATGTTGTAAATTGATGTGCAAAATGTTGGCACTATATTTTCCTGGTAAGAAATACTGAACACTTATATTTATCTTGGTAACCAACATGTCAGAGTACAGAAAACTGTATGCTCCATGCAGTCCCTTCATGTATATATACGAGTGCCGCACTATGGTCAGGTACACAGTTGGACTGGAGTGTGTGTGTATAGAGAAGGGTTCCCCTAAGCGGACTTTTAAGGCACTTTTAAAAGGTTGCAAAATATTGAGAGAATATAGCAAAGTATTAAAATTTAACAAAATTTTATTTAGAAACAAATTATATTAAAACATTGAATACATTAAATTAACAAAATATTGACATATTGAAAGAATTCATTACTGTCATCATAGGATGAATATATGGAGAGACTCTTTTCACACCCAACGCTTTTTGGGATATAAAGTATTTAGTCCTTCTTCAGGGGTGTAGAAGAGGAGGGAAAAGAATTTCATCGAGGATAATTAAAGTGTAAAAATGATAGGTAAATTACCGCAACATGTAGATACATAGAATTATCCACCTGAAGTTAAATAATCAACCAATCACTTACGTAATATTATGTGGTAGAATGGTTGTTATTATGTTTTGTTAAGTTGCTTTAAAAACCTGGAGTTACGATAGCATTGGACATTTAGCGCTGGTGGGGTTGCTGTTCCTTTAACATCATGATCATCATAGAATCATATAGATGTATATCAATTGATAATAGCCTAATTCAGCAGGTGTTTCCCCCGCGTTCCGCGGATGCGTATCGGCCAGAATGGTATACTGAGGCAAAAATGGAGTCCCTGAGAGTAAGAAAAAGTTGGAATGAGTCCAGAGGGAATGTTTTAGGTATTTTAATTGAAATATGGGAAGTAAGATAAAAAGTTGTTGTGTAAATACCTAGTATCAATTGTAGGTTGGTAGTAGTCGATAGTATGGCAAAAAATGATGAGGAGGAACCAATGAAGTTGGTGGCTGAAAATGATAATTATATATGGATTATATTATAGTATGCTGTCAAGGGTGATTGAAAAAAATATAATGAAAAATAAGAAATTAGAAAATGAGAATGGGTGATAAAAAATAATAAATTATAAAGTATGGGGAAGGGAAAATATTTTTAGGATGTAGTTGGTGTAGGATTCGTAATAATGCTATTATAGTTGTCCTTAGGATGTGTAAATACGAGTAGATAGTAATACAGTGCTATTCGAGCATTTAAGCAGCCAGTAAAAGTAAGAAAAAAAGAAAAAAAAGAAAAATCGTATATTGAAAAAGGATAACTATCAAAATTAGTATGTGTATAATATCTAGTCATATCTAGTCAGAGGAAGTGAAATAAAATTAGCAAGTACAATAAAGCAAAGGGTTACCTTGGTTTAAGACAAATTTCAGCCGACCAGTCACACATCCCAGCATCCAGCTATGCAATGCTAGAGCTGAGACTGGGTGGATCTGGTATTTATATAAGAAGGACTCCAATCAGCTGGCGCAGCAAACTGCGTTCAGCTGAGTGTTGGAGTTCGTTGCCAGGGAGACCTAAACGCAGCCCCTACTGCGCAAGCGCGAGCGTCAGCACGTTGGGGCGGCATCACGCACACCTGACCCACCAACACGAGATACCACAGCGGCGGACCACGCATGTGCGCCGGAGTAGTAAGATGGAGGCTGTGGGCAGTGATGTCAGATGCACAGCCAGCCTCTCATAACGCCGCCCAGATAGTAAACCTGGGTGGCTTTCCGTGCCGGGCAACCATTCTGGCCAATCGCATCCAGGGGAAATCTAAAGGGAAACAAAAAAATAGTATTAGATCGTGGAGATCAAAGGCTGAAGGATATTTTATCTAATAGGACATAAAAACACATGCCTGTGTTAGAAAATGCAATTGTAGTTGTCAACATAGGAACAGCAACATCAATTGATGGTAAACATTATGAGATTATACCTTTTGTGAGCAGGGACTTGCTAACAAACGAGGCTAGTTGATAATAAAAGACAAAATACAATGAATTGTACATCTTACGGACAATATGTGAGAACAGAAAAAGCAGTTGATGGTAAGAAACAAATTCTATAGAATTGTACATTTCATGAACAGAGATGTATAACAGGTACAATATGGTAGGGGTGCGCATCTTCACTGGCCTCACGATTCGATTACGATTATCAAGTCAACGATTTGATTCGATTCCGCGATGCATCACGATTACAGCGCAAGTCCGCAGGTGCTCATGGTTTTCATCAAAAAAAATTAAAGTAGTCAGGAGAACTCCATTTTTTTATTCTATCTGTTCTTAAGAAAAAAAGAGACAGCAGAGGAGCTCCAGGCTCTCTTCCAAAATACTAAAGGAGATGATCAGAGACTGCGGACATGCTACAGGAGATGATCAGAGACTGCAGACATGCTACAGGAGATGATCAGAGACTGCAGACAGACATGCTACAGGAGATGATCAGAGACTGCAGACAGACATGCTACAGGAGATGATCAGAGACTGCAAACAGACATGCTACAGGAGATGATCAGAGACTGCAGACAGACGTGCTACAGGAGATGATCAGAGACTGCAGACAGACATGCTACAGGAGATGATCAGAGACTGCAGACAGACATGCTACAGGAGATGATCAGAGACTGCGGACATGCTACAGGAGATGATCAGAGACTGCGGACATGCTACAGGAGATGATCAGAGACTGCGGACATGCTACAGGAGATGATCAGAGACTGCGGACATGCTACAGGAGATGATCAGAGACTGCGGACATGCTACAGGAGATGATCAGAGACTGCGGACATGCTACAGGAGATGATCAGAGACTGCGGACATGCTACAGGAGAGGATCAGAGAGTGCGGACATGCTACAGGAGAGGATCAGAGACTGGGGACATGACACAGGAGATGGTCAGACACTGGGGACATGGCACAGGAGATGGTCAGACACTGCGGACATGGCACAGGAGATGGTCACAGACTGCGGACATGGCACAGGAGATGGTCAGACACTGGGGACATGGCACAGGAGATGGTCAGACACTGGGGACATGGCACAGGAGATGGTCAGACACCGGGGACATGGCACAGGAGATGGTCAGACACCGGGGACATGGCACAGGAGATGGTCAGACACCGGGGACATGGCACAGGAGATGGTCAGACACCGGGGACATGGCACAGGAGATGGTCAGACACTGCGGACATGGCACAGGAGATGGTCAGACACTGCGGACATGGCACAGGAGATGGTCAGACACTGCGGACATGGCACAGGAGATGGTCACAGACTGCGGACATGGCACAGAAGATGGTCAGACACTGCGGACATGGCACAGGAGATGGTCACAGACTGCGGACATGGCACAGAAGATGGTCAGATACTGGAACATGGCACAGGAGATGGTCACAGACTGCGGACATGGCACAGGAGATGGTCACAGACTGCGGACATGGCACAGAAGATGGTCAGACACTGGGACATGGCACAGGAGATGGTCAGACACTGGGACATGGCACAGGAGATGATCAGACACTGGGGACATGGCACAGGAGATGGTCACAGACTGTGGACAATAATGCAGAGTTGTGGTGTGATGAATGCACATAGAAGACAATTCTATGATATGGACTTGTGTCACAGCGCCCCCCTCCCCCTCTGTACTTACATGCTGCTCTGCCGGTGGCAGCCTGTAATGAGCAGGGCGATCTGCCTGCTCACCATCTCCCCCCGATCTCCATTCGTGCGGCCGGTGTTCCGCCGGTTGTCACATCTCAGGTCAGCAGTGAATTCTCCCGGGAGAGCGCTCCGTGCATAAAGCTGTTATTAGTGTGTGTATATTCCGGTCATGTGACTCTCAGCCGCGCCTCCATCCTCTCACGTCTCTCCTGATGTCAGCCCCGCCCGCCTCTCTTCTGACCTGATAGCTCCAGTCAGTGGGCGGAGCTGACACCAGGGGAGACTGAGAGGAGGGAGGCACGGCTGAGAATCACATGACCGGAATATACACACACTAAAAACAGCTTTATGCACGGAGCGCTCTCCCGGGAGGGGGCGGGGCCAGACATCGATTTTTCGGGTCGCATGCATCGATGCCGCATCGGGGACACCCGAATCGCGATGCATCGATGCTGCGGTTAATTTCAGCAGCCCTAGTATATGGCATGGTAGGCATAAAAGGTAAACGTTAGGGCAAACATTGCATCTTTTGTGGATAGAGGTGTATAGTCAATACAGCAAAATGTAGATACAAAGAACAAAGGTTAAGGCACGCAGGGAGGAAAGTATTCGTCGTATTGTATTTCAAAAAAGCATATCCATAACTATATACATCTCTACAAGGTATGTCATACAAATATGTAGACAACTCCACATATGGTTGCTGTACAGAGGGAATGGAAGCATGAAGAATGACATAGTTAACATAGCCCGATACAAAGAATATTAGAGATAATTGAGATTCATTTTTCCATTCCGCCAGAGCAGAATCCTTCGAGAAATGGTTTGAAGCAAACAGCTTCATTTAAACCAGGAGGCAAGGTGGCCTTTAATGAGTAGATCCATCTCAGTTCTCTTTGAAGGAGGACCTTATTCCAGTCCCCCCCCCCCCCCAGGACTAGGATGTATCTGATCTAAAATTAGAAATTTAACCTTAAGAAAAATTCCGCCATGTACTTAGGAGACATGGTGTCCTAGGGGAAGTTCGGGGTCACAAGTTTGCATGCTGAGTATATGCCTATAGGCTCTTCTCCAAAATTCTAGTTTGGTTTTTCCAATGTAGAAGCAACTGCAACTACATTTGATCACTCCTGGGGTTCTGCAATTGGCGAAATGTTTGGGATGGAATATTTTTCCATTTGGGAGAGTAGGGTTTCTCTGTGTGAGCATATACTTGCAGTAGTGGCATGAGCCACATGCAAAGGTGCCTTTATATTTGCAGTGTGTTCTCATTGATTCGCTTTTATACTCACTATTTACAATTCTATCGCTAACAGAAGTGGCTCTTCTGAAAATGAAGAGCGGTTTATCTGGAACAAAGTGGCCCAAAGATGAAACCGTATGCTCCATGCAGTCCCTTCATGTATGTATACGAGTGCCGCACTATGGTCAGGTACACAGTTGGACTGGAGTGTGTGTGTGTGTATATGTATATATATATATATATATATATATATATATATATATATATATATATACATACAGTATCTCACAAAAATGAGTACACCCCTCACGTTTTTGTAAATATTTTATTCTATCTTTTTCATGTGACAACACTGAATAAATTACACTTTGCTATAATGTAAAGTAGTGAGTGTACAGCTTGTATAACAGTGTAAATGTGCTGTCCCCTCAAAATAACTCAACAAACAGCCATTTTTTTTTTTCAGGTCCTCAGAGAGTTCTTTGCCATGGGGTGCCATGTTGAACTTCCAGTGACCAGTATGAGAGAGTTAGAGCCATAACACCAAATTTAACACACCTGCTCCCCATTCCCACCTGAGACCTTGTAACACTAACGAGTCACATGACACCGGGGAAGGAAAATGGCTAATTGGGCCCAATTCAAACATTTTCACTTAGGGGTGAATTCACTTTTGTTGCCAGCAGTTTAGACATTAATGGCTGTGTGTTGAGTTATTTTGAGGGGACAGTAAATTTAAACTGTTATTCATTTCTTCAGTGTTGTCACATGAAAAGATATAATAAAATATTTACAAAAAATGTGAGGGGTGTACTCACTTTTGTGAGATACTGTATACACTACTGTGTAAAAGTGCAAAAATTGCAAAGTAGTAAAAGGCAAAAGGCTGGTGTAAAAATTAAATTAAGAATGCTTTCAGAAATAGAAGTGTTAATAGTTTATATTTATAAATTAACAAAATGGAAACTAAATGAACAGAAAAGAAATCCAAACCAAATTAATATTTGGTGTGACCACCCTTTGCCTTCAAAATAGCATAATTTCTTCTAGGCACACTTAAACACAGTTTTTGAAGGAACTCATCAAACATCTTGGAGAACCAACCACAGATCTTCTGTGGATGTAAGCTGCCTCAAATTCTTCTGTTTCTACATGTAATCCCAGACAGACTCGATGATGTTGCGATCAGGGCTCTGTGTTGGCCAAACCATAACTTCCAGGACTTCTTTTCTTCTTTACCCTGAAGAGAGTTCTTAATGTCAGCTGTATATTTGGGGTCATTGTCCTGCTGCAGAATACATTTGGGGCCAATCACAAGCGTCCCTGATGGTATGGTATGCTGGATAGTATCTGCCTGTATTTTTTTAGCATTGAGGACATCATTACTTCTGACCAAATACACAACTCCATTTTGCAGAAACATAGCCTCAAACTAGCAAGGAACCTCTATCATGCTTCACTGTTACTTGCAGACACTCATCATTGTACCGCTCTCCAGCCCTCAAACTGCCTTCTGCTACAGCCAAATATTTCACATTTTGGCTCATCAGTCTAGAGTACCTGCTGCCATTTTTCTGCACCCCGGTTCCTATGTCTTTGTACATAGTTGAGTCGCTTAGCCTTGTTTCCACATCGAAACTTTGGCTTTTTGGCTGCAATTCTTTCATGAAGACCACTTCTGGCCAGACTTCTCAGGACAGTAGATGGGTGTAGCTGGGTCCCACTGGTTTCCACAAGTTCTGTGCTGATGACACTGCTGGACATCTTCCGATGTTGAAGGGAAGTAAGCATGATTTATCTTTCACCTGCTTCATTAAGTTTCCTTGGCTGACCACTTCATCTATGGTTCTCAACGTTGCCCGATTCTTTGTGCCTCTTCAAAAGAGCTTGAAAAGCACATCTTGAAACCCCAGTCTGCTTTGAAATCTTTGCATGGGACCTTGCTAATGCAGTATAACTATTTTGTGTCTTGTTGCCATGCTCAGTCTTGCCATCTTGTCCACCTGTGACGTGAAACTGTCTTCCTCAACCTCACCTTAGTAGCAGTTTGGCTGTTCCTCACCCAGTTTTAAGCCTCCTACACAGCTGTTTTTGTTTCAGACTGTGTTTCAGCCTACATGAAATTGATGATCATTAGCCCCTGTGTCAGGGCTGGGCTCAAGCCTCCCTTCTCAGAGCTCAGGCTGCTCAGCTGTAGGTTAATTGCCAGCACTCATCATTCCTCAGTGACTCACCTGATGATCATATCCTGCTCGTCAATAAGCCTGCTGGCTATTTAAATTGCCTAGATCAGATCTCCTGTGCTGTCGCCTTGGTCAACATCCAGATACTCTCTGCTGGGTTTTCCTGTTAAAGATTTTTGTCTGGTTGAATTCCCTTCTGGTTCCTGATCCTGTTTGCTGCTTCTGACTACGCTGATCTCTGGATTCCTGTTTTACTGGCATGTTCTGACTACCCGCTCTGGTTACCGTACCCTGGCTATGTTTTGACTACGTTTGCACTGTTTGTATCATTTTATTAGAGTAGGATTTTTACTGCACTTCTGTCTCAGTCTGATTTATGGTTCCTGATAGTAGGCGAAGGCCATAAATTTAGAACATGCAGGCAATCCACTTGCCTGTAATATTTTTTCCAGATTTGATGAGCAGGATCACTGCATGGATCAGTTTGCCATAGCATTACGGATGCTCCTGATTTGCACTGCTCACCTGGATCCTCCCATTGTGGCTTTTCCGGTACAACCTGTGTTGCAAGCCACCCCTGCTGCTGCTTCAGTCTCTGTGCAGGCACCCGCCTCGAATATTACCTCTATTAGAGGTATGTCTGGTTCCACTCCACTTCCACAGCGATTTGGGGGTGATCCAGTGCAATGCAGAGGGTTTCTCAACCAGGCTGGGATATACTTTGAGATGCTGCTCCAGGCATTTCCCACAGACAGAAGAAAAGTAGGCCTTGTGATATCTTTGCTTTCTGAGAGAGCCTTGGTCTGGGCAAACCCCCTATGGGAGACGCAAAAAAACACGTCGTCCTGAGTTACCCAGAGTTTGTGGCTTCCTTAAAAGGGTATTTGACGTTCCCGCATGCTCCTCTTCTGCTGCCAAAAGCCTCATGTCCGTCAAACTGGGTTCAAGAACTGTTGCCAATTACACCATTGAATTCCGTACTCTAGCAGCAGAGGTTGCTTGGAACAATGAGGCCCTCATGGCTGCTTTTTCTCATGGTCTCTCGAATAACATCAAAGATGAGATAGCAGCCCGAGACATTCCCACTGAGCTGGAGAAGTTGATCACGTTTGCCATTCTCATTGACTCCAGACTTAGAGAGAGATCTTCCTTAAAGGAGCGCTTACGGAAGCGTCCTGTACGTTTGGCTCTGAGCTTTGTAGTCCCACCCTTGCCTCCCTCACCTCCCATACCTCCTGGTACCAAGTCTGCCAGTGAGGTAGAACTCATGCAGTTGGGCTTCACACGCCTCTATGTGGTGGAGAGGGCCTTTAGGAGGAGGGAGAGATTGTGCCTTTTTTGCAGTCAGGCAGGTCTCTTTTTGAAGTCTTGTCCTACCCGTCTGGGAAACGCTTGCACCTGAGGTCCTGTAGGGGACAGACCTTAGGTAGCGTTGTTGCATCCCCAGGTATCCAGAAGGATAAGCCCCTGGTTCCTTTTACCCTTTCTTGGTCTGAGTCGTCCATCGAGATACAGGCTCTCATCAACTCTGGGGCTGCAGAGTCGATTAGATGCTGTTCGTTGATGCTGCCTTTGTGTCTAAGCATTTGATTCTGCTGCAGCTTCGTGCCACTCCACTTCCCATTGAGGCTATTGATGGGAGATCTCTACAGCCTCATGAGACTGCTCCATTGACCATGGCCGTAGGGGCTCTTCACCATGAGATAATCCAATTCCAAATAATTTCCTCATCTCATTTTCCAGTTGTTATTGGTCATCCTTGGTTACAGAGACACAACCCCTCTTTTGATTGACTTCGTGCTGAGGCTCTTTCCTGGTCACCACAATGCAGTAAGACATGCTTTCAGAAAGTGGCTAAGGTCTTGTACACCTCCTCACTCTCCTCCCTGCCATAGGAGTACAGCAATTTTAGCGATGTCTTTGACAAAGGTCAAGCCGGTAGTTTGCCTCCACACCGGTCGTATGATTGCACAATTGACCTTCAACCTGGTGCCATACCCCCTCGTGGCCGGGTTTACCCTTTGTCTGTCTCAGAGGACAAAGCCATGGAGGAGTATGTTGCCGATGCACTTTCTCGAGGATTCATCCTCGTCTCCTGCTGGTGCTGGTTTCTTCTTTGTGAAGAAGAAGAGTGGTGAACTGAGACCTTGTATTGATTATAGGGGCCTCAATCTTTCACAATTAAGAATGCTTATCCCATTCTGTTGATTATGGCGTTATTTGACAGCCTCAAGGGATCAACGATTCTCGAAGCTTGATTTGAGAGGGGCATACAATCTTGTGAGGATCAAGGAGGGCGACGAATGGAAAACTGCGTTTAATACCAGAAAAGGCCACTACGAGTACCTCGTAATGCCATTTGGCCTTTGCAATGCTCCGGCAGTTTTTCAGGAATTCATCAACGATGTCCTCTGAGATTTGTTGCAGCTATGTGTGGTGGTTTATCTCGCCAATATCCTCCTATTTCTTTTTCATACATCATGAGACACAGAGTCAGGCTAATATTCATTACCTGCTGGATTATACTCCATCTGCAGGTGAATGAACACTGGTAGACCAAAGGCCTTCAGACAGGAAGTGATCCCCTATATAACTCCTCCCACACAGGAAGCACTTAATTTTTTTTACCAGTGTCTGCAAGGTGGATGGCACAGTATGTTTGAGCTTTCTGAGCTCCAGGTCTCTAGTCCCACAAACGTTTCTTAAATGAATCAAGGGATTGACCGATCAGATCCATTTGACACAGGCTTTATATTCTTAGATAAATTGTACCCAAGCCTTGCAAAGAAGACTCAAA
The DNA here is from genome assembly GCA_037952925.1 of Lithobates clamitans. NCBI lineage: Eukaryota > Metazoa > Chordata > Amphibia > Anura > Ranidae > Lithobates > Lithobates clamitans. The sequence continues at coordinate 4,207,057 of JBBGZY010001230.1, forward strand.
ATCCTGCGAGGTTTTGCCTGTAATGCGGCCGCCGGGCGCTGGACCCTGCGAAGTGGAATCTTGGACACCACAGTGCTAAGGCATTCCTGTAGGGTGCTGTACAGGTCCAAGGGAGTGGACCCTAAACCTGAAAAGGGTACCCAGTCCTTGAAGGTCCTCAAGTGACAGGAACCCGCCGTCATGGGTGAGGATTGGGCTCTTAGTTTCTAAGCTGCCCTGTGCCTGGATGGGTAAGTGAAACCCCCTTACTTATTATTGTGGGGTGTCCCAGTGATTGTAACAACCAGGCAAGCTAGCTAGAGGCTGGACACCTGTGTGCGGTGACCATACAGGGGAGTTTTGGGCTAGCTTTGGATGTTTGCAAAGTGTACCTTTTTTTGCTTGTGTCTGGCTGTTTTTTACCTGTATGATGGCGCACGACAGTGCACCATTTCGCCTTGGTTCACCATGGTGCACGTGCGTTCACAAGAGTGCCTCAGTGCTCAGCAGTTGTTGTTTGGTGACCATGGCGCAGGTGCATTCGCAAAAGCGCCGCTGGACTTAGCAGTTTGTATCTTTGGTGGCCATGGTGCACGCGGCTTTTCCACACATGTGCAGCAGCTTTTTTCTGGGCACACAAAGATTTGCGTCATACGCGAATACAGCCATGCCAATTCGCTGGGACCGCGCACGTGTGTGCGCACGCACAGATTGTTCCGGCGCACACCCAGCTTATTTAAGCTGTATAGGCCAAGCATGCAGTGCTTCCAGAAGGCAGCTGTGGTACACAGAGCAGGCTCTGAACAGACACTTGCTACGGTTCATTTCTCCCTACCCGGGTCACGTGAGTCACCAAGTGTTGCTTGGCAGGCTAAAGGTGCTTAGCAGGGTTGTTACATAGGAGCTTGGTGAGCCCTATTAAAGGGTCCCCCTTCTGAGGTGTTTTAATACTACACCCAAGTACTCTCTTTTTGTGGCTGGTAAATGTCTTCAAAAAATAGGAGCGGGGCTAACACTACATGTAAGGGCACACCTATGTCATCAGTAGCTCCTGATGAACCTACCGTATCCCTAGTGTTGTATCCCCTGAAGGACCGGAGGCTTTAGGGAAATCTGAGCCGTTTCTCCTATCTGGTATTGTGCCTACAGTCAATGCTGCTGCTTCACCCTTTATCACCAAGAATGAACTGTCCTCGGCCCTAGCCGGGTTAGAGCACAGGATTGCTGGCATGATTGCCTCCATCCCACAGGGTGGAAAGAAGCGTGACAGATCCCCCTCCCGGAGCCTCCTAGTCTGGAGCAGGAATGGGTTGAGGATGGAGAAGAGCTTAAAGCTCAGGATTCTGTGGAGGGCCAGGCAGATGAGTCTGCTTCTGAGCAATCTGGACAAGAAGATATCCAGCTCATGTCTGCCTCTCAGTCGCAGAGGCTTTTGATCCTAACTCTGACTGAAGAAATGGTTCGTTCTGCCTTTAAGTTGCCGCTTGCAGAGGTGACTGAACCCCCTGGTCTTCTTTGGGATCCCTCAGGCCTCTTAGGGCCGCACAGGCTTTCCCCCTACACCCCCTGTTGATTGGGAACATCCTGATAGGATTTTGGTTCCTCCTAAGAGGTTCTCCTTTTTATATCACATGGATGAAAAGTTTGTTAAATGGAGCATTTCAGCCGTAGATGCAGCAGTCTCTTCCTTAAACAAGAACTTAACTTGTCCAGTAGATAATGCACAGGGCTTGAAAGACCCTGTTGACAAGAAATTGGAGTCATTATTAAAGGCTTCCTTTTCTTTTGCCAGTTCAGCTATTCAGCCAGCTGATGCAGCAATTGGTATCTGCCAGTCCGTAAAGGATCAAGTCAAACGGCCTGTTAGGCCTAACCAAAAGGATGATCTGCCTGAAAGTAAGACAGATATTCCTTGAGCACTGTGTTTTGCTGTTGACACCTTAAAGGATTCAATACAGCAGGTTTCTCATTTGGCTCTCTTGTCTGTACATATGCACAGACTTTTGTGGCTTAACTGGTCAGCCGAGCTTCCTTGTAAAAAGTTATTGGCAGGTTTCCCTTTTCATGGGGAACATTTATTTGGTGATCATTTGGACAAATATATCCAAAAGATTTCCGTAGGGAAGAGTTCTCTACTTCCTGTGAAGAAAAGCACCAGATGTCCCTCATTTAAAACCTCAGGGACTGCTATCTAAAATATCTCAGCGTCAAGGCAGTTCCACCACCAACAGGGCCATAGTGCCAGGGCTAGTGCGAGCAGAAGCCCTGGGTCCAAAATTCTTCTAAACCCAACACCAAGCCCTCCTTTTGAGGGGACGCTCAAGTGAGGGGAAGGCTGCTCCACTTTGCGGACATTTGGAGAACAATAATTCAGGATGAGTGGGTCACCTCAATTATATCATGCGGTTACAAGCTGGAATTGCGGGGGGTTCTCCCTGTCAGGGCTGGGCTCAGCCCTTCCTTCTCTGAGCTGGCTGCTCAGCTGTCGGCTAATTGCCAGCTCCTATCTCTCCACAGCTCCACATTTACTCAGCTGTTGATGATATCCTGCTCGTCAGTCTTGCCTACTTAAGCCGTCCAGTCCAGAGGAGCTCTGCCTTTGCCTTAGTCATCATCACAGAAATCTCCTGCAATCCTGTTCAAGACTTGCTTTGCTGACATCCCCTATGGCTCCAGATCCTGCTTGCTGTTCCACTACATTGATCCCTGACTTCTGGCTTGGCTGACTATCCATTCCGGTTACTGAACTTATTGGGCTATATTTTGACTACGTTTGTTCTTTTATTATTAAACTAGTGTGATTTAACTGTACTTCTGTCTTGGTCGGATTTCATGGTTTCTGACACTTCCTCAGAGGTTTTTAAGATCCAGCGTTCCCTCGGCTCCTCCAAAAAGAAACTTATTGCTTCAGGCACTACATCATCTAATGCATCAAGGAGTGATTGTAGAGGTTCCTGTATCTGAAAGGGGCACAGGGTTTTACTCAAACCTGTTTACAGTTCAAAACTTTCTAGCCTCCATTGCTATAAGGGACGCGTATTTACACATACCTATCTTTCAGCCTCATCAGAGGTTCCTACGTTTTGCAGTAGAGGAACGTCATTTTCAGTTTGTGGCTCTACCCTTTGGGCTTGCTACAGCTCCCCGGGTGTTCACAAAGGTCCTAGCACAAGTACTGGATCTTTTAAGGGCCCAAGGGATCCTGGTGCTCGGGTATCTGGACGACCTCCTGCTCAGAGATCACTCATTACAGGCTCTAGAACAGAGCATAATATGCACAGTGCGGTATTTGAAAAGCTTAGGCTGGATCATAAATACCGAAAAGTCAGCCTTGAAACCAGCTCAGAGTCTAAAGTATTTAGGTCTGATCCTAGATACGGTTCAAGCAAGAGAATTCTTGCCACCTGTAAGGATCTGTGCCCTGAAGGTTCAGGTGCATCAGATAAGGGGCACCAGACAACCCTCCTTTCGACTCTGTATGAGTCTTCTACGGAGGATGGTATCCTCCTTCGAGGCAGTGCCCTATGCCCAGTTCTATTCCAGGCCTTTATAACAAGATGTCTTGTTGGCTTGGAACAAAATAGGACAAGCCCTGGATTATTCAATGTGCTTATCTCCTCGGGCACACATAAGCCTAAACTGGTGGTTGCAGGATCAGAACCTGCGAAAGGGAAAATCCTTTCTCCCGGTAACTTGGAGAGTATTGACTACAGATGCCAGTCTCTCAGGCTGGGGAATGACCCTAGAAGGGCTCACAGCTCAGGGGAAATGGTCTGGGACAGAACAGATCCTACCCATCAACGTCCTGGAATTATGGGCAGTATGTCCTGTCCCTATGGTCCTGGATGGTGGAGCTTCAGGACTGCCCTATCAGGGTTCAGTCCAACAATGCCACTGCAGTGGCCTATATAAAAGACCAAGGCAGTACCAAGAGTTGTTCAGCTCTGAAAGAGGTAAAGCACATACTAGCCTGGGCAGAGGGACATGTGCCAATTCTATCGGCAGTCCATATCCCGAGAGTAGAGAACTGGAATGCAGATTATCACAGCCGCCAGCAGATCTGCCCGGGGGAATGGTCCCTACACCCAGGGGTGTTCCAGGAAATCTTCCAGCTTTGGGGATGGTCAGAGGTTGACCTATTGGCATCCAGGTTCAACAACAAGCTACAGCAATTTGTGTCCCGAACAAGGGATCCTCTGGCAATCAGAGCAGATTCTCTGATAGTTCCATGGAGCCAGTACTCCCTGGTTTATGCTTTCCCTCCAATCCCTCTCCTTCCACATTTGTTGCGCTGTATTTGGAGAGAGGTGGCACCAGCCTGGCCCAGGAGGCCCTGGTTCCCGGAGATTGTGAGACTGACCATAGACAGGCCATGGGCGCTTCCACGTAGCCCTGATCTACTGTCTCAAGGTCCTTTATTCCACCCCAATTTACAGTCTCTAAATTTGATGGCATGGCTATTGAAGCAAGGGTGCTGAAGGACCATGGCATCTCGGGACCAGTAGTGGCTACCCTAGTGAATACTAGAAAAGCTGTCACTAGGAAGAGTTATCATAAGGTCTGGAAGACATATTGCTTGGTGTGAAGTCAGAAAATGGCAGCCTCGGAAATACGTGATTAGGAGAATTCTCTCTTTTCTACAGTTGGCTGTGGAAATCAGATTGGCTTTAAATACAATCAGAGGTCAGATTTCAGTCTTGTCAGTATTCTTCCAAAGGCCTTTAGCATCCCATTCGTTAGTCCGAACCTTCATGCAGGGGGTGCCTCGTTTGCATCTCCCCATTAGGTCACCTATGTGTCCTTGGGACTTGAACTTAGTGCTGTCTGTGTTACAGAAACAGCCATTTGAACCTATCAAGGAAATTTCAATAGACTTGCTGTCACGCAAGCCAGCCTTCCTGATGGCTATCACCTAGGCTAGAAGGGTGTCAGAGTTGGTGGCCCTTTCGTGCAGGTAACCATACTTCACATCCTTCACCATGACAGGGTCGTGTTACGACCTGTTCCATCCTTTTTGCCAAAAGTGGTGTTGGCCTTTCATTTAAATCAGGACATTATTATGCCTTCTTTTTTTCTCTCAGCCTTGCTCAGTGGAAGAGAGACAACTGCATTCCTTGGACGTTGTCCGCGCAGTCAAGCTTTAGTTGTCTAGAGCTGTGGTGATTCAAGGATCAGACTCCTTTTTTGTTTTACCAAAAGGACCCAGGAAGGGGCAGGCAGCTTTCAAGGCTTCCATTGCCAATTGGGTCCGTCAATCGATCATTCAGGCCTACTGTCTGAAACATAAAGCTTCTCCCTTTAGGGTGAGAGCTCATTCTACCAGGGGTGTAGGAACCTCCTGGGCTTTTCACCATCAGGTATCTGTGACTCAGATTTGTAAAGCTGCTACCTGGTCTTCAGTGAATACATTCACAAAATTTTTTCAAGTGGATGTTTGAGCAGCCAATTATTCGGCTTTCGGCTGCAGTGTACTGTGGGCTTCAGTATAAGTTCTGATGGCTATTGTTTGGCAGGGTGTCTCCCTCCCCACAAGGCTATTGCTCTGGGATGTCCCAGCAGGTAATGAATATTAGCCTGACTCTGTGTCCCATGATGTATGAAAAAGAAAATAGGATTTTTTCATCATACTTACCTGTAAAATCCTTTTCTTTGAGTACATCATGGGACACAGAGATCCCTCCCCTCTTTTTTTGAGGATTGAGTGCTTGCTACAAAACTGAAGTGCTTCCTGTGTGGGAGGGGTTATATAGGGGATCACTTCCTGCCTGAAGACCTTTGGTCTACCAGTGTCCATTCACCTGGAGATGGAGTATAACCCAGCAGGTAATGAATATTAGCCTGTCCCATGATGTACTCAAAGAAAAGGATTTTACAGGTAAGTATGATGAGAAAATCCTATTTTTCCAATTTCCTAGCGAGCCACTACACAGATGTCCTGAGCTTGTGTTATTTATTTATTTATTTATTTAAACTCCAGAATAGTTTTGGGTGTGTTTTGTGTGTCAAGTTACCACAACACCATTATTATCTTGTATTATTTAATCTCAAGGAGGTTGGTTGGTGTTGGTGTCTCTTGTTAATTTCACATTGTAGTTTTGAAATGTACCTGCCTCCTCACAAACAAACTGTCCTTTTTGAAGGAAAACACACATAGGCGAGTATAATAAAACAAACCAAAAATGTATTAAAGGGTCCTAACCAAAGAAAGAGGGAGGCAACGCTGGAGAAACAGCAGAAGTTGGCAAAGCCTTTGGCCCCCAGGGCACACATCAATTAATTTCAGGAAAAATTGGTGGCTTGAGGAGTCCATATCTAAGGGAGTACAATCTGGTCCAGACGTCCAAGAGGTCATGAACAGCAGCAGAAGACATGTATGTCCCCAGGCTGTGGTCATACAAGAGCCTGCATCTTTTGTCAGACCAGACTGAACCCAGGCCATCACTTTCTTGTCTTCCTTCCACTCTTTCTTCCACGCTGTGTCTGTGGTGGTGGAGTTGTGGCAGGAGGAGGAGGAGGATGATGCAACTCACTCAGGTGGGTATTGGGTGTGATTTCGCCCCTCAACCCCTTATTTAATGTTTTATAAATGATTTCCTCACACATGAGGCGTTGGCCTTCCTGCATGTCCTGCAGTTTGGTGGCAGCCATGGAGGCAAAGGCCTCTTCACGAGTGGGGGTGGCTCTGGGGGACGCAGAAGCCTCCCGAATCAGCCTGAGTGCTGAATCCTCCACATTACTCCCCTTCCTGGGTCTTTTTTTTGGAAGGCTGAGGGGAGGAACCTGGGATTCTGTGAGGCTCCTACTGGACCCTGCCACCTCCTGGCTGCCACTTACCCCCACCTCCTCCTGGCTGCCACTAACCCCCGCCTCCTCCTGGCTGCCACATTCCACAGCCTCCTCCTGGCTGAGATCTTCCTGTGTAGACATAGTTTTAGTTTTTTCTTCATCAATCACTCACAATTTTCACCTCACGATTGTTACAAATTGAATGTTAAGAAATATAAAAGATTATCATTCTGAGCCCAGCATTTTTCATTCTTGTCCCAATTATTTTTGCCCACTACTGTCTAATGATATGTAAAACAATTTATTAAATCAGCAATTAGTGATCAATAATAACATCTAGTAAACATCATTTATGTATTGACAAGAAATCTGTAGAACAATGCTATACCTGGTTCAAGCTGGGCTCCTCCACTTCTTCCTGGCTGGAAGTCCCAGGTTGGACATCGAAAGCCTCAGCTGGGGTGGAAGATAGGGTGGAAGGAAGAGTGGAAGGAAGGGTTGAGAGGGATTCCCTGACTTCAGTGTGGTCTGACAGAAATTGTAGTCTCTCGTAGTACCACAGCCTGGGGACATAAACATCCTCTGCTGCAGCTCCTGATCTCTGGGAATCCTGGACCTTCTTGCGTCCCCTAAGATATGTGCTCCTCAGGCCACCAATTTTGGCTTTTAAATAGGGGATGGTTGCTGTGGGGACCACCGGCTTCACCAACTCCAGCAGTTTCTCCAGCGCTGCCTGCCTCTTTTGTTTATGATTATATTGCGGGTGTTTCACCTGCCACAGACAGGGCAGCTCCCTGTATTTGTCTATAAACAGGGGGAGGAAGTTGTGGTCATTGAAGCCATCTATTTTATCTGCAATACACAACACAAGACAAACCCTAATGTCAGGCTTAAGTCTCCTAATCTTGTCCCAATGTAGGCCTCAATCTCTAAACAGTATAGGCCCAAGTTTAAACGTTACCTTCGTTATCACGATTGGCACTTCCTATACTCCTTCCTCCGCTCACAGATTGTACGTACGACGCATGCGTGTTACGCTTTATATACACTGCACATGTGTGAAACGCCGCCCCGACGTTCTTTCTAGTCTATTCCCCACCCCTTCTCGTTCGGCGCAGTGGGGAAGAGCACATGGCAGAGACAGAGCAGGTGCGTACTAATTACAGCAACGAGGAAGAGGAGGAGGAAAGCCCGGAGCCTGAAACATCACGATCCCAGAGTGGAAGATTTAAGGCCTCAAATATGTCCTTTGTTTGTTGAGATGGTGGAGATGGTCCACATATTGAAAAGGGCCGACTATGACGGGAAGTATGGACCTTACCCCAACCCCAATGTCAGAAAGGCCAAGATCATGGCAAAAGTTGTGAAGAGTCTGCACAGGAATTTTGCGGTACGGCGTTCCAAGGATCAACTCAGGAAGCTGTGGTTGGACCTCAAAATCAGGGAGCACGATCAGTATAGAAGGTTCAGGAGAGTGCTGCAAAAATGTAAGTAGTTGTGCTGTGTTCCTATTCGTTATTTTTAGAACGTTCGTGCTGCTCCATGTGCTTTTCTTTACAGTTGTACAGTTTAAAATGCCAATTTTCATGTTCATGGACACATTATTCGTTCGTAGGAAACATTGTTCGTTCGGCCAATAAAACACCATGTTTTGTCCAGATGCATTTCAATGAATTTTTTCTGGCCTACTTCTCTTAAAATAAGTTTGTTGAATGAAATGCAAACTAGATTCTGTGTAAGGATAGGACACTCAGCATCTGTTTACACATCTGGACACTGAAGCACTAGTGTGGGACAAAATAACACCCTTTTTATTAGGGGGCCCACACAGGTGCTCCAATGAATACTATAGGGGTGACTCCATCTGTGAAGCTTGTACAAAACAGGTAAGTATTCAAGCTTGACAAAAATATTTCTTCATCTCGCAACTCTGCCAAAACAGACAATTGTACCCCACTTCCAAGCAATGTTTCATATTCCTATTTCTGCCATCAAATATCTGTGTGCTAAGTATACCTATTTTTTTAACATAAGGGAGAAATGACTTGGAGGACACCACTCATCAGAGGAGACAACAGACCCCCCCACCTCATGAAGAAGTGGAAATCCCCCAAACCCAAGCAGAGGAGGAGGAGGGAGACGTGGTGGAAATTTTCACCACAACAGGTGAGTGTCTGCGACCACAGGCTCTGGTAAGAGATGGATGCCTGCATATTTATAATACTTGGTGGTTTTTTTAATCTATTTTTTGGTGATCGTGATGTTGTGGAAAAAGGTCATTTCACCAGTGAAAGTGCCCAGATCCTGATAGGGGAGATAATGGGGTGTAATAAGGACTTGGAAAACATCAAGCAAAACATCAGTGATGTTCAAAACAAAATGAAGAACATCATTGATGTTTTAGGGAGAATTTAAAACCCCTAGAAATCCCTAACTTATTTGTGCTTTGTGTTTTTGTTTTTCTGACAATTTTGTGAAAATTTTGTGACTTATTATAGAAAAGCCAAATTTTGAAGATGCACGCACTGTGTCAACATGTGCTATCTGCCATCACGGGAGATCAATGTACACGTTTTGTGGGTGCAACCCCTTCCTCAATAATAAAGTAGCTGAGAGGAAGGGGTTGCACCCACAAAACACGTACCTTGATCCCCCATGATGGCAGCTAGCACATGTTGACATTCTGCAATTTGTGTGCATCTTCAAAATTTGGCTTTTCCAGGGGTGACATCACCCCATCTGCTGAACGCAATATCAAACAGTTTATAAATACTCATGTCTGATATTGCCTTCACTTTCTATAAAAGTTGAACTTTGTAAGTTCCAGAGTTGTGTATTTCTTTTTGCTTTTAAACATGCCTGTTTTATCTTAAAAGGCAATTTCTACTTTTTAATGTGACCTAAAAAATTGTTATACAACAAATATGTTGGTTTGTTTTAAAAACCTTTTATAAATGCACATGTGATTGTGCTTTGATAAAAAAGATTGAGAATCAACAATGTGTGGCTTCTTCTTTCAATGCTCAAAAGCATTTTTTGTTGTAAAGTTGGTGTTTTCAGTGACAATGGGGGTTATTTACTAAAGGCAAATCCACTTTGCACTACAAGTGCAGTTTCAGTGCAGTCTCAAGTGCACTTGTAGTGCAAAGTGTATTTTCCTTTAGTAAATAACACCCAACAGTGCTATCTAATTTTACACAATCACGCCATTTTCAGGACTCCCCAAATTTCAGTCATGGTCAACTAAAAGAAAACCAAGCAGTAAATCTAAGCAAATATTTGTTCAGTTTAAAATATATTTTTATTTAAAAAATGTCTCAGACATTGTCTGGCATATCGATGGGCCCCCATACCCGCAAAGTATTCCATGTATCTTAGACGGAACTCGCGGGCACTCTGGGGGGGCAAGCCAGGACAGCCAGCTTCAAGGGCCGTCAGGTTTGGTTCATTCATATTAATTCCGGCTTCAGGCCCAACTGAGCCAGCATAGTCCCAAGAATTTCTCCCTAAAAATTTGTGGAGAACACACCAAGCCAGGATGATGTGATTGAGTTTATATTCCGCCATATGTAAGGGTGTAAAAAATAGGCGGAACCGGCTGGCAATTATTCCAAACATGTTCTCCACCACTCTTCTGGCTCTGGCGGGGTGAGGGTCCTCATAGGGAATGGCCGCATAAGATGGTCCCCCAGCGCAAACGCTTCATCTGCAACGAAGACGAATGGGAGTCCTTCCGCATTGTCTGGAGGTGGCCAGCCCAAGCTCCGTGTGGGCGATGACTCTACCATCTAACATCCGGCCATTCTTCCCCATGTCCACATACAGGAACTCGTAAGTAGCCAACACCACCGCCAACATCACAATACTATTGAACCCCTTGTAGTTGTAATAGTATGACCCCGAGTTGGGTGGTGGGACGGTGTGAGCATGTTTCCCATCAATTGCCCCTCCGCAGTTAGGAAAGTCTCACCGCTGGGCAAAGTGGGAGGCCACAGTCTGCCATTCCTGTGGGTTGGAAGGGAACTGTGGAGTCAAACAAGAAAAATAAATTAATCATTTTGCACATAATCATGGAAAGCAGATTAGACACAAACATTCTTGGCCAACATCAGTATAACATTTATTTTAGGGAGTATTTAAAGACAAAGGTATAAGGTCCACCTATCAGATTCCTCCCCCCTCTCTCATGGGCCATTTAAAATTTTTTAGGGGGGGAGATGTTTTGGCCAGTTAACCCTCTCCACTTCATTGAGAGATGAATGCCTAAATAATGTGTATTACTTTGGCCAGCCCCTCCTTCCTTACACTATTGGCAGCCCACTGAACAGGTAAGAAGTGTCATAATACAAAGAGATATATACACACTGTACACATTTTGGCACATTTTTACATTCTTCTATTACCTATCAAGATAATAATAGGATACAAAAACTTTTAACATTACCATTTGAAAGTATTCAGGCAGGCCCTTGCACTACATGCTTTGGGGAATTCATCCATAAATATGACTACAAAAGAGGTGGGTATAGTGTGTATGGGTTTGGCAAAGTCAGCAGATAGAGGATTGAGGATAGATAGAGGATTGGTATCAGCTGACTTAGCAGTTGGGGGGAGGGAGGGTTCCAAACAATTTTGGGACAAAAAAAAAACCTCTGGCACTCTGCCAGAATTTAAAGCACAAATCACAATTTTACACATTTTAGGCGATATTTAGGGTAAAGCACAAAAATACATTGTTAATTGAGTAGACGAGGTGGATATAGGCCCAGGAGAGCATGCTGGGGAGGTTAGTGAAGGCAAATATGTATGAAGGACAAAATTAAAAAAAAAAAAAATCCAGCATGCATGAGGAAAAAGGGGACATTCACAGCATATTACAATAATGGTAATTAGGGAATGAGGAAAGAAATACAATACATTAGTAAACATTAAATACAATAAAATGTGATGTTAAAGGATAAAAATCTTACCTTAATATACTCCTTCTGCAGGACCTGTATGATGGCAGAACAGGTCACCGGGATAATGATCCCCAGAGCCATGAGGGGGAGATGCCTGTTGAGAACATGAGGTCCTGCAGGCTTCCCCCCATTGCCAAGTACCACAGAGAAGAAATTAGGTGTGGGTGCGGTGCTGTTCTGGTTTTATGGCAAAGTGTTATGACACTGTGATAACATATTAAAGTCACCTCTGATAGGTGAGTAAAAGTATGAAAATGTTGGTTGATAAAAAATTCTTGAAAAACTTCATCCCAAAAAAGGAGTAACAATCAAAAGTGATTTTGCATAAAAATAGAAAATGATGTGTATATAATTTGCTTCAGACAGTGGCTGATTCTATGCAACTCACTGTTTACCATGTGGTGCTGTTATGTCAAAATATGCCTATGTATTCATACCGTACATTGATTTGAAGTGCTAAGGTGAGTGGGAAGGAAAAGGAAGAGGGTGGGAAGGGGAATGGAAGGGAAAGGGGGGGGGGGGTCCAGTCAATGGTAAAGTGACTTGTGCTCAAAATAACAAGTGTTAATCAGAAAAAACAATGTTGCTTTGAATAGTCTTAATTATAGTGCACAGGTGATAGTTGTGCTTGAAAGCTTATTCCTCTTGGTAAACAATATTATTCAATGCAATCTTCTTATTCCAGTGTTCATTAGTGACAGTGCTTGATATTCGTGCTCTTACTGTGCAAACACTCACCAGATACTTTCACCCCTGCAGGGGTATTGCGCGGTCACAGTCTAGGCCACTGTGCAGCAGTTCCTGGCAATCCCGGATCATGTTATGTTAACATAAAAGAGAAGGGGTGCCCATAGCGTAAAAACGTTTAAAACCTTTATACCAAAAGTAACAGAATGGTACTCACATTGTAAAAGTTCAATTCAAGCATAAAAGATCTTAGTTTAAACCGCCAAACAATCCTGTATTCGTTGGGAGATGACGCACGATGTTGGTCAGGCCCCGCCCTACACATTTCGTCATTGGACGTCTACAGGAGCGCAGGGTGGCGACTAACCTCTGCTCTGCAGTGATGGCTTGCCTCATGCAGGTATCCTGCCTGCTGATATAAGGGGTTAGCAAAGCCAACAAACGGTGAAATACGGGGTCCGTCATCCGGAGAAAGTTCCTGAAATCGTCAGGATTATTCTCACGGATCTCACGGAGCAAAGGCATGTGACAAAATTTGTCACGCTGGAGCAACCAATTCTTGGTCCATGAACTCCTCCTCGCCCTGTTCATGGACTGGGCTCGTGTCAAAGTAAGGACCCCAATACCAAGCCCCCGCACATCACGAACTCTACGATGAGTACGTACACGCAACATGGCTAGAAAACTCACAACGAAGTAACAGAATGCACTGAAGAACAGCAAGGCCTGTGAAGAGCGACCTGAAAATCAGTAAAGAACACAATGACAAGTCAATGGTAACTCGCTGCACGCACTGAAGACCAGATACAAACCCACAAGGACAAACTGAACAGCAGAAATACGATCTGAAAACCACGAGTCTGAAAAAGCGCGAATCGTATCTCACCAAACTTTTACTAACACGAGATTAGCAAAAGGAGCCCAAAGGGTGCCGCGCTTGGTACTGAACTGCCCTTTTATAGTCTCGTTGTACGTGGTGTACGTCACAGCGTTCTTGGCGTTCGGAAATTCCGACAACTTTGTGCGACCATGTGTATGCAAGACAAGTTTGAGCCAACATCCGTCGGAAAAAATCCATGGATTTTGTTGTCGGAATGTCCAATCAATGTCTGACCATGTGTACAGGGCATTACAGTATATCAAAGCAAAATTTCCCTTAAGAAATAATGGAAATTCAGTTGATTTGTTCCACAAAATATGAGCGAACGCTCACAATAATACTGTCCAGTACTGTAGTAGGAATATTGTATGGTACCTCTGTGTTGAAAAAAAAGAAGGATCACAGTTTTAATGTTAAAAAAAAAAAAAAAGAATTACACTCAGTGTTAAGAAGTCTGGAGCTCATCCATGTAAAGCCGCTGTGTTTATGTACAGTAAAGCCGTAAAGTACAGTATACAGCGCTGTATGTGGCCAGAGGTACGGGGGCAATGGTGGCTCCCAGCGCTTCCTGGAGAAATTAGAGACACTTTGGAACTGTTGACATCACTTCTGGGTTCTCCCCCCGCCCCACCCAGCTGGGAATGTCCCTGAGTGTCTTCAGGAAGCTCTGGGAGCCACCATCGCCCCCGAACCTCTGGCCATATACAACGCTGTACTGTATACTGTACACCAGCGGCTTTACATGGATGAGCACCAAACTCCTTAACATTGTGAGCGTAATTCTTTTGTTTTTACATTAAAACCACTGCTCATATATCAAGATAGCGCACGCATATCAAGTCAAAAATGTAAAAAAAAAAGGGCTCGTCTTTTAAACCGTTTGTATACAGCGTTACTCGCAAACCTAGGTATTCCTGTGTGTGTGTGTGTGTGTGTGTGTGTATATATATATATATATATATATATATATATATACTGTACATACACACAAATGTTTTGCTTTTCGTTTCTGTTTTAAACTGAATGCATGCATAATACCGTATGTACTTGTAGGTAAGCCTATAATAAGGCTTACCTGTAGGTACTGTAAATATCACCTAAACGTGCACTGATTAGGAGATATTTACTGTACATGCAGCCAGTGACTTCACCTGCGCATGCGCTCTGAAGGAACAGCCACAAGGGCTGTTCCTTTAGAGTCCTGTACCGTAAATGGCAGCTCCCAAATGCAATGTAAGGAAATACTTCAGAAAAGTGGGCAAATGAGTTCTTTTCCTGAACCCTGCTGTTTATTTTGGTTTCTGGTCTACTAATGGAAAAAATGCTTAAGTGAAGTCCGCTTGATCTTTCAGTGCATAGTTCAGATCACTTGCAGAGTAAGTCCAATCTGATAAGGCAAAGTCACTGGCCCCAATAAATGACTCTTTGTATTTCTTTGTATTTCTTAATAGTTGCATCAATAAGACAAGGATCAAAGGTGCTAATGCTACATTTTTTTCTTAACACTTGAGAGGATGTCAAAAAGTTAGGGAGGCTTCACACTGCCCTGCTGCGCTTTTGACCAAAGGGCAGCTAACCCTTGGATTTTGTGCAAGTGAGCTGCTCTTTCCCATGAACTTCTATGCTGTCCCGCGGTTTTGGTGCAGTTTCAGAAAGTTCAAAAACGTTTTTGTGCACTTTCTGAAACCATACCAAAACCCAAAACCTCATAGAAGTCTATAGGAAAGTACAGCTAACCCGCAGGCTAGCTGCACTTTAGCAAAAGTGCAGTGGGGCAGTGTAAAGCCACCCTTATCCTCTACTGGATCAAGGGGTGTGCTGTAAATGGACTATAGAGAATTGTATTATGTTTAACAGACACACCCTTTATGCCAACTATCCTAGGCAAATCTATATTTCCATATTGCAAGGGCTTACGGTCTGAAAACCAACACATTATTTAGCATAATAAAAAATACGATTGGTAAGTTATCAATTTGATACAGATCTAATGTAAATTTCTTTTAGGAGGGCTAATGTGTCTTATTAGCTATCTGGATTTTGTTAATTAGGTGCGTTTAGTCTTTAATTGAGATCTTCCTATAAATTAATGTTGCCACTTTTTGGATTTTTTTTTCATTACTCTAGGATGTTGTAATATAATTTAAAGTTGAGTGTTTGAGATGTCGTGTTGGGAGATTACATTTTAGCTCTGGGTCAGTATACCACACTGAAAAATATGTGCAAGAAAAGAACAAAAAGTCCGGATGGACGCACTCCAATGAAAAATTATTTCTTTATTAATGTAAATCCATACAACAAGGATAAAACCACTAACATGTTTGACACCGTCAAAGCAGGTGCTTATTCATAGCCAAGTTTTAAAAAACTAACAAGACATATATATATACACACAGACAAGACCGTAGATTGGCTTGATTGAGTATCGTGTACACCCACTACAGGTGATGCGATATTCTATATTAGTGTTAAGGTGAGTCAGCTGGACTTCTCCTCCATATGGACATCAAATTGATTCCTGAAGAGAAAGAATGAAACAATCACATAAGAAACCAATCAAGAAGCCTAACATTTATCGGTAACAAACATATAGCATGATGAAAATCTAAACTAGTGGAAAACATTCCACCTAAAAAATCATTTAAGAACAAAAAAGTCATTTTAAAAGCTTTCAATAAATGTGAACATATATGTGCAAATATATATATATATATATATATATATATATATATATATATATATATATATATATATATATATATATATATATATATATACATATATATATACATATTCTTTGATAAAAGGCCCGTGGAGTTTTTGGCAGAGAAGCCTATGTGTGCCTCGCATCAGTGTCTGCAAACATGCATATGCATAAGAAAAATTGTAAAGATGAAAATAAAAAATGAAAATGAATGTCACTCTCGCGCGCACACACAGGTGAGTGAAAAAAATGCTTAATGGTTATTCTCTGTCAAAACTGCCCACGGATAAACAGGATTCACATCACACAGTACAGCAAAAGGCTGTATGTAGCCCAGAATCACAGTCATTGACATCATGACTGTGGTTATGACAGGCCTAATTGGATGTGGGTATGCATATTAACTTTGTGCAGACACATAAAGCACATTTCAAAATTCAGATTTTTTTGTATAAACACTAAAGATAGTGAGAGAATAGATGGACTTAGATAGACATAGTCTTTTCAAAAGAATATATCGGGGAACTAAACAATATCGCTGATCTTTGAATGCCATCTGTCTATCCATCTTATCCTGTATTTACATAACAAAATGTTGCCGACATAGCCACTTATTATAAGCTTCTATATTCTCATAAATATCTGAGTTCAGGGGTATTAGAATCTAAAATAAACAAACATTGTCATTCATAAAAATGGGAAATATCCCATTAAAGATTCATGCCCCCCCCCCCCCCGGCTTTCTGGTATTGGAAAAAAAGTGATCCATTATACGTCTCTCTTACATAGTATTCTGAATGTATCCCCTCCTCAGACTGGCATAGCTATCTTCTCAACAACCTGGATCGCTAAACTAGAGATATCCTTCTGATGTACCAAATTCCAATGTTTGGCTTCATTGGTATTATGGTCCTTCTGGATATCATACAGATAGTCATACAGGCGATCACGCAATCTGCGTGTAGCACGCCCAACATATTGTATATGACACAATTGGCATGTAATGATTTATACCAAATACCTGGTGTTACAATTAGCAAATGTGGTGATTTTAGACTGTTTGTTAATAGCAGTGTCCTGAACAGTATCACCTTTGAGAATGTGGGGACAACAGGGACAGGCATTTTGTCCACATCCAAATGTGCCCTTAAACTGCAACCAATGTCTACAAGTACGTTTGCTGCTGTATAAATTTGGTGATAAAGCACTTCCTCTCCGCGATAGTCTTAACACCATGAGCAAGGATCTTTGCATAAATGGGATCGTTAAATAGTACTGGTAAATGTTTGAAGACAATGTTTCTAATTTAATAAAATTCTGTACTAAACGTACTGGAAAAAATTGGTGTGGAAGAAAATTAATTGGTTTTAGCTCCCCTAGTTCCCCCAGTTTTCTTGCAGCAGTCTACTGTGCGGTTTTATTGGCAATGTTGACCGCTCTATTGAGCATGGAATCGGGATAACCCCTCTCTTTAAAACAAGATAACATTGTTTAGACTCCTGTGTGTATTCCTTGCTGTCACTACAGATTCATTTAAGTCATAAAAATTGACCCACTGGGATCCCCCACAAGGTTTGCTTTGGATGATTAGAGTTTGCTCCTAAAAATGCATTACCTGCCATAGGTTTTCTGAAGAGGCTGGTGATGATCCTTTCGCCCATCCCCTTCAAGGTGACATCCAAAAAATAAGTTGCAGGAAAACATTTGTGTCCTGTGAACCTCAAATTAAGGCCATTGTCATTTAGATAGGACAAGAGATTTTCCAAACTGCCAGCCTCCTCTGAAACTATGAGTATCAGGTCATCTATGTAGCGACCATAAAATAACATGCCTGCTCAAAGGGGACTACCACATGCAAAGATGCAGGACCTCTCCCACCATCCCATATAAAGATTGGCCAGAGACGAGGAAAATTTGGTTCCCATAGAGGTCCCACATCGCTGCAAGTAGTAGTCGCCGTCAAACATAAAAATAATAATGTGTAAGGAGATACTCCAGACTGAGGAGAATAAATTCTTGATGAACCAAAGGATAACCGCTAAACTTCGAGAGGAAAAAGGACACTGCCTGTAACCCTTGCGAGTGGGGAATACATGAGTATAGGCTGGTGACATCACATGTCACCCAGCTGAGCCCGTTTCTCCACTTGAAATTTTTAATTAATTTAATTAGCAGTTATTTGTTATCCCTTAAGTAACCAGGAAGACCCATGACCAGTGGCTATAATTGATGGTCAATCCATTGACCTAATCTTTCTTTCAAAGAACCTATACCTGCCACTATGGGTCTACCTGTTAAGGGAGTATACCCTTTGTGAACCTTAGGCAGGAAATGAAAAATTGGCATGATGGGGTGCTCTGGTACAAACATGTTCATTTCTTTTTGTGTAAAGATGCCTACCACTACTCCCCTATCTAGTAGAGATACTAGTTCTTTTTTAAAGGGCTGTGTTGGATCTCCCTTGAGATGAACATAAGTGCTGGAATCAAAAAGCTGACGAATTGCTTCATTTCTGTAATTCTTGGTGTCCATGACTACCACCAACCCTCCTTTGTCAGCATTTCTGATCACAATACTGTCGTCATCCTTAGGGATTTAATTGCCTTTTTCTCTTCAACGTGAGATTATTGAATGAACATTTAGTAGAGGACTTCTTAGCTAAATTAGTCAAATCTCCCTCAACCAGTTTTTGAAAAGTGTCCATATCCTTGCCACGTGAATTGAGATTGGCAAGATTCATTCAGATCTTATCTTAAAAGGTATACCAACAACCAGTGGTGTCGCTAGGGGGGTGTCTTTTGGGGCTATAGCCCGAGTCTCTGCAGGGGTCCCCAAGGGGAGGGGAGGCTCTCTGGGGACCCTGATGTAAGTGGGGGGCTCTCTGGGGACTCTGATGCAAGGGGGAGCCTCTCTGGGGACCATGATTTTAAGGAGGAGGCTCTCTGGGGTCCCTAATGTAAGGGAGGCTCTCTGGGAACCCTGATGTAAGTGGGGGGGGGGCTCTCTGAGGACCCTGATGCAAGGGGGAGGCTCTCTGGGGACTCTGATGTAAGGAGGAGGCTCTCTGGGGACCCTGATGTAAGGGGGGGCTCTCTGGGGACCCTGATGTAAGTGGAGGACTCTCTGGGGATATATACACACACACGTATATTACTGTATATACATGTGTATGTCCACCCAAGTGTATGACTTTCTTTACTACGTTGCTATGGGCTCTAGCCCCAGATCTTTTGTAGACCTAGCAACGCCCCTGCCAGCAACTGATGATATCTGTTCTTCGCGGCAAGGATTGGATTCGGCTGCAAGATTCAGTAAATCTTCCAATGCACACACTTCAGAAAACAGATGTGGAGAAGAAGGGGAGGAGGGGAAGAAAAAGAAGGAACGGAGGGAGACGAAGAAGAGGATAGAGGCTGAGGAGAAGGAGGAGACTCACCAACCACCATGTCACCACAAGAGGGAATTGGAATATCATCACATTCTCCATAATAATGCTTTTTAAGTGTCAAAAAGCGGACCAGTCTATTGACATCCAGAACAGTGCCGAAAAGAGAAAACTGTTTGATCGGGCAAAAGTTCAGTCCTTGTGACAAAAGGGACACCTCAGTTGTTTTCATATTCCTCCTAGACAGATTCAAGACATTAGCTGGAGTAATCAGTGGCGATTCCGGAAATGGTATCTGCTTCCGTTGGCAGTGTCTCCTTCCTCCCCTTCTTGTCTTTTTTTCCGTCCTTCCTCTTCTTGGTAGAGTCCCAGGCTCCTCGGTTTAAAGATTGTGTGTTCGGAATACATTTGCCAGCTCCCTGACTACCTGATGCCTCTGGTGATGAGTCAGAATTGGTAATAGCTAGAGTGTCATTAGCTGATACAGCTTCTAGATCTGAGAAGCTCACCTGTTTCTTGATGCGATACCGACTTGGTCGAGTATATTCAGTTTTTTCCATGAATATACAGTGTTACTTTCATAATCCACTCTATCTCTATGCATCTTTTCTTGTTTCACCGCCATGACATCTCTTTCCAATTTATCGAGCTTGCGATTTAGTCGCTCACCACAAAATCACCACATTTGCTAATTGTAACACCAGGTATTTGGTATATATCATTACATGCCAATTGTGTCATATACAATACGTTGGGTCTACTACACGCAGATTGCGTGATCGCCTGTATGATCATGTGTATGATATCCAGATGGACCATAATACCAATGTAGCCAAACATTGGAATTTGGTGCATCAGAAGGATATCTCTAGTTTAGCGATCCAGGTTGTTGAGAAGATAGCTATGCCAGTCAGAGGAGGGGATAAATTCAGAATACTGTGTAAGAGAGAAGTATACTGGATCTATTTTTTCAATACCAGAAAGCCAGGGGGCATGAATCATGAATGAGATATTTCCCATTTTTATGAATGACAATGTTTGTTTATTTTAGATTCTAATACCCCTAATGTGTCAGTATAGCGTTTTTCATTGGATAAAAATACTGGAGTAGTTGGTTTCTGTTATTCGGTCTATGGTGTTGTATTAACATCTATAAAGCAACATTTGTTATGTGAATTCAGGATAAGATGGATAGACAGATGGCGTTCAAACATCCGTGATACATTCTTTTGAATTAACTATGTCTATCCAAGTCCATCAATTTTCTCTATCTTTAGTGTTTATACAAAAAATCTGTATTTTGAAACGTGCTTTATGTGTCCGCACAAAGTTAATATGCATACCCACATCCAATCAGGTCTGTCATAACCACGGTCATGATGTCAATGACTGTGTTTATAGGCTACATATTTCTCTGGTTACATTGGTCTTGGGGTCAAAAACAGCCTTTTGATGTACTGTGGGATGTGAATCCTGTTTATCCGTGGGCGGTTTTGACATAGAATAACCATTAAGGGTTTTTTTCACACACCTCTGTGCACGCGAGAGTGACATTCATTTTCATTTTTTATTTTCATCTTTACAATTTTTCTTATGCATATGCATGTTTGCAGACACTGATGCAAGACACACACAGGCTTCTCTGCCAAAAACTCCATGGGTCTTTTATCAAATAATATGTATATATGTATATGCACATATATGTTCACATTTATTGAAAGCTTTTAAAATTACTTTTTTGTTCTTAACCACTTGAACACCTTAGGGCATCATATGACGTGCTTCACTTTTAAAGGGATATCTGAATGATGCCTGTAGCTACAGGCATCGTTCAGATATCATTATTTGCAGGAGGCGATTCTGTGCACGATAAGAATGATCATAGCGGCAGTTCCCCCCTCCCGCCACCATCCGGTGCTTATCCGGGCTCTCCCGTGCCATCGGGGGCCCGGAGGAAGAATCGGCCAGCGCCGGATGACGACAATAGAGTCACCAGTCATCTCTATGACCATCGGAGGCCCAGGTGCGATGTTATGATGTCACGCCTGGGTTCCCGGAAGTAAACAAAGCCGCATTCGCGGCTGTCAGCATGAGATCAGTGAATTTTTTTTCACGATCTCATGCTTTCCAGCCTGGAGAAGAAATGTGGGGTCTTATTGACCCCGCATCTCTCCATAAAGAGTACCTGTCACAATAGATTCCTATTACAAGGGGTGTTTACATTGCTTGTAATAGGAATAAAAGTGATAAAAAAAACAAAAAGTAAAAAGAAGTATGAAAATAAAAAAAAATTAAGTAAAATAATAATAAAAAAAAAAACAATTTAAAACGCCCCTGTCCCCGGTAGCTCGCGTTCAGAAGTGAACGCACATGTAAGTCCCGCCCACATATGTAAACGCCGTTCAAACCACACATATGACATATCGCCGCGTGTGTTAGAGTGTGTGCAACAATTCTAGTACTATACTTCCTCTTTAACTGTAAACTGGTAACCTGTAAAAATTTTCAAAGCGTTGCCTCTGGAGATTTTTAAGTACCGAAGTTTGGTGCCATTCCATGAGTGTGGGCAATTTTAAAGCCTGACATGTTAGGTATCTATTTACTCGGCGTAACATCATCTTTCACATTATACAAAAAAATTGGGCTAACTTTACTGTTTTGTTTTTTTTTAATTCATGAAACCGTTTTTTTTAAATTTTAAAATGTTAAAAATTATTGCGCAAATACCACCGTGGAAGATAAAAAGTTGCAATGACCGCCTTTTTATTCCCTAGGGTGTCTGCTAAAAAAACATATATAATGTTTGGGGATTCTGAGTAATTTTCTAGCAAAAAAAATATTAAATTTACATGTAGGAGAGAAGTGCCAGAATAGGCCTGTTATTGAAGCGGTTAAATGATTTTTCAGGTGGATTGTTTTCAAATAGTTTAGGTTTTCATCATGTTATATGTTTGTTACCGATAAATGTTAGGCTTTTTGATTGGTTTCTTATGTGATTCTTTCATTCTTTCTCTTAGGCCCCTTTCACAGTTATACGACTTGTGCCACGATTTTGTACTGCAAAATCGTATGACAAGTCATTCTCCATGATTTTCAATGACTACCATTCATATTGGCACGACTTTAATTCGTGCCGACTTGAAAGTAGTCCCTGCACTACTTTGGTCCAACTTCTATGCGAGTTGTACTCCATAGACCTCAATGTTAAACCCTGAAGTAGCATGCAAATCGTACCTGAATAATATAGACACGACTTCAGTACGACTTTGTAAGCACAAGCCTGGCTCGCTGATCGGGAAAGAAAAACTTTTTTTTCCTTTCGCGATGAGCGACAGGCAGTGCTGACAGCTGTCTGGTATGAATCCTGAGGGGGAATGCCGCGCCAAGTTTTAAATAAAAAATCGGCGTGGGGTCCCCCCCAAAATCCATACCAGACCCTTAACTGAGCACGCAGCCCGGCCAGTCAGGAATGGGGGTGGGGACGAGCGAGCGCCCCCTCCCTCCTGGACCATACCAGGCCGCATGCCCTCAACATGGGGGGGTGTGTGCTTAGGGGCATGGGGGGCACCCCCACCCCAAAGCACCTTGTTCCCATGTTGATGAGGACAAGGGCCTCTTCCCGACAACCCTGGCCGTTGGTTGTCGGGGTCTGCGGGTGGGGGGCTTATCGGAATCCGGGGGCCCCCAGATCCCGGCCCCCCACCCTATGTAAATGAGTATGGGGTACATGGTACCCCTACCCATTCACCTAGGCAAAAGAGTGTCAATAAAAAACACAGTACACAGGTTTTTAAAGTAATTTATTAGGCAGCTCCGGGGTCTTCTTCCGACTTTGGGGGTCTTCTTCCGACTTCGGGGGTCCTCTTCCGACTTAGGGGGTCTCTCCGGCGTCTCCTCCCGGTGTCCTGATCTTCTGCCGGCTCCTCCGCTATCTTCTGCAGCTCAATTGCTAGCGGTGGCCCGGACTTCTGCCTTCTGCCTTCTTCTTTTCTTCCAGAGATGTTGACACGACGCTCTCTCCAGCTGGAATGGTCTCTGAACGCTCCGCAATGGACTTATATAGGCGGTGACCCCGCCCCCCTATGAGGTCACTGTCCTGGGGCATGCTGGGACTGTGCTGTCATAAGGGGGCGTGGTCATGCTCCAGTGACCTTGCCTCCTAAAACGTTACAGTCCCAGCATGCCCAGGGACTGTGACGGCATAAGGGGGCGGGGTCACCGCCTATATAAGTCCGTTGCGGAGCATTCAGAGACCATTGCAGCTGGAGAGAGCGTCGTGTCAACATCTCGGGAAGAGAAGAGGGAAGAAGACGATCCAGAAGTCCGGACCACCGCTGGCAAAAGAGCGACAGAAGATAGCGGTGGAGCCGGCAGAAGATGCAGACACCGGGAGAAGACGCCGGAGAGACCCCCGAAGTTGGAAGAGGACCCCCGAAGTCGGAAGAAGACCCCGGAGCTGGCTAATAAATCACTTTAAAAACCTGTGTACTGTATTTTTTATTGACACTTTTTTGCCTAGGTGAATGGGTAGGGGTACCATGTACCCCATACTCATTCACATAGGATGGGGGGCCGGGATCTGGGGGCCCCCTTATTAAAGGGGGCTCCCGGATTCCGATAAACCCCCCGCCCGCAGACCCCGACAACCAACCGCCAGGGTTGTTGGGAAGAGGCCCTTGTCCTCATCAACATGGGGACAAGGTGCTTTGGGGTGGGGGGGCCGCAGGGCGCCCCCCATGCCCCAAAGCACCCACCCCCCATGTTGAGGGCATGCGGCCTGGTACAGTCCAGGGGGGGGGGGGGCGCTCGCTCGTCCCCACCCCCATTCCTGACCGGCCGGGCTGCGTGCTCGGATAAGGGTCTGGTATGGGTTTTGGGGGGACCCTCATGCCGATTTTTCGGCGTAGGGGGTTCCCCTTACAATCCATACCAGACCTAAGGGCCTGGTATGCCCCTGGGGGGGAACCCATGCCAGTTTTTTTATTTAAAACTTGGCGTGGAGTTCCCCCTTATGATTCATACCAACTACTGTATGTTTTCATTTGTTAATGCCAAAAGTGTGGCAAAGTCGTACAAAGTAGTACTGCTCCCAAATCGCGGCAAAATCGCGGAGAATTCCAGCTGACTCACCTTAACACTAATTTAGAATATCGCATCACCTGTAGTGGGTGTACATGATACTCAATCAAGCCAATTTACGGTCTTGTCTGTGTGTATATACAGTATCTCACAAAAGTGAATACACACCTCACATTTTTGTAAATATTTTATTATATCTTTTCATGTGACAACACTGAAGAAATTACACTTTGCTACAATGTAAATTAGTGAGTGTACAGCTTGTATAACAGTGTAAATTTGCTGTCCCCTCAAAATAACACAACAAACAGCCATTAATGTCTAAACCGCTGGCAACAAAAGTGAGTACATCCCTAAGTGAAAATGTCCAAATTGGCCCAATTAGCCATTTTTCCTCCCCTGTGTGATGTGACTCATTAGTGTTACAAGGTCTCAGGTGTGAATAGGGAGCAGGTGTGTTAAATTTGGTGTTATCGCACTTACTCTCTTATACTGGTCACTGGAAGTTCAACATGACACCTCATGGCAAAGAGCTCTCTGAGGATCTGAAAAAAAAAGAATTGTTGCTCTACATAAAGATGGCCTAGGCCAGTGATGGCAAACCTTGGCACCCCAGGTGTTTTGGAACTACATTTCCCATGATGCTCGTGCACTCTGCAATATACTAGAGCAGTGATGGCAAACCTTGGCACCCCAGATGCTTTGGAACTACATTTGCCATGATGCTCAACTACACTGCAGAATGCATGAGCATCATGGGAAATGTAGTTCCAAAACGTGGGGTGCCAAGGTTCGCCATCACTGGCCTAGACTATAAGAAGATTGCCAAGACCCTGAAACTGAGCTGCAGCATGGTGGCCAAGACCATACAGATGTTTAACAGGACAGGTTCCTCTCAGAATAGGCCTCGCCATAGTCGACCAAAGAAGTTGAGTGCACATGCTCAGCGTCATATTCAGAGGTTGTCTTTGAGAAATAGACATATGAGTGCTGCCAGCATTGCTGCAGAGGTTGAAGGGGTGGGGGGTCAGCCTGTGCTCAGACCATACGCCACATACTGCATCAAATTGGTCTGCATGGCTGTCATCCCAGAAGGAAGTCTTTTCTAAAGATGATGCAAAGAGAGCCCGCAAACAGTTTGAAGACAAGCAGACTAAGGACATGGATTACTGGAACCATGTCCTGTGGTCTGACGAGACCAAGATAAACTTATTTGGTTCAGATGGTGTCAAACGTTTGCGGCGGCAACCAGGTGAAGAGTAGAAAGACAAGTGTGTCTTGTCTACAGTCAAGCATGGTGGTGGGAGTGTCATGGTCTGGGGCTGCATGAGTGCTACTGGCACTGGGGAGTTCATTGAGGGAACCATGAATGCCAACATGTACTGTGACATACTGAAGCCGAGCATCATCCCCTACCTTCAGAGACTGGGCCGCAGAGCAGTATTCCAACATGATAACGACCCCAAACACACCTCCAAGACGACCACTGCCTTGCTAAAGAAGCTGAGGGCAAAGGTGATGGACTGGCCAAGCATGTCTCCAGATCTAAACTATTGAGCATCTGTGGGGAATCCTCAAACGGAAGTTGGAGGAGCACAAGGTCTCTAACATCCACCAGCTCCATGAAGTCGTCATGGAGGAGTGGAAGAGGATTCCAGTGGCAACCTGTGAAGCTCTGGTGAACTCCATGTCCAAGAGAGTTAAGGCAGTGCTTGAAAATAATGGTGGACACACAAAATATTGACACTTTGGGCCCAATTTGGACATTTTCACTTAGGGGGTGTACTCACTTTTGTTGCCAGCGGTTTAGACATTAATGGCTGTGTGTTGAATTATTTTGAGGGGACAGCAAATTTACACTGAAATAATGGAGGGGGGGGGAATCAAGAGCACCACATCCCAAAGAATACGTTTGTAAAGAAAAGGGACATTGAGGCCATGAACAGGCCCCGGGACTTTTAACGGTGCTAGGATAAATAGAGTAGAAAAAATAGAATAAAAGTAAATAATATATTGCAATCATAATATATATCAAGTAAGTCAGAAGGGGAAATTTATACACATGAAGTCAAAAAACAACACAATATATGAATAAATATTCAAGCTTAGTATATACTGACAAGAACAAAGGAAAAAAAAACAAACAAACATATATATATATATTTTCTTCAACACACACCACATCAAAAGGAATTTTCATATATACATTGATCTTACCCGTGTAGGAAAGGGAGTGGATTATAGATGTATATTAAAAAATGGATTTGTGCGTAGCAAATGTTTCGCCCTCCAGCCCACACCTCACTGAAAAGAGCATGCAGAGAGGGATAAAAAATTCAAAAAGTAGATGAAATTCTCTGAAAAGAGATAAAATCAAATACGAGGATGTCACAAAAGTGAAAGCAAGAACCGGTGCATACTTAAAGGTACCTTATAGTTGATCAAATGCCACATTGTATCTCCTGAAGAAGCTTAAGAAAGCGAAACATGTTGAGAAAGTGGTATCAATCTCTGTATCAATCAGTCATTTTACTTGCTTTGTAAACATACATTAGTGTTTTTTTCTTTATGTCTGTCTTTTTTAAAGATTGTTAAATAAAAGATCCTTTAATTCTATTTTTTCTACTCTATTTATCCTAGCACTGTTAAAAGTCCCGGGGCCTGTTCATGGCCTCAATGTCCCTTTTCTTTACAAACGTATTCTTTGGGATGTGGTGCTCTTGATTCCCCCCCCCCCTCCATTATTTCAGTGTAAATTTGCTGTCCCCTCAAAATTTACAAGCAAATTTACACTGTTATACAAGCTATACACTCACTACTTTACATTGTAGCAAAGTGTCATTTCTTCAGTGTTCTCACATGAAAATTTATAATAAAATATTTACAAAAATCTGAGGGGTGTACTCACTTTTGTTAGATACTGTATATGTCTTTGTTAGTTTTTTTTAAAACTTGGCTATGAATAAGCACCTGCTTTGACGGTGTGAAACATGTTATTGGTTTTATCCCTGCTGTCTGAAATTTACATTAATAAAAAAAATCGTTTTTCATTGGAGTGCAGCCATCCGGACTTTTCTTTTCTTGCATATGAGCTGCACCCACACCTGAAGAGGGAGGTGATTTTTGGAAAGAGACATCTGGAGCGGGTTTTCCTTTTTTACTGCAAAATATGTATTGCTCAAACTGCTCTCTAGACTGTTTATGACTTGACCGTAAATGACAGGGCCTCATTATACTTTGAAGACTCTGCTAAGTAGGATTAATGATGTTCTTCATTTCAAGGCTGGGCTATAGTTTATCAAATATGTCACATTTCATGAATGCCTAGCACAGACATGAAAAAGAAATCTGACCGTTTTTGTTACTGACTTACGAATTTCGTGAAAGTTAGGGTGTTATGATCTTTCTCTCCACACAGTTTGAGGTGCACTAGACCTTACTATTGTTATTGGCCATCAGAGACTAGAAACAAGGTTATTATCAATTTAGTGCTGTGGAAAACAGTAGCTAAACTATGGAGGCATTAGCATACTTTAGTTCCAAAACCACCCCTCTGCCTACCCCTTTGATGTTCTTATGACGTAAGGTAAGTTAAAGGACATCCATAGTAACAGAATGCATTCAGCTTTGCAATAACAATACAAATGGCGGTAAGTTTTGACAATCCAATATCTGTTTACTTGAAAAAACTCCTTTTATGTTGAGAGTGCTGCTACTTTCAAATTCAGAGAACTATATATCCCATGGTACCTTGCTGCCTGCCAGCAGTGATTCTTGTACTGACTATGCCTCCTAAAACTCAAAGCCTTAGTTATGCTCCTCTATATTTTTTTTTTTACAGGAACTAAAGACTAAATTGAAAATTATCTGCAACCTGGATCCCAGAAAGTACACATTATCTTTCTTGTATAGAAAAGTATCACTCCCGTGCTGTTCACAACTTGTGCAAATAAGATAAGGATTTAATTTAATTTCTTATGGGTAAGAAGATTATTCAAGGTAATGGCATGATATGAAGTGCTATCATCAATTAAGCATTGAAAGAGCTAATTTAATCTTCATTCATTCAACTAAATATGCCTTTGATATCAAGTCCCTAAACACTACAAATCCTACTGCCATAAATGAAAAAATGCAAATGCAGAGCTGCTACACTGCCATGGCCAGTTCTGACAATTTATAAATTTTGGGAATCAGATATCTTCACCTTCACTAGGCATCTATGCAGCATCTGCCTAAACAAGTTCATGGAGCATCTTTTGTAGAATTTGACTCAAGGACAAAGAAATCATATTCATATAACCATATGATTATAAATCTGAGCGTTCCCACCTTTCAGGACCAAGAAAATGAACCCTTCCATATGATGAATAAGGACAGACTGGATGTGATGCCATACAAGAACAAAAATACACACATTCTTTTTTTCTACACGGATATTTTATTTTCTTGCATACATATTGTGAGGGGAAAAAAGTATTTGATCCCTTGCTGATTTTGTATGTTTGCCCTCTGACAAAGAAATGATCAGTCTATAATTTTAATGGTAGGTTTATTATTTTATAAAGTTGCATTTTATTGAGTAAATTCAGCAAGATTTCTGGCTCCCAGGTGTCTTCTATACAGGTAACAAGCTGAGATTAGGAGCTCTCACTTAAAGTGATTGCTCCTAATCTCAGCTTGTTACCTGTATAAAAGACACCTATCCACAAAGTAAATCAATCAATCGGATTCCAATCTCTCCACCATGGCCAAGACCAAAGAGCTGTCCAAGGATGTCAGGGACAAGATTGTAGACCTACACAAGGCTGGAATGGGCTACAAGACCATCACCAAGCAGCTTGGTGAGAGGGTGACAACAGTTGGTGTGATTATTCGCAAATGGAAGAAACACAAAATAACTGTCAATCTCACTCGGTCTGGGGCTCCATGCAAGATCTCACCTCGTGTAGTTTCAATAATCATGAGAACGGTGAGGAATCAGCCCAGATTTACACGGGAGAATCAATGATGTCAAGGCAGACAATTGGTAACACACTACCCTGTGAAGGATTGAAATCCTACAGCGTCCGCAAGGTCCCCCTGCTCAAGAAAGCACATGTACAGGCTCGTCTGAAGTTTGCCAATGAATCTGAATGATTCAGATGAGAACTGGGTGGGAGAACTGGGTGGAAGTGTTGCGGTCAGATGAGATCAAAATTGAGCTCTTTGGCATCAGCTCAACTCGCTGTGTTTGAAGGAGGAGAAATGCTGTCTACCCCAAGAACACATCTCCACCGTCAAACATAGAGGTAGAAACATTATGCTTTGGGGGTAAGGGAACAGGACAACTTCACCTCATCAAAGGGATAATGTATGAGGTCAAGTACCATCAAATCATGGGTGAGAATCTCCTTCCCTCAGCCAGGCATTGAAAATGGGTTGTGGAGGGGTATTCCAGCATGACAATGACCCAAAACACACGGCCAAGGCAACAAAGGAGTGGTTCAAGAAGAAGCACATTAAGGTCTTGGAGTGGTCTAGCCAGACCTTAATCCCATAAAAAATATGTGAAGGAAGCTGAAGGTTCGAGTTACCAAATGTTAGCCTCAAAACCTAATGACTTGGAGAGGATCTGCAAAGAGGAGTGGGACAAAATCCCTCCTGAGATGTGTGCAAACCTGGTGGCCAACTACAAGAAATGTCGGACCTTTGTGATTGCCAACAAGGGTTTTGCCACCAAGTACTAAGTCATGTTTTGCGAAGGGGTCAAATACTTATTTCACTCATTAAAATGCAAATCAATTTATAACTTTTTTGAAATGTGTTTTTCTGGATTTTTTTTGTTAATATTCTGTCTCTCACTGTTAAAATAAACCTACCATTAAAATTATAGACTGATCATTTCTTTGTCAGTGGACAAATGTACAAAATCAGCAGGGGATCAAATACTTTTTTTCCCTCAATGCACATTCAGAGAAAAATATATTCGTTAATGAAATGTGTTCATTGTGCCTCCTACGTACTTGGTAAATTAAGAATGACAGATAAACCATGGTGAAAAAATTAACCTTTAACCAGGACAAGGACGCTCAAACAATTACATTTTCTTAACAAGCAGCAATTGAGCTTCAATACAAGCCCTCGCTGCCCTCTGTAGCTGCGGACACAGTGAAGCAGCAAATCATTATAATTTATAAAAGTGGCACTGAAGTTGCAGCTTATGTCACTTTACTTGGCAACCACTCAGTCTTCTATCGTAAACAAACAGTGGGTGCTGAAAACTGTTCTGTAATTATTGCAATCTTACTTCAGAGCCTCTGATGTAAACTTTGAGCACTAAAGTATATTTCTAAATAAAACTTTTTTCTTACTTTTCGATAGAACAGGAAATAATTAGATCCCCTGCCAGGTTTTTTATTGCTATCCCGGGTTCCATTTCTCAATTAGCTATCACTTCCTGTTCTGCTGACAATGTTTTACTGGACAGGAAGAGAGGCCCCCAAATAGCAACACAGATGGAGATACAGTAAAATGCTTTTTTATAGCAGAGAGGAGGAAGGGTGGAACCCCTGTCAGATTTGTATTTCTTGTAGCAGATTTTTCCTCACCTCCTGTTTGTTGAAACAATTGTTAGCAGGGCATGAAGTAAGACTAAACCTATCTCATGGATCCCGAGGAGCTGTAAAAACTCAACAGGAGTTTTTAATGCTTCCTCATTCTATCTGAAACTAGAAAAAAGTTTTTGGCTTGACATACACTTTAATTACTTCAGAGTTTCTGCAGTTAGAAAGGTAAGTGTGAGCTTGTTTAGCTACTACCGGACCGTCCCACCGTACATATAGTGATTGGACACAGTGGGAGCCAGTGGCAGCTGGTATTTTTTTTTTTGGGGGGGGCGGCAAACAACCACCCATCCTCCTTGAGCGGCACCCCCCCACTGTTTTTGGGGCGGTCTGGCACTTACCCCATCGTGGCAGGTGGCAGGGAGCGTGGTGCAGTGGCTCAGCCCAGAGTCCTCTCCTCCATGGCGGCTTCCAGCTCCTCCCCTCCTCCTAGGCATCCAATAGGATCGGCTGTTCATTCAGCTAATTGGGTGACCGGTGTCAAAACCTAATTGGCCAGAAGGAAGGTCAGTGTTACAACAGAAAATATTGATTCGCTGTTGTAACACACCTGGGTGGGCTCGGAGCACACTCTCTGTGACCCAAGCCCAACCTACATTGAACAAAACAAAATATAGTGTAGCGCAACCATAAACAAATACAAATAAAACAAATCTAAATATAACAAAATCACATCGTTGTGCAACATTCAGTGACACTTCATAAATTTCCAGTGACTTCAGTGACCACCACCTCTAGCTGGAACACCTGCTCACCTCCAAAAGTTGACCCCACTACAGAGTCACACATGCCTGTGATTATATCTCTGAGGATGCCTTGGGAAAACAACTCCTCCTCCTGGTGTTCCTGGACAAGACAGACCTCTTCTTGGATTCTCACTGTAGACCCCACTGCAGAGTCGCACACGCTTAGTGTAATATCTCACAGGATTTTTCGGGAACGTGAATCCTCTTCACAGTGCACCTAGACAGTTCAGACCTCCTCCCGGGATCTCATTCAGTCATGTGTGGCCGTATAAAACAAAGGTAAACCATAGTGCTCTCTGCTCATAACATTTATTAAAACTGTAACTTAGTGATAAAATTCTCACTTACAAATGTGAAAAACATGCATATCATCAATCATGATGTGAACTGAGAAAATGTCCTGAATGGCGACACCTCACACCTATATGGGTTACACGCTCTAATGAGCTTCTTCAGCAAGTTAAAATATGCCCTTATCATTAAGGGGGTAAATCCTTCCGGGGCTGAAGTGGTTAAAGCTTATTTATTGTTTGTTAAAACTATATAGATGTCTACATTCTGGCAACAGGTTTACTTCAAGAGTCAGAAGTACTTTGTCTTGATTATGGCAGAGATATGGAGGGATATGTCATGTTATTTTGGCTTATATATGTTAGAATATGAGAAGACATTTATAAAGTGGGTTACTGCTTCTAATGCTGGCTCTCTTGTCGATTGACTGAAGTGCTGTAGTGCCGGCTCAGATTTCCTTGCTCCCTTCTCCCACTGTAAACATTGCAGGCTGTGTATGTGCTTGCTTTAATTCCTCTACCTTCCTGCAAGGGATGGGCTTTATGTTCAGGTCGAACATGAGTTTGACTCGAACATTGTCTGTTCACCAGTTCGCTGAACAGCGAACAATTTGGGGTATTCGTGGCAAATTCGAAAGCCACGGAACACCCTTTAAAAGTCTATGGGAGAAATCAAAAGTGCTAATTTTAAAGGCTTATATGCATGGTATTGTCATAAAAAGTGTTTGGGGACCCGGGTCCTGCCCCAGGGGACATGTATCAATGCAAAAAAAAGTTTTAAAAACTGACGTTTTTTCAGGAGCAGTGATTTTAATAAAGCTTAAAGTGAAACAATAAAAGTGAAATATTCCTTTAAATTTCGTACCTGGGGGGTGTCTATAGTATGTCTGTAAAGTGGCGCTTTTTTCCTGTGTTTAAAATAGTCTGACAACAAAATGACATTTCTAAAGGGAAAAAAAGTCATGAAGTAATAGCGGTGTCGGCTATAATGAATTGTCTATGGGAGAAATTAAAAGTGCTAATTTTAAGGGTTAATATGCAAGTTATTGTCATAAAACGTGTTTGGGGACCTGGGTCCTGCCCCAGGGGACATGTATCAATGCAAAAAAACGTTTTAAAAACAGGCGGTGTCTATAGTATGCCTGTAAAGGAGCGCATGTTTCCCGTATTTAGAACAGTCTAAAAGCAAAATGACATTTGTAAAGGAAACAAAGTCATTTAAAACTACTCGTGGCTATAATGAATTGTCGGTCCGACAATACACAAAAAAGTTCATTGATAAAAACGGCAGAGGAACCCCGCACCAAATTTAAAAAAAAAATGTTGTGGGGGTCCCCCCAAAAATCCATACCAGACCCTTATCCGAGCACGCAATCTGGCAGGCCGTGGGAAAAGAGGGGGGGACGAGAGAGAGCCCCCGTCCTGAACCGTACCAGGCCACATGCCCTCAACATTGGCAGGGTGCTTTGGGGTAGCCCCCCCAAAACACCTTGTCCCCATGTTGATGGGGAAAGGGGCCTCATCCCCACAACCCTTGCCTGGTGGTTGTGGGGGTCTGCAGGCGGGGGGCTTATCGGAATCTGGAAGCCCCCTTTAACAAGAGGACCCCCAGGTCACAGCCCCCCCGTGTGAATTGGTAATGGGGTACAGATGTACCCCTACCATTTCACAAAAAAAGTGTTAAAAAGGTTAAAAAACACAAAAGACGGTTTTTGAAAAGTACTTTATTAATTTCTTCTTTCATCTTCTTTCTTCTGATCTTCCTTCAGTGTTCTTCTTCCTCCATCTTCTTCTTCTCCATCTTCTTCTTCCTCCGTTTATGTAACAAGGTGACCCCGCCCCCTCTGACAACACAGGGAATGACATAGGGAAGTCCCCGTGCGTCAGAGTAGGGCGGGGTCACCGGGTGGCCCCGCCCTCCGTTATATAAAGTGTCAGAAGAACCGAAGCGTCACACGGCGGAAGACTCCCACTGAGGTGGATCGTGAGGACGGAGTGGAGAAGAAGCCTGAGGAAGATGTGGGACGAGAAGAGCGGAGGAAGAAGAAGATGGAGGAAGAAGAAGAACACCAAAGGAAGACCAGAAGAAAGAAGATGGAAGAAGAAGTAATTAATAAAGGACATTTGTACCCCATTACCAATTCACATGGGGGGGCGGGATCTGGGGTCCCCTTGTTAAAGGGGGCTTCCAGATTCCAATAAGCCCCCCTCCCGCAGACCCCTACAACCACCGGCAAGGATTGTGGGGATGAGGCCCTTCTCCCCATCAACATGTTGAGGGCATGTGGCCTGGTACGGTTCAGGAGGGGGGCGCTCTCTCATCCCCCCTCTTTTCCTGTGGCCTGGTAGGTTGCATGTTGTAAAAGGGTCTGCTATGGATTTTGAGGGGGACCCCCACACCATTTTTTTTTTTAATTTTGGCACGGGGTTCCCCCTTAATATCCATACCAGACCTGATGCGCCTGGTATGGAATTTAGGGGGACCCCCACGCCATTTTTTTTTAAATTTTGGTGCAGGGTTCTCCTTAATATCCATACCAGACCTGAAAGGCCTGGTATGGAATTTAGGGGGACCCCCACGCATTTTTTAAAAAAATTATGGTTCGGGGTTCCCCTGTGGGGAAATTCCATGCCGTTTTTATCAATGAACTTTTATGTGTATTGTCAGACCGACAATTCATTATAGCCACGAGTAGTTTTAAATTACTTTTTATCCTTTAGAAATGACATTTTGCGGTCAAACTGTTCTAAATACGGGAACCATGCACCCCTTTACAGGCATACTATAGACACCCCCCAAGAACGAAATTTCAAGGAATATTACACTTTTATTGTTTCACTTTAAGCATTATTAAAATCACTGCTCCCGAAAAAACATCAGTTTTTAAAACTTTTTTTTGCACTGATACATGTCCCCTGGGGCAGGACCCAGGTCCCCAAACATTTTTATGACAATAACTTGCATATTAACACCTAAAATTAGCACTTTTGATTTCTCCCATAGACAATTCACTATAGCCGACACCGCTATTACTTCATGACTTTTTTTCCCCTTTAGAAATGTAATTTTGCTGTCAGACTATTCTAAACACGGGAAAAAAGCGCCACTTTACAGGCATACTTGAGACACCCCCCAGATGTGAAATTTAAAGGAATATTTCACTTTTATTGTTTCACTTTAAGCTTTATTAAAATCACTGCTCCCGAAAAAATGGCCGTATTTAAAACTTTTTTTTGCACTGATACATGTCCCCTGGGGCAGGACCCAGGTTCCCAAACACTTTTTATGACAATAACTTTCATATAAGCCTTCAAAATGAGCACTTTTGATTATTCACGTTCGTGTCATAGACTTTAACTGTGTTTGCGCGTTCAAACAAAGTTTTTGCCTGTTCGCATGTTCTGGATGCGAACCGAACCGGGGGTGTTCGGCTCATCCCTACTTCCTGCCAAAGGGAGCCGCATGTGTGTGTTGAATTACAGAGCTGCTGCTGGCTGCAAGCTCTGTGGTGTGGGCACTCCTCCCTGCTCGCTCCTCTGATCTCCCCCTCCCTCCTGCAATGCAGAATCGAATCCTATCAGAGAGCAGGAGAGGGAGAGCCAATAGGAAGATCCAGTAGGGAGTTTGCTGTACTGCAGAGCTTCATGGGAGATATAATTCCCAAAGAGGAAGAGCCCAATGCCAGTGAATGGAGAACAAATGGCTGCCAAACTACAGGGGACAAAGTCCCCTGCACCAGAGGAGGAGAGTTTCACTGTTTTTCCAGGGCAAAAGATTGAAAGAGTGTGTCTTTGAGGAGGAGACGATGTTCTGAGAGGATCTGCTGTGACACGAGGATAGTTCTGCTGCCACAGCTTACCAGTGCAGAGGGACCACGTCTCTGGGACCTGATGTCTCGAATCGCCAAGCAGGTGGACCAGGACCTGTCGCTTGCCAAGAATGGTGAAAGGAGAACACACATTTAAACCCCTTGCTACTTTCTGCTCTGCTTAGACTGCCCCTTACCAAGTAGCCTGCATGTACACATCCACTCACTCTTAAAGGAACAGACCCTTGAGCAATGTTGTTAGAAGAGCCCCATTGCAAGCCGGCCAATGTTAGAAACAAGGCATCAGGAACTTTGTCATCACCGGGTCCCCCTCTCAGAGATACTTGCAGATACCCATATCTGGAGTATCTTACCAGATGCATTCAGGAACATTATTATTGAGTCAGTTGGGTCTAATTCAGTTAACTAGTGATAAAAACTTGGTTTAATACTGTTGTAATACAGTTACACTTTCTGGTTATAGGCCAGTGTTCAAGTTATTAAATTCTAAAACTTCTAAAACTCGTTGCAGAACAGAGGACCTATCAACATCCATGGCTCCTGTGGGCTAAGCGCTACAACAACATTTTTTAAGGACAGGGTAAATGGTTAAAGTGTTACTAAACCCACAACAGTAAAATCAGTGTGTATATGCAGTAAACCATGCTTGTTCTATTCCCTGTAGAACCTAAGGTATTAATCCTCTGCATTGTGTTTAAAGGCTGTGTAATCCTGTCCTGTATTCTCTGATCCTCCTCTTCTTTAACTGACTCCAATCCATGTCTTGATAGAACAGAGCCTTAAGGGACAGGTTGCACATGCTCAGTTTGGTGAGTATTGCTAGAGTTGTTTTTTTTTCTTGGGAGAGTGCATGTGATCAGCACAGGGCCAATCAGCACTGTCCAGAAAGAGGGTCAGGGGAGAATGAAAACTCCTTCTACAGGCTTAAGTAATAGTAATACAAAATAAAGAACCCTTACCAGCACACCTCAGTAAGGACAACAAAGTATTTTATTCAGATATTAAATAGTCTTCACACAACATGTCAAAAGACTATTAGTCTGAATAAAATACATTTTTGTTTTGTTCACATTGAGGATTCTTATCCTATACCCCTTTAACTGAGGGGTTAAAAAAAAAAAAGAAGGAAAAAGGGTTTGGTTTCAGTAAAGAAATGAGCATACAGCTGTAGGCCTGGAGTAGTGTTCCAGGAAATTGAAGACAAAATCATATGTCTGGTTGAAATCTAAGTCTCTGGAGAAGCTAAATACAGGTTGTTGCTGTAGCTTTAGAGACAGTTCCTTTTCATTAGGGAAAAGGACCATATGCCTTGCCAGACTAACCTCTGTTGTCGGGGCAGTCTTTTTGCAATAGCTTGTGTATGTAAAATGTATGCAAAACAGATATTTACAAACATTTTATGATTCCCACACAAAACATCAGACAGGTAAAACCTATTCTAAGGTACTTCTTTCCATGCTCCCTGGAATACTTGCTTAAGTGCTGTTTATGCCTTCAGGTTTAAGTCAGCATGCTTTGAAATTGGCCATCTTGGAAAGAGCACCAAATTCCTGAGGCATTTTGTCCATTGTAAAGCATATTTGTGTTTCTTCTATCCTTTTTTTCTGAACTCCAGTGGCTGACCAAGACTTCACTCTACGTAACCTCCACCTGCTTCCATACTTGTATGACTTTTGACCCCGATTTTATTTTTCTATTCCTGCTCTGATGCTTGACTAGCAAACTTCCTAGTGCAGATTATTGCTTTGACCCTGACTACGCTTTACTTTACCCTTACCGGATCTATATGGCTATATTGATACTTTTAGGTTGATTTATTAAAGGCATATTGGCTGTTTACTTAGCAAAGTGAATTTTCACTTATGTTTTCAAAGTGAATTTTCAATTAGCCCTACCCCATTCACTAAACTAAGTGAAAATTAACTTTGCAAAGTGATTATGCTCTACACCTCCAGTAAATAAAACCTATAGTACATGGGTGCTCAACCTGTGGCCCTCTAACGGCTGCAAAACTACAAGTCCCATGAGGCATTGCAAGGTTGACTGTTACAAACATGACTCCCAAAGGCAGAGGCATGATGGGACTTGTAGTTCCACAACAGCTGGAGGGCCACAGGTTGAGCACCCATGCTATAGTATGAGCCCAACCCCACTCCTTCTAGCCTTTTAGCACCATCTTAGTCTCAGGTACTGACCTCAACCTGTGTGGACTGTCTCTGCTTTAACCCATTTGGGAAGGGCCACTTTGTTCAGATTCCATATTCTTGTGCTGACTGGTTCCAGTGGGAGTTTGATCCAAATAAATTACCGTATCTGCTTTGCATCAGAATGGTTTGGTGAAGATTTATCATTATGCTTGACATGTACGTTATCAGTTATCTTTAGATCACATTCATGTTTCACTGCTGCCAGTTCCTTTTTTCTTTATTTTCCTTATATTTTTTTTTATTGCAGACATTTCCGCTATTTAATATTTTGGAATGTTCTTACCTCTTTCTTATTCATAATTACTTTGTGTCTATAATCCTTTCCCAACAGGATTTAATCTGTTGATTTTGCGGTTCTGTTTTGTTTCAGAGCAGCATTGATATCTGGCCATCTTAATTTCTCTTGCATTTTTTTGTACATTTTTTTTATCTGGATTCCCATAGTATCCTATATAGCTGCATACAACACTGGGCCAAGTGCAGATTGAGTTGCTTTTCTCATTTGGGAAATCATTCTAAAATATCTGTTCTGAAACAAAACCCTGACAGACATAAATAAAAGATATTTGCATATTGGCATAGCACTGTTTCCCATGTATCTGAATGCCTATCTTAATCCTACCTTCCATTTTACACCTCAGGTGTCAAGACTATTTCTGCTTTTTTGCACTTACCGCTTTGAAAGTTAGTAAAATACCCCCTAAGCCATATATTTTAAGAAAGCACAGGGGCTATAAAATTAAAAGATCGTGCTAATGATTTTGTACATCCCATGATTTTTGCACAAATTTTTGGTAAACATATATTTTCAATACAATACACTAAGACAATTATTAGCACACACAAGTACAACAAAACATCCAAAATCCTTATTAAAACAAAAAGAGAAAACTGTATTAAAGTGAATTTAAAATAAACAAATATTTGTAAAAATGTAAATGTTAATCGAATGTACACAAAACTGTAAATAGGAGACTAAAGCATATCTATAGTTGAAATTTAAAATCATTATATTAATTTCCAAATTTTTTACAATTTCTAGGCTCCTCCTATGACTCTGAATGGTCTTGATGTTTGTAAATGTAATTCCTCGAGGCTCCGTTCACATCTTGACATGTGGCGATTCTGCCCATGATCCTGAATCATGACAAATCACGGGAGGCCGATGTGATCCTCATCACTTCCAGTAGCACTCGGAACGCGGTTCAATTTTGTTGCGATTGTAGCCCGACGTATTGCTGTAGAATTGAGGGTCGTCTGTCGCCCAAAAGAAGTACAAGAACTTCTTTTGAGTGACAGGTGTCCCTCAATTCTGTTTGCGCAATTTTATTGTGATTCGTATTGCATCAATCGTTGCCGCGATTGGGGTGCTAGTAACAGGGATCGCACGGGCATCCCGCGATTTGGCGTCTCGGGCAGAATCGCAGTGATTCTGCCCGTGATCCGGGATGCCAAGATGTGAACGGAGCCTGAATTCTGTGACATGTTTTCTCTATGCCCTGTAAGTAGGCACTGCAGTGGCACATATTTCACAGAGCCTACCTTCTAAGCTCCAAAGAGTCAGAACAGGGATCACAGCTTGCAGGCAGCAAGGTACCATAGGATATGTAGTCCTTAGAAATTGAAAGTGAATAGCAAAGGAGAAGCTGTCAGGCATGCAGGGAATCCAGGACGTTGTAGAAAGAGATGGCCAGCACACAGGCAGTACTCCCACATGAAAGGAGGAAATATTAATGGCTTAAAAAAATCATTAGGGAAATAATAGTAAAGGGTAAGGGTTAATAAGGGGTTATATAGGAACAAATTTAACTGTATATAAAAAGAAAAACATTTATCCTTAAGGTTGCTTTAATCTCTTCAATACCAGGTACTTTCACCCCCTTCCTGCCCAGGCCAATCGTCAGCTTTCAGCGCTGTCCTACTTTTAGTGACATTTGTGCGGTCATGCAACACTGTAACCATATGTATCATTTTTTTGAGACAGATAGAGCTTCCTGTGGTGGTATTTAATCACCACTGGGTTTTTATTTTTTGCTAAACAAACAAAAAAAGACTGATAAGTTTGAAAAAAAAAGGTTTTTCTTAGTTTCTGCTATAAAATTTTGCAAATAAGTAATTTTTCTTCTTCACTGATGGGCACTGATGAGGCTGAACTGATGCACACTGATGGGAACTGATGAGGCTGCACTAATGGGCACTGATGAGGTGGCTATGATGGGCACTAATAAGCTGCACTTATGGGCACTGATGAGGAGGCACCGATGAGGCGGCACTGATAGGCAGCACTGGTGGGCTCAGATAGGTGGTACTGATGGGCACTGATAGGTGGCACTGATGGGGCTGCACTGATTATCAGGGCACTGATGATCAGTGCCCTGATTATCAGTATAACCAATGTGCTGACAGCCTTGCCAGTTATTGGCTCATTTCTGCACACAACGCGTGAGGAAAGGACTGCCGATAACCGGCAAGTCTGTTTACATGTGATTGGGCACAACTGATCACATGTAACAGGACATTATAATTTGCCCTGTACCCTGATCTGTGAGCAGCAAAGGACACAGCAGTTGCAGAGCGCGCCTGATGTGGGCCCTGGTGCACAGGGGGCAGGGTTCTGGAAAGATGTCTATGGAAGCCCTCCCAGAACTAGATGACCACGCTGTAGCCATCTTTCAGCTATAGCACAGTACTAAAGTGGTTAAAGTGTCACTAAGGGCAAAACTTTTTTGTTTGGATAGAGTGAAGAGAGATTAAAATACCTGTCATGTTTTATTGCTGTCTGTGCCCCCATTAGGGAGATTTGCCCACAAAATTTGTCCAGTGTATCGTTACCATTGAAAGTGAAAGTAAAAGAAAATCCCAAATTGGGGGTTGCCATCAAAATAGCAATAGAGGGGAAATATTCCAACAGGGACACTAGTTCTGGTGGTCACATTGGAGGGATTTTTTTCTCTCACTTCCTGTTTTGGGTATGGAAAAAGAACTGAAGGGAAATCTCCTCAATGGGACACAGATGGCAAAAATCTGACAGAGGTTATAACCTTCACTTACTCTCTTCTTTATCTAAAAATGAAAACAAAAACGTTTTGCCTTTAGTGACACTTTAAGACCCCTTTTACACTGTAGCGTGTTAACGGCGCTTTACTGTAGTTTTAGAGGCGCTTTTTGGCTGCTAGCGTGCGCTTTTAACCCCCGCTAGCGGCCAAACAAAGGGTTAAAACCGCCCGAAAAGCACCGCTGCCGAAAAGCTTAGTTGGCGCTTCAGCAGCGGTGCTGATTGATTTCAATGGCAGGGGCCGTTTAGTAACGCGGTATACACCGTTCCTGCACCGCCCCAAAGATGCTGCTTGTAGGACTTTTTTTCCCGTCCTGCAAGTGCACCACCCCAGTGTGAAAGCACTCGGGCTTTCACACTGGGGTGGCTTGAGAGGCGCTTTTTAGGCGCTTTACAGGCACTATTTTTAGCACTAAAATGCCTGAAAAGTGCCTTCAGTGTCAAAGGGGTCTAACTGACATCATATAAGGATCATTAATTATTTGAACTTTATACACATAAACAAAGAAAATAACCTGCACTAAGTATTGTGATCTAAAATCAGTAATTAATGATTAATAAACAACTGCACTCGCTGTATTGCATATCCCAATACAAAAACATAACAATCAAAAAAAATCTTTTGCGCTGTGAATATACTCAAACAAACATGTTTTAAAATATCCCAAACCATGTAGTGCTCACAATGGTGAGAATAAAGGAAATTCAGCCATATATACATGTAAAGCTGTAAACATGTACATTCATAAATTATATTATTCAAAAAAGTGCAGGTGAGATATACAGATATTCTCAATGAAAGTGCCAATTTATTTTTTTTTTAATTGCAAAGCATTAAAAACCTCAAATAATTTTCATTCAAAATGCCAAATCATCAAATGAAGCATAAAATTCGTGAATGATATAGACAGAGGAATCCCATTTCCAAACACTGGTGGTAACACAGGTGCTCCACACATGCTTAATTACAGTCCAAAAGTGCTCCAAGTGATCCCTTGTCCGTGCTCCACCATATATAATAATTAATGGATGCCTATCAGATGAGGAGACCCTAAATGAGGTCTAGCCATGCATTAGCAGGCAAAACCCCCACT
This sequence comes from Lithobates clamitans, assembly GCA_037952925.1. Lineage (NCBI taxonomy): Eukaryota > Metazoa > Chordata > Amphibia > Anura > Ranidae > Lithobates > Lithobates clamitans. The sequence continues at coordinate 4,249,345 of JBBGZY010001230.1, forward strand.
GTGGGTATGCACGCAACACTTCCTTCGCAGGACCCGTATCTTACATGTGTCATCCAAAAGATCACCCAATAATGCGGCTGGTTAGTTGTCATTCATTAACCAGGCACGTGCATAAAAAAGGAACATAATTGCTTATTACGCAATTTTCAAGCATAAGAAATTTATTAAAAAACAGTATTCTACTCACTTGTAAAATGAATACATCAGGCATTCAGAAATGATCATCCTGCGCCCCTGGGGCGTGCTGACATCATCGCTGTGTCCTCCAACCCGACATACGTTTCATCTCAATAGAATGGACATTGCTCCTGTGACGAAGTCTGTTGAGACGAAACATACATCGGGTTGGAGGACATAGCGATGGCATCAGCACGCCCGCCGGGGCGCAGCATGATCATTTCTGAATGCCTGATGTATTCATTTTACTTGTGAGTAGAATACTGTTCTTTTAATACATTTCTTATGCTTGGAAATTGTGCAATGAGCAATTATGTTCCTTTTATATACATATGCCTGGTTAATGAATGACAACAACTAACCGGCCGCATTATAGAGTGATATTTTGGATGACACATCTAGCATACGGGTCCTGTGAAAGGAGTGTTACCTACATACCCACAGTGGGGGGGGGGTTCCCACTAATGCATGGCTAGACCTTGTTTGGGGTCTCCTCATCTAGTAAGTGTACATTCATTATTATATATGGTGGAGCATGGACAAGGGATCCCTTGGAGCACTTTTGGACTGTAATTAAATTAAGCACGTGTGGAGCACCTGTGTCACCACCATTGTTTAGAATTGTGATTCCTCTCTCTATATCATTCACCAATTTTATGCCACATTTGAAGATTTGACATTTTGAATGAACATTATTTGAGTTTTTTATGCTTAGCACAGAATAATTGGCACTTTCATTTAACATATTCAATCTATATACCTTACCTGGCACTTTATTGAATAGTATAATTCATGAATGCACATATTTATAACTTTATACAACTGAAACACAGTAGATCCAAAATAATAATGTTACTTTGTATTTCTTCTAAGGCCTCCTTCACACAGACAGGGCATACATAACTGTGTAGCCCTCCATGGGCATTTGGTTATGTATGCCCTGTTTAAACAAGGCCTCAATCACATCCAAACAATATTTACAAGCACAGCTCAAAATGTTAGCTCCCACTGTTAGTTACTGTATTACTCTACAATTGCTGGTAAGAGTCGGAGGGAGCAGCAGGATAGGGAGCATGGGTGATTCCTCTGCTGTAGAAACACTGAGAATTTTAAAGTTCTATTAAAAACCTAAGGAGATTAGTGAATGTGAAAGATACTGTATGTTGCAGAATCTCCTCACTCACTAAAGATGAGAACAAAATAAAGACAGGAGGCCACATTACTGTTAGCAGCAGCAGTGCCTGTACCACTAGGGATGCAGTAAAGTACAGGGGACAACAGAAGGGACTGCTCAACCAGGGGGCATTGGCTATAAGTCTCGTGAATGTAATTGGCAGTCATGCTGCTGGATCAGTGAAGTGAGGGACAACAGAAAAAAATGGTGTCTTTGGTGCCTGGGACGAATGCAGACAAGTGAGGCTAGCTTTTGGTTTTTGTACCAGGGTATCATATTCTGATTTCCTCTCTCTCTAACCCATGCTTAAACTCTAAATTAACCTGTACATAAAGGACACACATTTACTAGTTTTAGCATGAGATAATATTTTTCTTAAACAACTTATTCCTCAAATAGTATTATAGGAGGACATAGCTGGTATATACAAAAAGAGAGGTAGTAGTCATGGCTTATCCTCTGAACCCTCTAAATATGTACCAAGTTTGATTATGCATAGTAGGGATGAGCTTCGAGTTTGAGTCGAACCCATGTTCGACTCGAACATCACCTGTTCGATTATTTGATGAATTGCGAACCTTATGGGCTGTTCTCGCCAAATTCGAGTGGCGCGTCACGGCCCATAATTCACTGCAGCATCGCAGTGCATTGCTGGCTGATGATTGGCCAAGCATGCACTATGACCCGCATGCTTGGCCAATCACAGCGCTGTCTGTACAGAGCCGTAATTGGCCAAAGCCAGGGTGGCTTTGGCCAATTATGGCTCAGGGGGTTTAATACACGTCCCACACTACATAAGGCCGCCTGCATGGCGGGCTTGTGTGTTGCAGCAGCGGAGAGAGATAGACAGAGAGACAGTGTCATTTGATTTAAGTTAGATAGAGTAGGCAGGCAAGTCAGTTAGCTGCACTTACAGTGTATTGTGTATATATATGCATCCTAGGTGTTGTGTGTGTGTATATATATATATATATATATATATATATATATATATATATATATATATATATATATATATATATATATATATATACACTATATTCAGTTTAGCTAGATCCATTCCTGTTATTCTCTTCCTAATATACTGGCAGGCAGGCAGGTGTTTTTACAGTATTTACAGTTAGTGTACTGTGTTCTTTGCACAGTGTGCACCTAACGCTACCTGAAGAAAATTGCTGGTGTTCTTCTGATCCTATTAATACCACAGGCAGGCAGCTGCAGTATTTACAGTTAGTGTACTGTGTCCTCTGCACAGTGTGCACCTAAAGCTACCTGAAGAAAATTGCTGGTGTTCTTTTGATCCTATTAGTACCACAGGCAGGCAGCTGCAGTATTTACAGTTAGTTTACTGTGTTCTCTGTACAGTGTGCACCTAAAGCTACCTGAAGACAATTGCTGGTGTTCTGATCCTATTAATACCACAGGCAGGCAGCTGCAGTATTTACAGTTAGTGTACTGTGTCCTCTGCACAGTGTGCACATAAAGCTACGTGAAGACAATTGCTGGTGTTCTGATCCTATTAATACCAAAGGCAGGCAGCTGCAGTATTTACAGTTAGTGTACTGTGTACCCTGCACAGTTGCACCTATAGCTACCTGAAGACAAGTGCTGTTGTTCTTCTTCTCATCCTATTAATACCACAGGCAGGCAGCTTGAAGTATTTACAGTTAGTGTACTGTGTCCTCTGCACAGTGTGCACCTAAAGCTACCTGAAGAAAATTGCTGGTGTTCTTTTGATCCTATTAGTACCACAGGCAGGCAGCTGCAGTATTTACAGTTAGTTTACTGTGTTCTCTGTACAGTGTGCACCTAAAGCTACCTGAAGACAATTGCTGGTGTTCTGATCCTATTAATACCACAGGCAGGCAGCTGCAGTATTTACAGTTAGTGTACTGTGTCCTCTGCACAGTGTGCACATAAAGCTACGTGAAGACAATTGCTGGTGTTCTGATCCTATTAATACCAAAGGCAGGCAGCTGCAGTATTTACAGTTAGTGTACTGTGTACCCTGCACAGTTGCACCTATAGCTACCTGAAGACAAGTGCTGTTGTTCTTCTTCTCATCCTATTAATACCACAGGCAGGCAGCTTGAAGTATTTACAGTTAGTGTACTGTGTACCCTGCACAGTGTGCACCTAAAGCTACCTGAAGACAATTGCTGGTTTTCTGATCCTATTAATACCACAGGCAGGCAGCTGCAGTATTTACAGTTAGTGTACTGTGTACCCTGCACAGTTGCACCTATAGCTACCTGAAGACAAGTGCTGTTGTTCTTCTTCTCATCCTATTAATACCACAGGCAGGCAGCTTGAAGTATTTACAGTTAGTGTACTGTGTACCCTGCACAGTGTGCACCTAAAGCTACCTGAAGACAATTGCTGGTTTTCTGATCCTATTAATACCACAGGCAGGCAGCTGCAGTATTTACAGTTAGTGTACTGTGTCCTCTGCATCCTCTGCACAGTGTGCACCTAAAGCTATCTGAAAACAATTGCTGGTGTTCTTCTGATCCTATTAGTACCACAGGCAGGCAGCTGCAGTATTTACAGTTAGTGTACTGTGTCCTCTGCACAGTGTGCACCTAAAGCTACCTGAAGAAAATTGCTGGTGTTCTTCTGATCCTATTAATACCACAGGCAGGTAGATGCAGTATTTACAGTTAGTGTACTGTGTCCTCTGCACAGTGTGCACCTAAAGCTACCTGAAGACAATTGCTGGTGTTCTGATCCTATTAATACCACAGGCAGGCAGTTGATTCTCCTAGCTGCAGTATAATCAGTATATATATACATCCCAGCTTTGTGCAGCTACATCTAACTGCAGGCCATTAGTATGTCTGGAAGGCTAACAAGGAGAGGCAGACAGTCACAAGCCAATAAAAGAGGGCAAGCAGGCTCTGTGTCTAGAGGCAACAGTGCTGGTCATGGACACGGTGCATCCTCATCAGCACGTGGCCGTGGGACATGCTTGTCCTTTTTTTCAGCAGCTGGCTGTGTTGAGCCGCAACATGCTGAAGACTTGGTAGAGTGGATGACCAAGCCGTCCTCATCCTCCTCATCCTCTCTCACCCAGGCTCAGGGTACTTTGTCTGGCAAAGCAGCTGCCAACGCAGCCTTTTCCCTCGGCTCAATGGCATCAGTCACTCCTTGCCTAGCCCCACCATGTCCTCCTGAGAAATCCCCCAAACTGTTTGACCACAGTGTTGGGTACATGCTCCAGGAGGATGCCCAGCGTTTTGAAGGCTCCGATGATGGTACCCAGCTAGAGGAAGGCAGTAAGGTGAGCCCAGAGAGAGGGGGTGCCCAAGAAGGACAGCAATCTGGCAGTCATGTTCCCCCAGCTGCAGCATACTGTCAGCTTTGCTCCAGTGATGAGGAGGGAGGGGATGATGAGGAAGTCACTGACTCCATGTGGGTGCCTGATAGGAGGGGGGAGGAGGAGGAGGCACATCTCCATGGAGGCAGGATGCCCTCCAGGGGCCAGCTTAAGGGCAGCACACCGACTGCAACACACCGCAGAGCTCCGCATGTGCAGGGCACTGCTGTCTCTGCGCGTTATTGCAAAAGTTCTTTGATGTGGGCCTTTTTTGAAATGAGTGCATCAGATCGCACCGCTGCTATTAGCAACATATGTCTCAAGCGTATCTTGCGTGGCCAAAACATCACCCCCTTGGGCACCACATGCTTGAGCAGACATATGTCAACCTGCCATGCAGTTCGTTGGCAAGCGTACCTAAAAGACCCACACCAAAGAACAAAGCGGACCTCTCCTTGCTCCTCATCAGCTGGGATCTCCAACCCCACTATACCTTCAGTCCTCTCAGAAACCTGCACTGAGAGGAATGAAGGTATGTAATTAAGTGTGTCACAGCCAAGTACTTGCGGGCAATCTGCTATTGGTACACCGACGTCAGATTGTACCAGGCAAATTTTCCTGCCCCAGCTGCTGCACCGCCGAAAGAAGTTCGCTCCCAGCCATCCACATGCCCAGCGGTTGAATGCTAGCTTTGGTAAATTGCTAGCACTTCAACTGCTGCCTTTTCAGTTGGTAGACTCTGCCCCCTTCCGTGAGTTTGTGGAATGTGCAGTTCCTCAGTGGCAGGTTCCCAAATGGCACTTTTTCTCACGGAAGGCAATTCCGGCTCTCTACCGGCATGTGGAAGGCAATGTCTTGGCCTCGCTGGACAGGGTGGTCAGCGGTAAGGTGCTTACCGCTGACTCATGGTCCAGCAGGCATGGACAGGGACGTTACCTATCTTTCACCCCACACTGGGTGACTCTTCTGGCAGCTGGGAAGGATGCAGGACAGGGTGCAGTAGTGTTGGAGGTTGTTCCGCCACCACACCTCCAAAATTCTATTAGTGGGGATTCTGCCACACCTCTCTCCTCCACCCCCTCCTCTTCTTCTTCCTCCATGGCCTCTTCCTGTGCCAATTTGTCCTCTGAACCAGCAGTGCTCCGTAGGAGTTCAAGGGGCTACGCAAGCACGCAGGCAAATGGATGCCGTACGGTGCTTGAGCTGGTGTGCTTGGGGGACAGGAGCCACACTGAGGCAGAGATTCTGTCATCTCTGCAGGGGCAGGTTCAGAGGTGGTTGACGCCACGCCAGCTTAAGCCAGGAATGGTGGTTTGTGACAATGGGACCAACCTCCTCTCCACCCTCCGACAGGGACAACTGACCCATGTGCCCTGTTTGGCTCACGTCCTTAACTTGGTGTTGCAGCGGTTCTTGAGCAGGTACCCGGGTTTACAGGATGTCCTGAGGCAGGCCAGGAAAGTCTGTGTGCATTTCCGCAGGTCATATAATGCCAGTGCTCGGCTGGCTGACCTCCAAAAGGAATTTAACCTGCCCAAGAACCGCCTAATCTGTGATATGCCCACCAGGTGGAACTCAACGTTGGCCATGCTGCAGCGGCTGCACACGCAGCAGAGGGCCATTAATGAGTACCTATGCAACTATGGCACCAGGACGGGGTCAGGGGAGCTTGTTTTTTTTCCCCACACCAGTGGGCTATGATCAGGGATGTCCTGTCACCATTTGAGGAGGCCACAAGGATGGTGAGCAGTGACAGTGCATGCATCAGTGACACTGTTCCTCTTGTCCACCTGTTGGAGCACACGCTGCATGGAATAATGGACAGGGCACTTGAGGCAGAACAGAGGGAGGAAGAGGAGGACTTCCTTACCTCTTAAGGCCCCCTTTATCCAGACAGTGTTCCTGCGTGCCCGCTGATCACACAGGAAGAGGAGGAGGAGGAGGAGGATTGTGTCAGCATGGAAATGGAGCCTGGCACTCACCATTAGCAGCAGTCTTCAAGGGATCATTTACAGTCTGAAGAAACCCATGGACTTGTACGTGGCTGGGAGGAGGTGGCTGCGGATCATGTCGTCCAGAGTGACCCAGAGGACTCTGGACCGAATGCCTCAGCAAACCTACGCTGCATGGCCTCCCTGATCCTTCAAAGCCTGCAGAAGGATCCTCGTATTCGTGGTATCAAGGGGAGGGATCATTACTGGCTGGCAACCCTGCTTGATCCACGTTACCAGGGTAAGGTTGCAGACCTTACCTTGCCATCGCAGAGGGAGCAGAGGATGAAACATCTTTCGGTAGGCCTTGCAGAAAGGTTTGACCCATTAACTCCCTGCCACTTTTCAATCCTATTCCTATGCAAATCATGTGAACACTGGTGTCTGGTGTTAGTCACATGTCTTGCAAATAGCTCATTAGGTAAGCAATTTTTTGTTATTTCTTTTACCCCTCTACAAGATCATTGCTAAATATATCTGCAATGCTAATTCGCTTATGTCCTCCCTTATAGGTCACTATCTAACATTTTTACCAATTGTTCCTGTTTATCCTTGAATCCATCCACAGGCGTTTTCCCCTCCATTAATCAACTTGCTTTTAATAAATAGTATGAGTTCTCTAGAGGCTTTTATGCCCTATTTAATTGATGTATAATGCATTACCCTCCTTGTTCCTTAAACCAAATGTTTAATACACACCTAATATTCACATACCTAACATTAATTCTTAACTATCAATATATTCAATTGCCAGGTTTTCTGTGTGCCCCCTGCAAGCACAAATACGGTGCAGCCTGCCCTCCCCACTTCCGGGGGTCTCCTGCCGTGCATCCCCTGGGTGTCTGTTGCTCAGGTATGTTTGGGATCCCGGGGCCAGTACGTGGTTGCCTCCCTGTGTGAAAGTGTCCAGCCATAATATTCCAACATCTAGCAACATTTATAACTGTCCATATTCTAGCGTTCCTGTTTATTTACATTATGTTTTTTTGTATCCCAATGTATAGATTTTTTGATATTGCATTAGAGCTCTTGTTCCCTGAGGAAGCCAATGCCTTGGCGAAACATGTAGGAAACCGAGCCCTTACTTCAAAGGCCTTCTCCATCTGGCCCACCCTACTGCATTTGGGTCACACGCAATATTTATGCTTTTTGGTTGCTAATTATTTTATTGTTCTTTCTATGTATTTATTGTGAAATAAAATATTTGTAATTTTATATCTCCTTCTCATTTCCATACCTTTTACTTTAACACCGTTATAATCCCCTGTCCCTTTATTCATTAGTTTGTGCAACGTGTTTCCAGAGCCTGGGAGGTTACAATTTCCTGGTCCTCCTGGACAACGTGTTGCTGAGGCTTCGCTCAGTCACAGAAGGAGCGGTGGAGAAGGTGGCCGTCTGACTGATGCGTTCAGACAATTTTTTAGTCCGCAGCCCCAAGGTATTATCGGTTCCAGCAACCATCGCCAGCGTCTTATTCACATGGTGCAGGATTACCTAGGTGCAAGATCAGACTTGGACACCTTTCCCACCAAAAATCCTCTGGGTTAAATGTGTCTTGAAGATGGATCACTGGCCAGAGCTTGCACAGTATGCAATTGAGCTACTGGCCTGTCCTGCATCCAGCGTTCTTTCGGAACGCACATTCAGTGCTGCTGGAGGATTTGTAACCGATCACAGGGTGTGCCTGTCCACCGAAACGGTCGATCGGCTGACCTTCATAAAAATTAATCAGTCTTGGATCACCTGCTACCAAGCACCTGATGCTGATGTAACCAAATAATTTTTTTAAAATGTGAGATCCCTTTAATGCCTATGCTGATGCAGAGTGACAATCCTCTTCCTCCTCAATTTTCATGCTGATAGCTTGTAAGAACATTTTTGGTTCTGGGCACCGCCACCAATGGCTAATAGGGATGAGCTTCGAGTTCGAGTCGAACCCATGTTAAACTCGAACATCGTGTGTTCGACCGATCGCCGAATTGCGAACGTTATTGGCCGCTCGCGCCAAATTCGAGTGGCACGTCACGGCCCATAATTCACTGCGGCATCGCAGTGCATTGCTGGCTTATGATTGGCCAAGCATGCACCATGACCCGCATGCTTGGCCAATCACAGCGCCGTCTGCACAGAGAGCCGTAATTGGCCAAAGCCAGGGTGGCTTTGGCCAATTATGGCTCAGGGGGTTTAGTACACGCCCCGCACTATATAAGGCCGCATGCAGCCTTGTGTAGTGTGTTGCGGCGGCGGAGAGAATGAGACAAAGAGAGAGACAGTGTCATTTGATTGATTTAAGTTAGATAGAGTCGAAAGGCAAGTCAGTTAGTTTCACTTACAGTGTATTATATATATATATATATATATATATATATATATATATATATATATATATGTACCCCAAGTGTTGTGTGTATATATATATATATATATATATATACACTGTTTCAGTTTAGCTAGATCAGTACCTGTTATTCTCTTTCTAATATACTGATAGGCAGACAGGTGTTTTTACAGTATTTACAGTTAGTGTACTGTGTACCCTGTACAGTTGCACCTATAGCTACCTGAAGACAAGTGCTGTTGTTCTTCTTCTGATCCTATTAATACCACAGACAGGCAGGTTGAAGTATTTACAGTTAGTGTACTGTGTACCCTGCACAGTTGCACCTATAGCTACCTGAAGACAAGTGCTGTTCTTCTTCTGATCCTATTAATACCACAGGCAGGCGGCTTGAAGTATTTACAGTTAGTGTACTGTGTACCCTGCACAGTTGCACCTATAGCTACCTGAAGACAAGTGCTGTTGTTCTTCTTCTGATCCTATTAATACCACAGACAGGCAGGATGAAGTATTTACAGTTAGTGTACTGTGTACCCTGCACAGTTGCACTTATAGCTACCTGAAGACAAGTGCTGTTCTTCTTCTGATCCTATTAATACCACAGGCAGGCAGCTTGAAGTATTTACAGTTAGTGTACTGTGTACCCTGCACAGTTGCACCTATAGCTACCTGAAGACAAGTGCTGGTGTTCTTCTTCTGATCCTATTAATACCACAGGCAGGCAGGTTGAAGTATTTACAGTTAGTGTACTGTGTACCCTGCACAGTTGCACCTATAGCTACCTGAAGACACGTGCTGTTGTTCTTCTTCTGATCCTATTAATACCACAGGCAGGCAGGTTGAAGTATTTACAGTTAGTGTACTGTGTACCCTGCATAGTTGCACCTATAGCTACCTGAAGACAAGTGCCGGTGTTCTTCTGATCCTATTAATACCACAGGCAGGCAGCTTGAAGTATTTACAGTTAGTGTACTGTGTACCCTGCACAGTTGCACCTATAGCTACCTGAAGACAAGTGCTGGTGTTCTTCTCCTGATCCTATTAATACAACAGACAGGCAGCTTGAAGTATTTACAGTTAGTGTACTGTGTACCCTGCACAGTTGCACCTATAGCTACCTGAAGACAAGTGCTGTTGTTCTTCTTCTGATCCTATTAATACCACAGGCAGGCAGCTTGAAGTATTTACAGTTAGTGTACTATGTACCCTGCACAGTTGCACCTATAGCTACCTGAAGACAAGTGCCAGTGTTCTTCTGATCTTATTAATACCACAGGCAGGCAGCTTGAAGTATTTACAGTTAGTGTACTGTGTACCCTGTACAGTTGCACCTATAGCTACCTGAAGACACATGCTGTTGTTCTTCTTCTGATCCTATTAATACCACAGGCAGGCAGGTTGAAGTATTTACAGTTAGTGTACTGTGTACCCTGCACAGTTGCACCTATAGCTACCTGAAGACAAGTGCTGGTGTTCTTCTTCTGATCCTATTAATACAACAGACAGGCAGCTTGAAGTATTTACAGTTAGTGTACTGTGTACCCTGCACAGTTGCACCTATAGCTACCTGAAGACAAGTGCTGTTGTTCTTCTTCTGATCCTATTAATACCACAGGCAGGCAGCTTGAAGTATTTACAGTTAGTGTACTATGTACCCTGCACAGTTGCACCTATAGCTACCTGAAGACAAGGGCTGTTGTTCTTCTTCTGATCCTATTAATACCACAGGCAGGCAGGTTAAAGTATTTACAGTTAGTGTACTGTGTACCCTGCACAGTTGCACCTATAGCTACCTGAAGACAAGTGCCGGTGTTCTTCTGATCCTATTAATACCACAGGCAGGCAGCTTGAAGTATTTACAGTTAGTGTACTGTGTACCCTGCACAGTTGCACCTATAGCTACCTGAAGACACATGCTGTTGTTCTTCTTCCGATCCTATTAATACCACAGGCAGGCAGCTTGAAGTATTTACAGTTAGTGTACTGTGTACCCTGTACAGTTGCACCTATAGCTACCTGAAGACACATGCTGTTGTTCTTCTTCTGATCCTATTAATACCACAGGCAGGCAGGTTGAAGTATTTACAGTTAGTGTACTGTATACCCCTTCACAGTTGCACCTATAGCTACCTGAAAACAAGTGCTGGTGTTCCTCTTCTGATCCTATAAATACCACAGGCAGGCAGCTTGAAGTGTTTACAGTTAGTCTACTGTGTACCCTGCACAGTTGCACCTATAGCTACCTGAAGACAAGTGTTGGTGTTCTTCTTCTGATCTTATTAATACCACAGGCAGGCAGCTTGAAGTATTTACAGTTAGTGTACTGTGTACCCTGTACAGTTGCACCTATAGCTACCTGAAGACACATGCTGTTGTTCTTCTTCTGATCCTATTAATACCACAGGCAGGCAGGTTGAAGTATTTGCAGTTAGTGTAGTGTGTACCCCTGCACAGTTGCACCTATAGCTACCTGAAGACAAGTGCTGGTGTTCTTCTTCTGATCCTATTAATATCACAGGCAGGCAGCTTGAAGTGTTTCCAGTTAGTGTACTGTGTATACCTGCACAGTTGCACCTATAGCTACTTGAAGACAAGTGCTGGTGTTCTTCTGATCCTATTAATACCACAGGCAGGCAGCTTGAAGTATTTACACTTAGTGTACTGTGTACCCTGCACAGTTGCACCTATAGCTACCTGAAGACAAGTGCTGGTGTTCTTCTTCTGATCCTATTAATACCACAGACAGGCAGCTTGAAGTATTTACATTTAGTGTACTGTGTACCCTGCACAGTTGCACCTATAGCTACCTGAAGACAAGTGCCGGTGTTCTTCTGATCCTATTAATACCACAGGCAGGCAGCTTGAAGTATTTACAGTTAGTGTACTGTGTACCCTGCACAGTTGCACCTATAGCTACCTGAAGACACATGCTGTTGTTCTTCTTCCGATCCTATTAATACCACAGGCAGGCAGGTTGAAGTATTTACAGTTAGTGTACTGTGTACCCCTTCACAGTTGCACCTATAGCTACCTGAAAACAAGTGCTGGTGTTCCTCTTCTGATCCTATTAATACCACAGGCAGGCAGCTTGAAGTGTTTACAGTTAGTCTACTGTGTACCCTGCACAGTTGCACCTATAGCTACCTGAAGACAAGTGTTGGTGTTCTTCTTCTGATCTTATTAATACCACAGGCAGGCAGCTTGAAGTATTTACAGTTAGTGTAGTGTGTACCCCTGCACAGTTGCACCTATAGCTACCTGAAGACAAGTGCTGGTGTTCTTCTTCTGATCCTATTAATATCACAGGCAGGCAGCTTGAAGTGTTTCCAGTTAGTGTACTGTGTACACCTGCACAGTTGCACCTATAGCTACCTGAAGACAAGTGCTGGTGTTCTTCTGATCCTATTAATACCACAGGCAGGCAGCTTGAAGTATTTACACTTAGTGTACTGTGTACCCTGCACAGTTGCACCTATAGCTACCTGAAGACAAGTGCTGGTGTTCTTCTTCTGATCCTATTAATACCACAGACAGGCAGCTTGAAGTATTTACAGTTAGTGTACTGTGTACCCTGCACAGTTGCACCTATAGCTACCTGAAGACAAGTGCCGGTGTTCTTCTGATCCTATTAATACCACAGGCAGGCAGCTTGAAGTATTTACAGTTAGTGTACTGTGTACCCTGCACAGTTGCACCTATAGCTACCTGAAGACACGTGCTGTTGTTCTTCTTCCGATCCTATTAATACCACAGGCATGCAGGTTGAAGTATTTACAGTTAGTGTACTGTGTACCCCTTCACAGTTGCACCTATAGCTACCTGAAAACAAGTGCTGGTGTTCCTCTTTTGATCCTAATAATACCACAGGCAGGCAGCTTGAAGTGTTTACAGTTAGTGTACTGTGTACCCCTGCACAGTTGCACCTATAGCTACCCGAAGACAAGTGCTGGTGTTCTTCTTCTGATCCTATTAATATCACAGGCAGGCAGCTTGAAGTGTTTCCAGTTAGTGTACTGTGTACACCTGCACAGTTGCACCTATAGCTACCTGAAGACAAGTGCTGGTGTTCTTCTGATCCTATTAATACCACAGGCAGGCAGCTTGAAGTATTTACACTTAGTGTACTGTGTACCCTGCACAGTTGCACCTATAGCTACCTGAAGACAAGTGCTGGTGTTCTTCTTCTGATCCTATTAATACCACAGACAGGCAGCTTGAAGTATTTACAGTTAGTGTACTGTGTACCCCTACACAGTTGCACCTATAGCTACCTGAAGACAAGTGCTGGTGTTCTTCTTCTGATCTTATTAATACCACAGACAGGCAGGCAGGTTGAAGTATGTACAGTTAGTGAACTGTGTACCCCTGCACAGTTGCACCTATAGCTACCTAAAGACAAGTGCTGGTGTTCTTCTAATCATATTAATGCCACAGGCAGGCAGGTTGAGGTATTTACAGTTAGTGTACTGTGTACCTTGCACAGTTGCACCTATAGCTACCTGAAGACAAGTGCTGTTGTTCTTCTTCTCATCCTATTAATGCCATAGGCAGGCAGGATGAAGTATTTACAGTTAGTGTACTGTGTACCCCTGCACAGTTGCACCTATAGCTATCTGAAGACAAGTGCTGGTGTTCTTCTTCTGATCCTATTAATACCACAGGCAGGCAGGTTGAAGTATTTACAGTTAGTGAACTGTGTACCCCAGCACAGTTGCACCTATAGCTACCTAAAGACAAGTGCTGGTGTTCTTCTGATCCTATTAATGCCACAGGCAGGCAGGTTGAAGTATTTACAGTTAGTGTACTGTGTACCCTGCACAGTTGCGCCTATAGCTACCTGAAGACAAGTGCTGTTGTTCTTCTCATCCTATTAATACCACAGGCAGGCAGCTTGAAGTATTTACAGTTAGTGTACTATGTACCCTGCACAGTTGCACCTATAGTTACCTGAAGACAATTGTTGATGTTCTTCTTCTGATCCTATTAATACCACAGGCAGGCAGGTTGAAGTTTTTTACAGTTAGTGTACTGTGTACCCTGCACAGTTGCACCTATAGCTACCTGACGACAAGTGCTGATGTTCTTCTTCTGATCCTATTAATACCACAGGCAGGCAGCTTGAAGTATTTACAGTTAGTGAACTGTGTGCCCCTGAACAGTTGCACCTATAACTACCTGTATACAAGTGCTGGTGTTCTTCTGATCCTAATAATACCACAGGCAGGCATTCTGCTAGCTGCAGTATAATCAGTATATATATATATATATACATCCCAGTTTTGTGCAGCTACATCTCACTGCAGGCCATTAGTATGTCTGGAAGGCCAACAAGGAGAGGCAGACAGTCACAAGCCAATAAAAGAGGGCAAGCAGGCTCTGTGTCTAGAGGCAACAGTGCTGGTCGTGGACATGGTGCATCCCCATCAGCACGTGGCCGTGGGACACGCTTGTCCTTTTTTTGGCAGCTGGCCGTGTTGAGCCGCAACATGCAGAAGGCTTGGTAGAGTGGATGACCAAGCCGTCCTCATCCTCCTCATCCTCTCTCACCCAGGCTCAGGGTACTTTGTCTGTAAAAGCAGCTCCCAACGCAGCCTCTTCCCTCGACTCAAAAACATCAATCACTCCTTCCCTAGCCCCACCATGTCCTCCTGAGGAGTCCCCCGAACTGTTTGACCACAGTGTTGGGTACATGCTCCAGGGGGAAGCCCAGCGTTTTGAAGGCTCCTATGATGTTACTCAGCTAGAGGAAGGCAGTAACGTGAGCCCAGACAGAGGAGGTGCCCAAGAAGGACAGCGATCTGGCAGTCATGGTCCCCCAGCTGCAGCATACAGCCAGGTTTGCTCCAGTGATGAGGTGGGAGGGGATGATGAGGTCACTGACTCCACGTGGGTGCCTCATAGGAGAGAGGAGGAGGAAGAGGCACATCACCAGGATGCACATCAGCAGGATGCCCTCCAGGGGCCAGCTTAAGGGCAGCACACCGACTGCATCACTCTGCAGAGCTCTGCATGTGCAGGGCGCTGCTGTCTCTGCGCGTTATTCCAAAAGTTCTTTGGTGTGGGCTTTTTTGAGACGAGTGGATCAGATCCCACCACTCCTATTTGCAACATATGTCTCAAGCGTATCTTGCGTGGCCAAAACATCACCTGCTTGGGCACCACATGTTTGAGCAGATATATGTTGACCTGCCATGCAGTTCGTTGGCAAGCGTACCTAAAAGACCCACACCAAAGAACAAAGACGACCTCTCCTTGCTCCTCATCAGCTGGGATCTCCAACCCCACTATACCTTCAGTCCTCTCTAAGACCTGCACTGAGAGGAATGAAGGTGTAGAATTAGTTATGTCACAACCAGGTACTTGCGGGCAATCTGCTATCGGTACACTGATGTCAGATTGTACCAAGCAAATTTCCCTGCCCCAGCTTCTGCACCACCGAAAGAAGTTCGCTCCCAGCCATCCACATGTCCAGTGGTTGAATGCTAGCTTGGCTAAATTGCTAGCACTTCAACTGCTGCTTTTTCAGTTGGTAGACTCTGCCCCCTTCCGTGAGTTTGTGGAATGTGCGGTTCCTCAGTGGCAGGTTCCCAAATGCCTCTTTTTCTCACGGAAGGCGATTCCGGCTCTCTACTGGCATGTGGAAGGCAATGTCCATGCCTCGCTGGACAGGGCGGTCAGCGGTAAGGTGCATATTACTACTGAATCTTGGTCCAGCAGGCATGGACAGGGACGTTACCTATCTTTCAGGGCGAGTGACTCTGCTGGCAGCTGGGGAGGATGCAGGACAAGGTGCAGTAGTGTTGGAGGTTGTTCCGCCACCACGCCTTCAAAATGCTACTACTGGTGATTCTGACACACCTCTCTCCTCCACCCCCTCCTCTTCTTCTTCCTCCATGGCCTCTTCCTGTGCTTTGTCTTCGGAACCAGCGGTGCTCTGTAGGTGTTCAAGGGGCTATGCAAGTACGCAGGCCAAAAGATGCCATGCGGTGCTTGAGCTGGTGTGCTTGGGGGACAGGAGCCACACTGGGGCAGAGATTCTGTTAGCTCTGCAGGGGAAGGCTCAGAGGTGGTTAACGCCATGCCAGCTTAAGTCAGGAATGGTGGTTTTACGACAATGGCACCAACCTCCTCTCCGCCCTCCGACAGGGACAACTGACCCATGTGCCCTGTTTGGCTCATGTACTTAACTTGGTGGTGCAGCAGTTCTTGGGCAGGTACCCAGGCTTACAGGATGTCCTGAGGCAGGCCAGGAAAGTCTGTGTGCATTTCCACAGGTCATATAATGCCAGTGCGTGCTTTGTAGGTGTTCAAGGGGCTACGCAAGCACGCAGGCAAAATGATGCCATGCGGTGCTTGAGCTGGTGTGCTTGGGGGACAGGAGCCACACTGGGGCAGAAATTCTGTCAGCTCTGCAGGGGCAGGCTCAAAGGTAGATGACGCCACGCCAGCTTAAGCCAGGAATGGTGGTTTGCGACAATGGACCCATGTGCCCTGTTTGGCTCACGTCCTTAACTTGGTGGTGCAGCAGTTCTTGGGCAGGTACCCGGGCTTACAGGATGTCCTGAGGCAGGCCAGGAAAGTCTGTGTGCATTTCCGCCGGTCATATAATGCCAGTGCACACGCAGCAGAGGGCCATCAATGAGTACCTGTGCGACTATGGCACCAGGACAGGGTCAGGGGAGCTTGGTTTTTTCCCCCACGTCAGTGGGCCATGATCAGGGATGCATGCACTGTCCTGTCACCATTTGAGGAGGCCACAAGGATGGTGAGCAGTGACAGTGCATGCATCAGTGACACTGTTCCCCTTGTCCACCTGTTGGAGCACACGCTGCGTGGAATAATGGACAGGGCACTTGAGACAGAACAGAGGCAGGAAGAGGAGGACTTCCTTAGCTCTCAAGGCCCCCTTTATCCAGACAGTGTTCCTGCGTGCACGCCGATCACATAGGAAGAGGAGGAGGAGGAGGAGGATTGTGTCAGAATGGAGGTGGAGCCTGGCACTCAGCATCAGCAGCAGTCTTTAAGTCCCAAGAAACCCATGGACTTGTACGTGGCTAGGAGGAGGTGGCTACAGGACATGTCGTCCTTAGTGACCCAGAGGACTCCGGACCGAATGCCTCAGCAAACCTACGCTGCATGGCCTCCCTGATCCTGCAAAGCCTGCAGAAGGATCCTCGTATTCGTGGTATCAAGGAGAGGGATCAATACTGGCTGGCAACCCTCCTTGATCCATGTTACAAGGGTAAGGTTGCGGACCTTATCTTGCCGTCGCAGAGGGAGCAGAGGATGAAACATCTTTGGGAGGCCTTGCAGAAAGGTCTGTGCAACGCGTTCCCAGAGACTGGCAGGTTACAAACTCCTGTTCCTGGACAACATGTTGCTGAGGCTTAGGTCAGTCAAAGATGGAGCGGTGGAGAAGGTGGCCGTCTGACTGATGCATTCAGACAATTTTTTAGTCCGCAGCCCCAAGGTATTATCGGTTCCAGCAACCATCGCCAGCGTCTGTTTTTATATGGTGCAGGAATACCTAGGGGCAAGATCTGACTTGGACACCTTTCCCACCGTAAATCCTTTGGGTTACTGGGTCTTGAGGATGGATCAATGGCCAGAGCTTGCACAGTATGCAATTGAGCTACTGGCCTGTCCTGCATCCAGCGTTCTTTCGGAACGCACATTCAGTGCTGCTGGAGGCTTTGTAACTGATCACCGACTCGGTCGATCGACTGACCTTCATAAAAATGAATCAGTCTTGGATCACCACCAGCTACCAAGCACCTGATGCTGATGTAACCGAATATTTTTTTTTGAAATGTCAGATCCCTTTAAGACTGCCTATGCTGATGCTGAGTAGGGATGAGCCGAACACCCCCCTGTTCGGTTCGCACCAGAACATGCGAACAGGAAAAAAGTTCGCTCGAACACGCGAACACCGTTAAAGTCTATGGGACACGAACATGCATATATAAAAGTGCTAATTTTAAAGGCTT
This sequence comes from Lithobates clamitans, assembly GCA_037952925.1. NCBI lineage: Eukaryota > Metazoa > Chordata > Amphibia > Anura > Ranidae > Lithobates > Lithobates clamitans. Next base: position 4,267,328 of record JBBGZY010001230.1, read on the forward strand.
GTATGCAAGTTATTGTCATAAAAAGTGTTTGGGGACCTGGGTCCTGCCCCAGGGGACATGGATAATCAAAAAAAAGTTTTAAAAACGGCCGTTTTTTCAGGAGCAGTGATTTTAATAATGCTTAAAGTCAAACAATAAAAGTGTAATATCCCTTTAAATTTCGTACCTGGGGGGTGTCTATAGTATGCCTGTAAAGGGGCGCATGTTTCCCGTGTTTAGAACAGCCTGACAGCAAAATGACATTTCGAAGGAAAAAAAGCCATTTAAAACTACCTGCGGCTATTGCATTGCCGACAATACACATAGAAGTTCATTGATAAAAACGGCATGGGAATTCCCCACAGGGAAACCCCGAACCAAAATTAAAAAAAAAAAAAATGAAGTGGGAGTCCCCCTAAATTCCATACCAGGCCCTTCAGGTCGTGTATGGATATTAAGGGGAACCCCGGCCAAAATTTAAAAAAAAAATGACGTGGGGTTCCCCCTAAATTCCATACCAGACCCTTCAGGTCTGGTATGGATTTTAAGGGGAACCCCGCGCCAAAAAAAAAAAAAAAAAATGGCGTGGGGTTCCCCCAAAAATCCATACCAGACCCTTATCCAAGCACGCAACCTGGCAGGCCACAGGAAAAGAGGGGGGGACGAGAGTGCAGCCCCTCCCCTCCTGAACCGTACCAGGCCACATGCCCTCAACATTGGGAGGGTGCTTTGGGGTAGCCCCCCAAAACACCTTGTCCCCATGTTGATGAGGACAAGGGCCTCATCCCCACAACCGTGGCCGGTGGTTGTGGGGGTCTGCGGGCGGGGGGCTTATCGGAATCTGGAAGCCCCCTTTAACAAGGGGACCCCCAGATCCCGGCCCCCCCTGTGTGAAATGGTAAGGGGGTACTTACCCCTACCATTTCACTAAAAAAGTGTCAAAATAGTTAAAAATGACAAGAGACAGTTTTTGACAATTCCTTTATTTAAATGCTTCTGCTATCTTCCTTCATCTTCTTCTTCTTCTGGTTCTTCTGGCTCTTCTGGTTCTTCCTCCGGCGTTCTCGTCCAGCATCTCCTCCGCGGCATCTTCTATCTTCTTCTCCTCGGGCCGCTCCGCACCCATGGCATGGGGGGAGGCTCCCGCTCTTCTCTTCATCTTCTTCTTCATCCTCTTCTCTTCTTCATCTTCTTCATCTTCTTCATCTTCATCTTCTCTTCTTAATTTTCTTCTCCGGGCCGCTCCGCATCCATGCATGGAGGGAGGCTCCCGCTGTGTGACGGCGTCTCCTCGTCTGACGGTTCTTAAATAACGGGGGGCGGGGCCACCCGGTGACCCCGCCCCCCTCTGACGCACGGTGACTTGACGGGACTTCCCTGTGACATCACGGGGAATGCCACAGGGAAGTCCCATCATGTCCCGTGCGTCAGAGGGGGGCGGGGTCACCGGGTGGCCCCGCCCCCGTTATTTAAGAACCGTCAGACGAGGAGACGGCGTCACACAGCGGGAGCCTCCCTCCATGCATGGATGCGGAGCGGCCCGGAGAAGAAAATTAAGAAGAGAAGATGAAGATGAAGAAGATGAAGAAGATGAAGAAGAGAAGAGGATGAAGAAGAAGATGAAGAGAAGAGCGGGAGCCTCCCCCCATGCCATGGGTGCGGAGCGGCCCGAGGAGAAGAAGATAGAAGACGCCGGGGAGGAGATGCTGGACGAGAAAGCCGGAGGAAGAACCAGAAGAGCCAGAAGAACCAGAAGAAGAAGAAGATGAAGGAAGATAGAAGAAGCATTTAAATAAAGGAATTGTCAAAAACTGTCTCTTGTCATTTTTAACTATTTTGACACTTTTTTAGTGAAATGGAAGGGGTAAGTACCCCCTTACCATTTCACACAGGGGGGGCCGGGATCTGGGGGTCCCCTTGTTAAAGGGGGCTTCCAGATTCCGATAAGCCCCCCGCCCGCAGACCCCCACAACCACCGGCCATGGTTGTGGGGATGAGGCCCTTGTCCTCATCAACATGGGGACAAGGTGTTTTGGGGGGCTACCCCAAAGCACCCTCCCAATGTTGAGGGCATGTGGCCTGGTACGGTTCAGGAGGGGGGGGCCGCACTCTCGTCCCCCCCTCTTTTCCTGCGGCCTGCCAGGTTGCGTGCTCGGATAAGGGTCTGGTATGGATTTTTGGGGGAACCCCACGCCATTTTTTTTTTTGGCGCGGGGTTCCCCTTAAAATCCATACCAGACCTGAAGAGTCTGGTATGGAATTTAGGGGGAACCCCACGTCATTTTTTTTTTAATTTTGGCCGGGGTTCCCCTTAATATCCATACCAGACCTGAAGGGCCTGGTATGGAATTTAGGGGGACCCCCCCACGTCATTTTTTTTTTTTTTTTTATTTTGGTTCGGGGTTTCCCTGTGGGGAATTCCCATGCCGTTTTTATCAATGAACTTTTATGTGTATTGTCGGACCGGCAATTCATTAATAGCCGCGGGTAGTTTTAAATGAGTTTTTTCCTTCGAAATGTCATTTTGCTGTCAGACTGTTCTAAACACAGGAAACATGCGCCCCTTTACAGGCATACTATAGACACCCCCCAGGTACGAAATTTAAAGGGATATTACACTTTTATTGTTTGACTTTAAGCATTATTAAAATCACTGCTCCTGAAAAAACGTCCGTTTTTAAAACTTTTTTTTGCATTGATACATGTCCCCTGGGGCAGGACCCGGGTCCCCAAACACTTTTTATGACAATAACTTGCATATAAGCCTTTAAAATTAGCACTTTTGATTTCTCCCATAGACTTTTAAAGGGTGTTCCGCGGCATTCGAATTTGCCGCGAACACCCCAAATTGTTCGGTGTTCGGCGAACTTGCGAACAGCCAATGTTCGTGTCGAACATGAGTTCGACTCGAACTCGAAGCTCATCCCTAATGCTGAGTGACTATCCTGTTATGCTGAGTGACTATCCTCTTCCTCCTCAATGATCATGCTAATAGCTTGTAAGAATATTTTTGGTTCTGGGCGCCGCCACCAGTGGTTAAGGCCTAATTTTTCAGCCCCTGTTTAACAGGGGCGTGTAATTACAATTTTTGATGCAATATTTTGCAAGGAGGGTTCGTTGCTGCGCTCACCTAGAGTATTTGTGAGGGGTTGCAGTGTTGTGGCACTAGCACTAGTGCCTAAGGCCCTATTTTTCAGCCCCTGTTTAACAGGAGCGTGTAATTACAATTTTTGATGCAATATTTTGCAAGGAGGGTTCCTTGCTGCGCTCAACTAGAGTATTTGTGAGGGGTTGCAGTGTTGTGACACCAGCACCAGTGTCTAAGGCCCAATTTTTCAGCCCCTGTTTAACACGGGCTTGTAATTACAATTTTTGATGCAATACTTTGCAACAGGGCTCGTTCCTGCGCTCCAACTAGAGTATCTGTGAGGGGCTGCAGTGTTGTGGCACCAGCATCAGTGCCTAAGGCCCAATTTTTCAGCCCCTGTTTAACAGGGGTGTGTAATTACAATTTTTGATGCAATACTTTGCAGCAGGGCTCATTCTTGCGCTCCAACTATAGCATCTGTAAGGGGTTGCAGTGTAGTGGCACCAGCACCAGTGCCTAAGGCCCAATTTTTCAGCCCTTGTTTAACAGGGGCGTGTAATTACAATTTTTGATGCAATATTTTGCAGGAGGGCTCATTCCTGCGCTCCAACTAGAGTATCTGTGAGGGGTTGCCGTGTTGTGGCACCAGTGCCTAAGGCCCAATTTTTCTGCCCCTGTTCAACAGGGAAATGTAATTACAATTCTTGATCTAAAATTTCACAGCAGGGCCCGTTTTTGTGCCCACCAAGAGTGACTGTGAGGACTTACAGTGTTATGGCACCAGCACCACCACCACCACCAAAGGCCCAATTTTTCTGCCCCTGTTCAACAGGTGCCTGTAATTACAATTCTTGATCTAATATTTCACAGCAGGGCCCGTTCCTGCGTCCACCAAGAGTAACTGTGAGGGCTTACAGTGTTGTGGCAACACCAACACCTAATCCCCAATTTCTGCAGAGTATATAGGGCAGGCCCCTACTTTCAAACATCCAACTTACAAACGACTCCTACTTGCAAACAGAAGGAGACAACAGGAAGTGGGATGAAATCTACCCCTAGGAAGGGAAATTCTCTCCCGTAAGAGTTAATATGGGAAAAACGTGTCTCCTCCCCACTGATGCTTTATCAACAATCCTTGTTTCACTAAAAACCCCAAATTGTCAAAAAACATTTGTCATTGGGACAGAAAGTGAGGTGAAATCATCTGAAGACGTGCACAGACAGCAAAACAAATGTCACACGGGTGATAACCCTTCCCTATGTTTTCCAAAAAGCTTAAAATAGATTTTTTTCCTGGAGCTACACTTTAAAAATGTACCAGTTCAAAATTACAAACAGATTCTACTTAACAACAAACCTACAATCCCTGTCTTGTTTGCACCGCCTGTATACTGCTGTTCAGAGTATAAAGGGCCTGGGGGCCCCACGCCTTTCCTTTTTTTAATTTGGGTGCGGGGTTCCCCTTAGTATCCATACAAGACCCAAAGGGCCTGGTAATGGACTGCAGGGGGGGGTACCCATGCCGTTTGTCTCACTGATTTTCATCCATATTGCCAGGACCCGACATTACATTAAAGCCGCAAGCAGTTTTAAATGACTTTTGTTCCTTTACAAATGTCATTTTGTGCAGGGACTGTTCTAAGCACATGAAACACGCGCCACTTTACAGGCATACAATAGAAACCACCCCAGGTACGAACCGGGGGGGTGTTCGGCTCACCCCTAATGCATAGTATATGTGGTTCTGTATAATTCCTATAAAAACATAATAATGGACATATTTTACAGTTATCATCACTACTTTCAAATTTAGATTGAATTGGTTTGTCCTATCTAAAAGCAATGCCGTCCTTGTAGAGTGAAGATGTAATTGCATGGCAGGTAGAAATCAAAGTTCTGCAGGGTTGACAACTTTGTACAAGGAGCGCTACAAATAGTATGCGTATGCAGTAATGTCAGTGACAGAATATAATAAGGGCAGAATGGGTGACTGCCAGGGGCCTTGAACTCCAGGGAGAGTCCACAGGGATGCTAAAAATATTCAGTATGTCAGTGCTCTTCATACTGAGTCAATTTCATCTTTCCAAGCCTTTTATCAGAAGGTAATCAGTAATGGCAGCATAATCCTCTTAATGATAATGAAATGATACGTGTGCTGATTTTACTGTACCTGAAATCATAATATTTCTATATATTTTACTTTTAACAACATCTCTGGCAAAAGGGTCAGCTTAACCAAATGTAATACATCAGCTATAGGTATTGGGTTGAGCCACAAGATTTATTGCTATAATTTCCAGCTCTGTTTCCACCTACTTTTGGGTATTGGGTGTTTCTGTCCACCTTTTCTGACCTGTTTTGTTTTCCATAATATAAATTACAATTCCAACTGTAATGTTGGGCCTTCTTTTTAGTGGGAACTATACTCTTTTGGTTTTTTTTTTTTAATTGATATATCTTATATATTTGTGAAAGAGATTGTCTTAACATAAATAATATTATTAATATTCGTTAAAGCCTAAATCCACATTTTCTCCTCATGTCAGACTCACTTTGGGTTCAGTTAAGGGTTAGGGTTGTGTATGTGTATGTAGGGGTGTGGTGTAAGTGATAATGGCTACCTTTTGGGTTAAGTACCGGTATATCTAATGTCGCGTACACACAAGCGGAATTTCCGTCGGAAAAAGCTTGGATGGTTTTTCCAACGGAATTCCGCTCAAGCTTGCCTTGCATACACACGGTCACACAAAAGTTACCTGAACTTTCGACCGTCAAGAACGCGGTGACGTGCAACACTATGACGAGCCGAGAAAATGAAGTTCAATGCTTCCGAGCATGTGTAGAATTGTTTCCGAGCATGCGTGATTTTTTGCATGTCCGAATTGCATACAGACGACCGCATTTTTGGATAGGAACTTTTCCTGACTGAAAAATACTGAACATGCTCTCAATCTTTTGCTGGCTGGAATTCCTCCAGCAAAAGTCCGATGGAGCATACACATGGTCGCATTTTCCGACCAAAAGCTCACATCGGTCTTTTGCTGGTGGCATTTCCGATCCTGTGTACGTGGCATAAGGCTATTTTTGGATAGAGCAGTTAGGGTTATAACTTCTCTCTCGTGTTTATGCCCACTTTGTTGCTTTGGGGAGAATTTTCTCCTCTTCTTGTCTCAGGATGAGGAAAGGAAATTTCCCTCTAAGACCCCTTTCACACCGAGGGTGTTTTGCAGGTGCTATATCGTTAAAAATAGGGCCTGCAATCCGCCCTCAAACAGCTGCAGCATTGTCTCCAGTGTGAAAGCCCGAGGGCTTTCACACCGGAGAGCTGCACTGGCAGGACATCAGGAAAAGTCCTGTCAGCAGCTTCTTTGGAGCGGTGAAGGAGCGGTGTGTTTACCGCTCCTCCGCCGCTGTTCCCCCGCTGCTCCCCATTGGAATCAATGGGTCAGCGCTGGGATACCGCTGGCAAAACGCCGCTATTGCGGTGCATTGCGGGCGGTTTTAACCCTTTTTCGGCCGCTAGCAGGAAGTAAAAGCGCCCCGCTAGCGCCCGAAATGCGTCGCAAATCCAAAGGTAAAACGCCGCTATAAATAGTGCCGTTTTACCACCGACGCTATAGGCGGCTCGGTGTGAAAGGGGTCTAGTAAGCGGAAATGACGTAGCGTGCGTGGCGCCATCGTACGCGTTTCGTCATAGACGTCCTCAGCGACGCTGAGTTTTAAATAAAGTTTTCTTTTTTGGATTAAATCCAACTACTACACCATGGGAGTCCATCTTTCCTCTTTTTTCTGCATGAGTGATTAAAACTTCTCCATCTGCATATGCTGAGGACTTTCCTGGGAAACCTACCTATCGTGGCGGCAGGAGGATCGCAGAGACCACATTCCTTATGCGAGTTACCCCTCTGGGGTGGATGGATCTGGTGAGTGGGGACCCTTGAGGGGGAGCACCAAGTCACCAAGAACGCTGAACGCACTGAAGTCACAAATTTAAATTTGTTTCCAAGTTTTGCTGGGGTGCTTCCACATTGTACTGGAGTTTTACTTTACAATCACGGACTGGCTTACACATTTTGGACTATTTATGAATATGTTTAGTAATTAATATAAGGTTATTGTTGGTAAATAGCACTTTTGTTTTTGTTTTACGCATAGGGTTAATTATGGTGAAGGCCTAATGTGGGATTGGGTGATCAACCAGCCTGCAATTAACCTGTTTACTGGCACCTATGGTTATTTCAGAATATTACCTGGAATGTGCACACATATATGTTGAGTTTATTTAATTAAGTACTTACCACTAATAGGGCTTAACAGGATAGCCCTCTTATCACATTACTATATTATTATTATATTTTATATTTTTCATTTGCACACTCATGGACATGTAGGGTGTATGTGGAGTTCATATATATTTTTAATCAGTGGTGGTTTAGCACACCACATATCTGCCCGATTAAACTCGAGGGAGCGCCATTACCCCACTTTCATATATATATATATATACAGCTATTTCTGAAACTCCTGTGGAGTTTCTTTAGGGGGGCTGCACACCTTTATACATGTCCTAAGCGCAGTCCCTTTATTGTATTTAGCTATACAACAGGGTTCATAGTAAATTATACAGAAGTCATGGAAAAATTACATTTGACCTGTTTTTGATGGGAATATGGGTAGAATTATTATTTTTCATGGGGATTATGGGAGGAATATCATGTTAACACCTAACAATGAACATATTTAACCTATTTCTGATAAGAATATGCATATAATTATTTTTCTACATAGGAATTATGGGTAGAATATTGTAGTTAATATACATAGGAACTTATCAATCCTTATTTCTGTTAAGAATATGCATATAATTATTTTTCTACATGGGGATTATGGGTGGAATATCATAGTTAAACATTCCTAGGAACACATTTTACCCATTTCTGATAAGAATATGCATATAATTATTTTTCTACATGGGGATTATGGGTGGAATATCATACTTAAACATACCTAGGAACATATTTACCTATTTCTGATAAGAATGTGCAGATAATTATTTTTATACATAGGGATTGTGGGTGGAATATTGTAGTTAACTTAAATAGGAACATATTTAACCTATTTCTGATAAGAATTTGCATATAATTATTTTTCTACATGGGGATTATGGGTGGAATATTGTAGTTAAACATACATAGGAACATTTTTAACCTATTTCTGATAAGAATTTGTATATAATTATTTTTATACATGGCGATTATGGGTGGAATATTGTAGTTAAACATACCTAGGAACATATTTAACCTATTTCTCATAAGAATATGCATACAATTATTTTTCTACATGGGTACTATGGGTGGAATATTACAGTTAAACAATTTACATAGGAACATGTGCAGAGGCGCTTTGCGGTGGTTTTTAACCCTTTCTCGGCCGCTAGCGGGGGTAAAACCGCCTCGCTAAGGGCCGAATACCACCGCTAAAATGACGGTAAAGCGCCGCCATTAATAGCGGCGCTTTACCACTGACGCCCCTCCCGCCCCAGTGTGAAAGGGGCCTTAAACATTAGCAACTGCAACATTAACAATCAAGCACTGCAGGAAAGAATAACATAATTGGAGAAACAACAGAGTAATTACCATATATATTGTATAAAGTACACTGACATCTAGTGAGAGTTCTGAGTATTGCAGCCAATAATCAAATCATCCCATCATCCCAATATGCAGTTTAGTACGTCCCATGTTCAAACCTTAACCACTTCAGCCCCGCTCACTGTATATATACGTCATTTTTTTGAAGATGGATATCTCGGTAACGGCAGCAGCTGCTGCCACAACCGAGATATCCATCTTTACAGTGAGCGATTCTGTAAACGATAATGGTGGTCTCAGCGGCGGGTTCACCGCGAGATCACCGTTATCGGCGGCGGGAGAGGTGCCACCCCCCTCCCGCCGCTCTCCCGCACCCTGCGCCGCTTACCGGAGCCGTCGGTAGCGGCGGAGGCGATCGGGTCCTTTCCCTGCCGAGGTATGGAGACAAGTGAGGCCAAGATGGCGCCCACCCGTCTCCATACCATGTGACGGCCGGAGCGACGTCATTACGACGGCTCCGCCCACTCTCTTAAAGGCACAAATTTTTTAAATGTCATTTTTTTAAACGACTTTTTTTTTTTTTTTTTTTTTGCATTTTAGTCTAAATATGAGATCTGAGGACTTTTTGACCCCAGATCTCATATTTAAGAGGACCTGTCATGCTTTTTTCTATTACAAGGGATGTTTACATTCCTTGTAATAGGAATAAAAGTGATCCAAATTTTTTTTTTTTTAAAAACAGTGAAAAAATAAATAAAATAAAATAAAATAAATAATAAAAAAAAAAAAAAAATTTTTTAAAGCGCCCTGTCCCGACGAGCTCGCACGCAGAAGCGAACGCATACGTGAGTAGCGCCCGCATATGAAAACGGTGGTCAAACCACACATGTGAGGTATCGCCGCGACCGGTAGAGTGAGAGCAATAATTCTAGCCCTAGACCTCCTCTGTAACGCAAAACATGCAATCTGTAGAATTTTTTAAACATCGCCTATGGAGATTTTTAAGGGTAAAAGTTTGACGCTATTCCACGAGCGGGCGCAATTTTGAAGCGTGACATGTTGGGTATCAATTTACTTGGCGTAACATTATATTTCACAATATAAAAAAAAATTGGGCTAACTTTACTGTTGTCTTATTTTTTTTTTCAAAAAAGTGAATTTTTTCCAAAAAAAGTGCGCTTAGAAGACCGCTGCGCAAATACGGTGCAAAAAAAAGTATTGCAATGACCGCTATTGTATTCTCTAGGATGTTAGAAAAAAAACAATATATAATGTTTGGGGGTTCTAAGTAATTTTCTAGCAAAAAAACCTGTTTTAAACTTGTAAACACCTAAAATCCAAAACGAGGCTGGTCTTTTAATATCATAAATAATAAGATTTGATTCTTCACTTCAGCAGTAGTATATAATGCGTTTGGAAATTGTAGAGAAATGCTTAAATGATGCATTACAATTTAACTACACCCATTTGATTTTAGAGGACTAAATTGATTTTAATTGACTAAAATGTACTGGAGATTTAGTCTACTAAATTCGACTAAAACTAAAACAATTGCAGAAGACTAAAATGGGATTAAATCTAAAATGCCATTTTAGCTAAAAGACTTATGCCCTGTACACACGGTCGGACATTGTTCGGACATTCCGACAACAAAATCCATGGATTTTTTCAGACAGATGTTGGCTCAAACTTGTCTTGCATACACACGGTCACACATAGTTGGTCGGAAATTCCGAACGTCAAGAACGCGGTGACGTACAACATGTATGACAAGCCGAGAAAAATGAAATTCAATAGCCAGTGCTGCTCTTCTGCTTGATTCCAAGCATGCGTGGAACTTTGTGCATCGGAATTGAATACACACGATCGGAATTTCCGACAGATTTTGTTGTCGGAAAATTTTATAGCAAGCTCTCAAACTTTGCGTGTCGGAAATTCCTATGGAAAATGTGTGATGGAGCCTACACATGGTCGGAATTTCCGACAACAAGGTCCTATCACACATTTTCCATCCGAAAATCCTATCGTGTGTACAGGGCATAAGACTAAAACTGAATCGAAATTTGCTGCCAAAATTAAAACTGCTCTTTACTGTTCTCTCTCTCTCTCTCTCTCTCTCTCTCTCTCTCTCTCTCTCTCTCTCTCTCTCTCTCTCTCTCTCTCTCTCTCTCTCTCTCTCTCTCTCTATTAAAACTGTACTGTTTACCTTATAGTAAGTCAATATTAACACTTTAGTGCTCTTTTCATATCAAGTGTGCGTTTACCCTTGATGTTCATTTCATATTATGTATAGCTAAACCATTTATAGTTAGTTTATAATAACCCTTTATTGTCTGTTTCTTAGTAATTGTGCATTTATCCATCCATATCCAATTACTGTTTATTTTTGTTTCACTGTGTATTTGTTTTTGTTTTTTTGCTATTCCCGCCCTTTTAACCACAGGCATTTCTAGCATCATAATGGGCTTGAGGCCTGTTTGGGGCAATCCAGAGGCGTCCTTCATATAGGCAATGTCCCATGGCAGACTCAAAGACAATGCAAGCATTATATGTCCAAAATCAATATATATATATATGAGCCAGAGGTTTTCATCAGCCAATTTCAAGAGGATGTTGAAAAAATCCTTTTTGTAATCTGGACTTGGGGGCATTTTATCTTTTGTTTGTTGTCAAGGGTTCCAATGCAATTGGGAAATTGTGTCTTCTCCCAAAATTCTTCTGCAACTTACTTGCCCTATTTCTTTACTTGGCTGAGGCATGACAGTGATATTCCTCATTTAAAGTCCCAAAGGCAAAAAATAATGCTGTGCATTTTACAAGTCCTCCATCACCTTTGTAGATATGGTATAGATATTGTGGAGAAATTCATCTTAAAGCCTAAGCCTAAGGACATTATATACTTTCATTGAGATGTTTCCTTTGTGCTGCTGTGTCCTTCTTTTGCCAAAATCTTCTTTCTCTGATGCCACCCACCTCCACTTCCATAATACTTTGGTGCAGCGGTGTTAATAGAACTATGGGGTTGTGACAGGCACCCATCAAGAGAACTTGACTATACCTGCCCTTTTTGCCCAGCTTCTCTATTCAAAGAAGCCATTAAAACAGTTTCTATAGGATCTATAAATGGAGGGGGTGGACCTTTCAATCATCTGCCCGTCCTTCATTCATATATCACATTTCATTCATAAAGGCTGTAGTAATGGCTTCTTTTAGTGTAGGAGCCAGGCATGTACTGGCCATCGCGACTACCGGGAGTATCCCGGTGGGCCGATGGCTCAGTGGGCCGGTCAGGCGCAGTCCTGGAGCCGATCCTCAATGACAGTGAGTGATCGTGATTTCACTCCTGTCAACAAGGAGCATCTGCCTACACTTGCTGCAGAGAGGATTAGGCTCTCTGCTACCTCCAGCCTGCAGGGGGAGATAGACAGCCAGCAGACTTTCCTTCTTCTCTCCCCTTATCACTTATCACTTATAACATGACTGGAGAGAGGAACGAGAATCTGCCTTCAGAACTGTCAGTACATGTGGGAGGGGGAGGAGAGAGGGGACACTCTGATGTAAGGGGATGCTGATGGGGCCACCGTGATGTAAGGGGATGCTGATGGGGACACTCTGATGTGAAGGGGATGCTGATGGATGGGGACACTCTGATGTAAAGGGGGGTGCTGATGGGGACACTATGATGTGAAGGGGGTGCTGATGGGGACACTCTAATGTAAGGGGGTGCTGACGGGGACACTTTTATGTGAAGAGGGGTGCTGATGGGGGTACTTTGATGTAAGGGGGGTGCTGATGGGGTCACTCTGATGTAAGTGGGGTGCTGATGGGGACACTCTAATGTAAGGGGGTGACTGATGGGGACACTGATGTGATGGGGGTGCTGATGGGGACACTCTGGTGTAAAGGGGTAATGATGGGGACACTCTGATGTAAGGGGGTGCTGATGGAGCCCTGATGTAATGGGGTGCTGATGGGGCCACCGTGATGTAAGGGGATGCTGATGGGGACACTCTGATGTGAAGGGGATGCTGATGGATGGGGACACTCTGATGTAAAGGGGGGTGCTGATGGGGACACTATGATGTGAAGGGGGTGCTGATGGGGACACTCTAATGTAAGGGGGTGCTGACGGGGACACTTTTATGTGAAGAGGGGTGCTGATGGGGGTACTTTGATGTAAGGGGGGTGCTGATGGGGTCACTCTGATGTAAGTGGGGTGCTGATGGGGACACTCTAATGTAAGGGGGTGACTGATGGGGACACTGATGTGATGGGGGTGCTGATGGGGACACTCTGGTGTAAAGGGGTAATGATGGGGACACTCTGATGTAAGGGGGTGCTGATGGAGCCCTGATGTAAGGGGGTGCTGATGGGGCCACCATGATGTAAGGGGGTGCTGATGGGGCCACCATGATGTAAGGGGGTGCTGATGGGGACATTCTGAGGTAAGGGGGTGCTGATGGGGACACTCTGATGTGAAGGGGTGCTGATGGGGACACTCTGATGTGAAGGGGTGCTGATGGGGACACTCTGATGTAAGGGAGTGCTGATGGGGCCACCCTGATGTAAGGGGGTGCTGATGGGGACACTCTGATGTGAAGGGGGTACTGATGGGGACACTAATGTAAGGGGGTGCTGATGGGGACACTCTGTAAGAGAGGGTGCTGATGGGGACACTCTGATGTGAAGGAGGGTGTTGATGGAGACACTCTGATGTAAGGGGGATGCTGTTGGGGACACCCTGATGTAAGGGGGTGCAGATGGGGACACTCTGATGTAAGGGGGTGCTGATGGGGCCACCCTGATGTAAGGGGGAGCTGATGGGGACACCCTAATGTAAGAGGGTGCTGATGAGGCCACTCTGATGTGAGGGGGGTGCTGATGAGGACATTGTGAATTGAAGGGGGGTGCTGATGGGGACACTCTGATGTAAGGGGGACACTGTTGGGGACACTCTGATAAAAGGGGGTGCTGATGGGGACACTGAAAATTAAAGTGTAATGGTGTGTGAGCACTCTGCAATGACTTATATAGGCGGTGACCCCGCCCCCTTATAACGTTACAGTCCCTGGGCATGCTGGGACTGTGACATCATAAGGGGCTGTGGTCAACATCACCAGGTGACCACGCCCCTTATGATGTCACAGTCTCAGCATGCCCCGGGACTGTGACGTCATAAGGGGGCGGGGTCACCGCCTATATAAGTCATTGCGGAGCGCTCACACACCATTACAGCGGGAGAGAACGTTGTGTCAACATCGGAAGAAGAGAAGAGGGAAGAAGACGACGCAGAAGTCCAGGCCACTGCTAGCAAAAGAGCGGCAGAAGATAGCGGAGGAGCCGGCAGAAGAACCGGACACCGGGAGAAGAGGCCGAAGAGCGGGAGAAGAACTGGACACCGGGAGAAGAGGCTGGAGACAGCGGCGAAGTCGGAAGAAGACCCCCAAAGTCGGAAGAAGACCCCCGGAGCTGTCTAATAAATTACTTTAAAAACCTGTGTAGTGTGTTTTTTTATTGACACTTTTTTCCCTAGGTGAATGGGTAGGGGTACGATGTACCCCATACTTATTCACATAGGCTGGGGGGCCGGGATCTGAGGGCCCCTTATTAAAGGGGGCTCCCGGATTTCGATAAGCCCTCCGCCCGCAGACCCCGACAACCAACGGCCAGGGTTGTCGGGAAGAGGCCCTTGTCCTCATCAACATGGGGACAATGTGCTTTGGGGTGGGGGGGCCCTCCCCCAAAGCACCCAACCCCAATGTTGAGGGCATGCGGCCTGGTACGGTTCAGGAGGGGGGCGCTCGCTCGTCCCAACCCCCTTTCCTGACCTGCTGGGCTGCATGCTCGGATAAGGGTCTGGTATGGATTTTGGGGGGACCCCCACACCGTGTTTTCAGCGTAGGGGGTTCCCCTTAAAATCCGTACCTGACCTAAGGGCCTGGTATGCCTCGTGACGGGGCTTGTAAGGCGTCAATCTCGCCGATAAAAGCAGCAAGATTGACTTCCTTTTCTAGCCCCGTCGTACCCGAGTCACATTCAAAATGAGAGGACTTGTTTGTTTGTAGTCCGGTTGTGTGTAGGCGAGTCCGTCCGTAGTCCGGTCATGTGTAGGCAAGTCCGTTCGTAAAAAAGTCCGTCCCACCAGTCCGGTCGGAAAGCCCGCCCGTGTGTACGCTGCATTAGATCGTTGGTGACTATAGATGCAAGGATTTTAGTTTTAGCATAGACTTCCACTTTAAGACAACATGGGCGCACCTGCACTTTAAGACAACACGGGTACAATCTATACCTATATAAGGAAAGCTTATCCAAAGACAGTAAAAAAATAGAAAGAAACAGAATGAAACTTTATGAATGAGTATGATATACAATACAGAGCATCAAAAGACATACTATACGCAGGCATAGTCTCAGGCTGGGTTTACACTATATGCGGAGCGGCTTACAGCAGGGGGTCTGGTGCGTCCCTGTTCTCCGTTTCAGGAGCGAATGGAACCACAGATGCACAGGACCCTTCTGCAGTCCATTGAGAGCCGGTCACAGCCTCCTGTCATGCGCATTGGATGCGTAGAAACCTGCATTCAATTCGCATAAGTGTGAACCCAGCCTCAATCAGGCATGGAGGCTTTACAATTGAGAGCTCTCAGGAAACTTACTACCTATGTCTTATGCTCTGCACAGCTCATGGTACTTGTTATTGGATGCATGTTACTATGTACTACTTTATGGTGGCTTTATAGAGATTGCCTAGCCAGGTCGTCCCCTGCTAGGGAAGAAGAATGTGTTTTCTGTGTAGATTGGCTTGCACATCAGGCATATCAGGCATATGCATGATCCTTGAAAAAGTCACGTGACTGTGATGTAACGCGTGGGAGGAGCCAAGGACGCTCTGTGCAGATCAGCAGTTTCACACAGTGTACTGCACTGAATCTGCTCCTGTCTAAGGCGGCTGACTGCTATAGTAAAACCTGCATATGCCTTATCATTATAAGGCACACGTGAGTGGATTGAAGTTTGCCTGTGTACCTTGGTATCCTAACTATTGCACAATGATTGTTTTTTTCTCTTATCTGCCTGTTTATGATTCTCACATTGGTTGTGAATAGAAGCAAAAAACACATTGGTACTATCAATGAGCACCTTAATTAAGCAAGTGTTTTTAAACTGCTTTGCTAGTGATCAAAAGCTCTATACCAATCAGGATTCTACACCTGTATAATTGAACCTTCTGAATACATCCCTATATATTTATTTTTATGTGGATTTTTTATGTGAATTTTTTACACATTTGGTGTCACTATTTTTTTATAATTTTACACTATTTTGATTGCTGGATTTTTTAGGAATTTTTACTCACCGCTTGATTTATTTGACTATTTATATTTATTCTCATATATTCATTTTCATGCACATTGTGAAGCGCTTCAAATATCATTATTTATTATTTTTTTAAGAGTCCCTGTTAACAGTTTCCCTGGCCATCAAAGGCGACCCGCTTTAGGAAGATTCCTGGTGGTTTCATACTTCTTCTTTTTAGAGATAATGGAGGCCACTGTGTTCATTGGGACCTTCAATGCTGCAGAACTTTTTCTGTACCGTTCCCTAGATCTGTGCCTCAATACAATTCTATCTCGGAGGTCTACAGACACTTCCTTCGACTTCATGGCTTGGTTTGTGCTCTAACATGCACTGTTAACTGAGGGACCTTATATAGGCAGGTGTGTGCCTTTCCAAATCATGTCCAATCAACTTAATTTACCACAGGTGGACTCCAATCAAGTTGTAGAAGCATCTCAAGGATGATCAGTGGAAACAGGATGCACCTGAGCTCAATTTTGAGTGTCATAGCAAAGGCTGTGAATACTTTTTTACATGTGATTTTTTTAATTTTTAATAAATGTGCAAAGATTTCAAACAAAATTCTTTCACATTGTCATTATGGGGTATTGTTTGTAGAATTTTGAGGGAAATAATGAATTTAATCAATTTTTGAATAAGACTGTAACATAACAAAATGTGGAAAAATTAAAGCACTGTGAATACTTTCCGGATGCACTGTAAAGGCAGGCGTCACAATACTTTTGACAAAATAGTGTATTTAGTAAAGGGTTCAACTTATCAGGGAGTTCAAAAATCACAGCAAAACATTATAGGAGGTGTAATGTAGAATACATTAAATATTTGTTACTTTGTGTATTGTAATGGTCATGGCAATGTGAACATTTTTATGCAGGTAAAGCAAAAAGAGCTTTTAAAAGGAGGATTTATGCCAACCTTAGAATTACAATAAGATGCCATTTTACTTTCAAACTTCGCAGAAGTTTAATAAGAAAAAAATTAAAATGATTTGCCCTGGATAAATTCCTTCCACATATAGGGAGAGGGGATTTCAATAAAAAAAATATATGTACACAAACTGAATGATGTACTGTGTACAAATTGAAAGCTAACACATTTCTGGGGCTAAAGAAAACATTTAGTTTTTCACCTTTTTAGG
Organism: Lithobates clamitans; assembly: GCA_037952925.1. Taxonomy (NCBI): domain Eukaryota; kingdom Metazoa; phylum Chordata; class Amphibia; order Anura; family Ranidae; genus Lithobates; species Lithobates clamitans. Next base: position 4,284,483 of record JBBGZY010001230.1, read on the forward strand.
GAGAATCTGTAGATATAATATACAACATACTGTAAATAGTGTAAATATATTTTTGTTTGGAAACACTTGTTTTGAATTTTGGTATGTAAATATGTAAATTTAAAGTATGGAAAGTAATAAGTAAGGCCTAGCTGTCATTGCTAGCTGAAAGTTGCTAAGTAAGGCCTAGCTGTCATTGCTCACCTCCATAATCACAGGAGTGAGCTTTCAGATGCTGAGCTCAGAGCTACTGCATCAGGGGAGAGAAAGTATGTGAGTGGGTTTTGAATCAGAAAAAGAGCTCACTTCTGTAATGGTGGAGGTAGACATGTGCATTCGTATTTGTCCGAATGCATTTTCGTCCGAATTTCAGGTATTTTCATTATCGTTTTAACAAACGATAATGAAAGTGCAGAATCCGAAAAACGAAACATCCGACATAAACAAATGCTTTATTTTTGTTTTTGTTGTAAAAACAGTTCCATATAGATAGGAGATTCGACATGATGCTAACAATAACAATCTGTGTCCATCGAACCTGTGGTTGAATGTGCCTAACCTTAGCTCTATTAGTCCAAGATTATTCTACATAGAGAGAAAAGATTTGACATAGAGAGAAAAGATTCGACATAGAGAGAAAAGATCGCTGCTGGAATTGGGTGGGGGAAGTAAAATAAAAATAATGATAAAGATGAATGTTTGTGGCTGATTGTAACCAAAGAGGAGGAGCAGTAAAATAGCTAGAACTAAGTACACACGTACAGCCAACTTACTTTCACTTATGATTTGCTAGCAGAGAGAGAGACACACACTGAATCATTGCAGAAGACAGTCAATTTTAGCTGATCCGTTTGTCAGAGAACCTGAGTTATTTAGCAATTAAGCATAAGCACAGCAGCAGAACAATAGTGAAGAAAGCTACAGTTCAACTTAACTTTTTCATAATAATCTGCTGCTATTGTGTTAGTGTTGTGAACTTGATAGTGATACTAGTGTTGCTAGTGATGTGATAGCCTCAGAGGCTGCCCGTCTTGTGGGGGGGGGGGGGGATTTATTATTATAGATTCTATATTATAGATTGAGATTCTATATAGATTCTATATACCCTATCTAGTTACCTGTCTGATCAGTGATCACTATCACCAGTCCATTTTCTGTTTGAACTATATACATTCAACATGAACGACGAAGATTCGACAAAGCAGCGAAACATTCGACAGACACCATAAGCCTTCAATGACAGATTCGACCTTAATTAATTTGGATTTTCGGACGAATGCAATTTTTAAGGAAAAACGAAATAGAAAAAAAAAGTAATTTCGGGAGTAACTACATTTTTAACGAAAAACAAAATAAATAAAAATGAATTTCGGGAGTAACTAAATAAATTTATTTTTCGGACGAAAACGAAATTCCGAAACAAAATATTTCAGTGTGCACATGTCTAGGTGGAGGTGAGCAGTGATGACTAGGCCTCACTTACCAACATCTTGGGAGTACTTAGCAATGTCCTGGGAGTATTCCACTCAGACTTCATAAGGTATGGAAATGGCCTATACCTATAGCAAGGGTATTATTCATCTTTAGTCAGAGCTGCACAGTTTGTTTTACTCTACAATCACCCCTCGCCTGCATAGGCAGTTTTTTTGTAAAGGTGAACTATCCTTTTAAGGAAATTATTATTCAAAAGAAGGAAACGTGGATTTTAGAGGCATATCTGTGGCGTTGAAATACAAAATGAACTTTTATTAATCTTTAGAATTCACAATAATGTGAATTTTAAAGATTAATAAAAGTTCATTTTGTATTTCAACGCTACAGATGTGCCTCTAAAGTTTATGTCTCCTTCTTTTGAATACATTTTGCAATATATTTAGGACATTGGCACACTCATACCTATCTATATCCACAACGCCATGTTGTGGTGATACATTTAAATTTAAATATCCTTTTAAGGAAGTGAAATGCTTTCCATTTGAAAGTTGAAAGATGGACTTTAAAGGAACAATTATTTGTACTGTAAGTAGTAAACAAGTGAACTGAAACTTTTATATAACCACTTTGTACTTTGCAACTAGAGTTACAATTCAATGGTGACTCCTAATTCTTATTGAATATACTGTATACTGTATGGAGTACCTTTAGAGGACATGATGAAATATAGTTTATACAGCTGTATCCTACAGAGGATTATGGTGTGAGGGATTGTGTATTGTGGTAGGTAAATTTGCAGCTGTAATTTACATAATGAAGTAAACTTGCAGATTCTGATGTTTAATAACCGAAAATGGATGCCTTGATGCCTAATTGTGGCCAGGATATAAAAACAAGCTAAGTGCTGAACCCACTGAGTTGGATCTGATTCACAGATTACAATATGCTGTTTGCCTTGTAGTAGAACTAATTAACATACATATTGCCAACACTCCAGGGATCTTTTAATTCATGTCCAAACAATTATTCATGGTGATCACATCACAGTGGAAGGGTGCAACATTTTGGGGCCACCCTTCTGCTGTGATGTGGTCACCTTGAATAAACATTTGAAATTAATTTGAATATTCCTAGTGTTCTGGCAATATACATGTTAATTTGTGATGTTACCAGTTTCCAACTGGCAGTTGCTGCAGCACCCACCTACCTCTTAGCCTATTACAGGAAAATGCGAGATAAGAATATTGCTTATTATAGTAGAACTAAAGGCAAAACTTTTTATTGCTAGATTGAGCAAGGGAGGTTTAAAACTCCAGTCAGAATTTCAGGATACAGTAATACCATGGATTATGAGCATAATTCGCTCCAGAAGCATGCTTTTAATCCAATGCACTCGTATATCAAAGCGAGTTTCCCCATAGGAAATTATGTAAACTCAGATAATCCGTTCCACAACCACTGCTGGTCTTTGCAGTGCTGCATGTGGCCAGAGGTACGGGGGTGCCGGAGAAACTCGGAAACAACTGGAGACCACTCGGAGACGCTCAGAGACACTCGGTAACGGTGTGTCTCTGAGTGTTTCTGATTGTGTCCCGAGCATCTCCGAGTGTCTCGAGCATCACCGGTGCCCCCGCACCTCTGGCCAAATGCAGTACTACACACCCCAGTGGCTTGAATCCTGCTCGTCTTGCGAGAAAACACTTGCAAAGCGAGGCAGGATTTTCTTTTTAAATAGCTCGTATTGCGAAACGCTCGTAAACTGTGTTACTCGCAATACAAGGTTCCACTGTAATATGACACTAAAATCATATGTTAACGGGCCATATCCACCATTTCAAATGGTGTCATAAAAAATATGAGAACCAGCAATACACTGTTGTTACATTGTTATATTGGCTAACTCCATAGAAGAATGAAAGAGGTTCAAGCTTGACTGTAAATACAGAGTGATTATATAAAAAGATACAGATGATACCAATGCCAGAAGATTGGACATTGATGCATGAAACTGTAGATGGTTGGAACTCTGGAGTATGTATGTGCAGTGCAGGTAAATAATAAGAGGTTTGCATCAATAGGCAGTGCTCACCTCTGAAGGGGAAGCTGAGAATATGCCCAGGTCTTCCTTGCTAGTACAGAGGTTGCCTGCCACAGACACAGTTCCATGCCTACTGACAATACAGGCTCAGTCTAGGGGATATCTTTTTGAAATTTATTGCTGAAAATCTTGAAACAGGAAAGGGGTTCAGAGGTGTTCAAAATACTTTCTAATGATCAATTGGGGGACAAACTTCTAGCACAAAACCTTATAGCTGCAGACACATATGAAATGCCCACAATAGGTCTTTCTCACAATGCCCTAGGAGCTGACTGCCACCCAGCTTCCACAGGTAGTTCCTCTGTGAGAGAGATAAAAAGATCCTACTCCGGGCTAGGACTTCAGGACAATGCTCCCCAGCAATGATCCATTAGTGGTCTTCTCCAGGCCCTCAGCTCAGCACCGGTGGAGGCCCAAACTGTAATTCCTGCCTCCCAGGGGCAGCAGCCCCAGGAGAAATGGAAATGGAACCCTCCTAGCAGAGAGAGAACCCTCTGGAAAGGCCTCCCAAACATTTATGACCTGCCCAACCACCTTCTGGAGCCCCTCCAGGGATTGGCTGAGGCATGATAAGTATTTATAGCTGGATATTTTTATTCATAGCTGGACAAATCGTTTTTATTGAAAAAGTTCTTTTTTAAGTTATAAACAAAGACTGTATATATTTACAGCCCTCCATAACTTGATATTTGACTTTCTCTGGCCCATATTCTGAAAGCATACCCAACACCCAACTTAGACAGCCCTGACCAGACAGAAACAATAGATCACTGCTCTACTGCCTACAGTGAGGCCAGAAACGAAATATAGCCTAACAACCGAACTAGAGGAGGGTGCTACAGCAGTATTAATATAGAGTATTCCTTATGCCGCGCACACACGGTCGGACTTTTCGACCGGACTTGTCTGACGGATGCCGACAGACCAAATCCGGCGAACAATTCGATCGTGTGTGGGCTTCACCGGACCTTCAGCTGACTTTTCCAGTTGCAAATCTGACGGACTTTAGATTTGGAACATGCTTCAAATCCTTACGACGTAACTCCGCCGGACCCAGAAATCCACTCGTTTGTATGCTAGTCCCACGGACAAAAACGGACGCTAGGGCAGCTATTGGCTGCTGACTATCAACTTCCTTATTTTAGTCCGGTGTACGTCATCACGTACGAATCCGTCGGACTTTGGTGTGATCGTGTGTAATCAAGTCCGGTCGTTAGAAAGTCCATTGAAAGCCCGCCAAAAGTCAGTTGAAACTCTGTCGTAAGTCTGTCGGACGGGCTGTCAGACTTTTGTAGCTGAAAAGTCCGACCATGTGTACGCGGCATTAAAGGGCAAAAGGAAGAAGTTCATACATGGTTCCCCTATTTTTTCACAATGTGAAAATAAAATGTTTTTAGATTTGTTTGTGAACTAAATGATCCAGTGTATATCTAAATGTATTTATGTTTTGAGGCACATATCCTTAACTGGGATACTCCATGTATGGAGTTCAGATAAATGAATAATATATTGAATATGTACTGTGACAAGTTGGGGTGGTTACGTACGAATCCATCGGACTTTGGTTGATCGTGTGTAGACAAGTCCGTTTGTTCGGAAAGTCCGTCGGAAAGTCCGTTGAAAAGTCCGCCGGACAGAGTCTGCCATAAAGTCCAGTTGTGTGTACGTGGCATAAGAATATATAGCACACACCTGTATTATTAGTGTGTCTGCTTCCTACAAAATCTGGCCTAGACTGCCATATTAAACAGTGGCACGGGCTCACCCTGCCACAGTACTCAGCAGGGTAGTGATAAGACCTGTCCTTTTACTATATTGTATTATTTTAACCTTCATATACCTTTAATGTACAATAAGACTAACTTAAGAGTTAACTAATGCCGCGTACACACGAGCGGACTTTACGGCAGACTTTGTCCTGCGGACTTTTCGACTGCCCTAGTGTCGGTTTTTGTCTGTCGGACTAGCATACAGACCAGCGGACTTTTCGACCGGTCTCAAGTCCGTCGAAAAGATTTGAAACATGTTTCATTTCTAGGTCCATCAAACTTTTGGGGAAAAAAAGTCCGCTGGAGCCCACACACGATCGAATTGTCCTACAGACTCCGGTTCACCGAACCAGGTATGCCGTAAAGTCCGGTCGTGTGTACACGGCATTAGACCTACTTTTCTATGCTTTTTTCTTAGTTTTGATAAAGCTATCAATTTAAACATTTTTCAGAGAGTTCACACTGAGGCTATGCCAACCATCCAGGACCGCAAACATTTTAAGGGCATTTGAATATCTTCTACAGTACTTTTTATCTCTACACTGAACATGTCTGGGTAAACATTAAGTCACTGCCAAGTTGTGAAAGAAATGCAGTTAAAGCTGGTTTGGCAGATTAGAAAAGAATAGAAAAAAAACACACACAGAGACTTTGTGATTTACAAAATTATAGAAGAATAAGAAAAATGAAAGGCTTGATGAAAGCTTAGCCTGCAATGTTTACTGTAAAATATCCTGAAACGTACATTGGGAATATAAAATTAGAAAGGAATTTTAACATTTCTAGGACAGTTTTTGTGGGTTGACTGGAATTTTATAATGTGTGTGTATGGTACAGTAAGTACTTGCGGCTTGCTTTTGCATTTCATAGCAGGTGTTCTTTGATTCTCTCCATAACCACATTATTGGATATGGTACCCAAAAATGTAACCATCTAGTATCTTGGTATGTAGAGGGATTCATGAATATAACTTTGCGCGCTTACTTATATCAGATTTATATTCAACCCTTTATTTAGCTTTAGTACTTGGTCCAATCTGTCTATTCAGCCTCAGATGAAGACCAAAAAACACTGCTAGTACTCAGTCCTTTAAAAAGGAAGCTCTGTCAGTCGCCAGTTGAGCATAAATAGGGTTGTGCGTTGCCCATCAAATGCAGCCACTGTGCCCATCAAATGCAGCCACTGTGCCCATCAAATGCAGCCACTGTGCCCCATCAAAATCAGCCACTGTGCCATCAAATGCAGCCACTGTGCCCCATCAAATGCAGCCACTGTGCCCATCAAATGCAGCAATTGTACCCATCATATGCAGCCACTGGGCCATCAAATGCAGCCATTGTGCCCATCATATGCAGCCTCTGTGTCCATCATATGCAGCCACTGTGCCCCAGCCACTATGCCAGCAAATGCAGCCACTGTGCCCATCATATGCAGCCACTGTGCCCATCATATGCAGCCACTGTGCCCATCAATCAAATGCAGCCACTGTGCCCCCTCAAATGCAGCCTCACTGTGACCCCCCCCACCCGCTCGCTCGCTGTCTGACCGGCACTTACCCCATCTTGGTGGTGGGTCAGGCAGCGTGTGACGACGGTGAGCTGTGGGATAGGCAGTGTGTCAGGCGATGGCTCCTGTGTCCTCCATGCTTCCTGTGCATCTTTTCTTCCCTTCTGCTAGGCCTCCAATAGGATCGCCTGTGCCTTCAGCCAATCAGGTGACAGGTATTAGTCCCACACTTCCTGATTGGTGGAGAGACAGTTCAGTGTTAGAAAAGCAAATATTTATTTGCTTTTCTAACACACCTGGGTGGGCTCCGAGCGCAATGCTCTTCTCCACGAGTTCACCTTTTTTGAAGCCTATTAGAGCCTATGGCTCTAATCAGGTGCTTCAAAAGAACACCCCTGCCACCGTAATTCAGGTGCCCGGCATCCGAAAAGGGGCCGGACGCCTGAATATTTATGCATGAATCTCTCCATTCTACATATAGCCCGTGCGCCCTTAATGGATGGGCCGCCACTGTAGGCAACTAGTATTTTATGACTAGAAGATCAGCAATGGCACTTTCTATACTTTTTCAGTACATATTCCTTTAACATTTCACTCCTTCTGTCACCTTGAACCTTAATCTACCCCCAAAATGAGCCTTTAAAATTGAATCTCCTCCCCTAACACTTAACCTAAAATGTAACCCACTAAAGCCTTACCTTAACATTTAGTTACACTACTCCCAACCACAACCTAACACATAAAGTAACAATAAACAATATCCATATTCTCCAAAAAGAATCTGTGTACATCCAATTAATCACGGCCCTGTAATCTATTACAGTTTCTTACTACATTTTTTTTTCTCCTTGTAATGTCCTCCCTGAGCTCCAGAACCTCTCCCTATCCCCCCTCACTTCTGTTTGTTTGGAACAAACAGTGCACATTAGTTGTAATTATGTGCACTAGTCTTTACACACTACAAATTCCATAGTCAATATTTCTTAGTCAGTCTCGGTTTAAGAATACATACTAGAATAAAGTTCTTTTCTTTTTAAGTTTAGAGTCACCATATCCACCTTCTGCCCGCTATGGAAGTCTTCCCATGATCGCGCTTCTGGCACGCCCCCCCTGCGGCACACATCAGTACGGATCTGTGATCGCTGTGTCCTTCCTTTGGACACAGCTGACCACAGATGGAGGTAAAGAGACAATCACAGTGACTCTTTACCATGTGACCAGCTGTGTCCAATCACAGCTGATCACAGTGTAAACAGTATTTGCTGCTTATCGGCAGTCCTCTCCTTACGTTGACAGCACGTGAGGAGAGGTAAGCCGATAACTGGCAGATCCACACAGGGGACATCTACACTGATAATCAGTGTCCTGATTATCAGAGCAAAATGGAAATATTTGCCAGCACACCATGGAACAGCGTAGATAGCACTCTCTGTGTGTTGTGATCATGCAGTAAACTACACATTTGGACGCTATCTACGCTGTTCCATGGTGTGCTGGCAAATATTTCCATTTTGACTTGAACCAGTATCCAGCTGGTTGTTGCTGCAGCACCCATATTTCATGAGCTTATCCAGGAAAGTGTGCGATGGGAATATGAAGTACTGATTATCAGAGCAGCCCCAACAGTGCCCAAGCGTGCTGCCAATCTGTGCCGATCAGTGCTGCCAATTAGTGGCCATCAGTGCTGCCTGTCAGTGCCCATCAGTGATGCCTGTCAGTGCCCTTTAGTGCCACCTACCAGTGCCGCCTAACAGTGCACATCAGTGCCACCTAACTGTGCCTTTCAGTGCCCATCAGTGCTGCCTATCAGTGCTCATCGTCAGTGCAGCCTCATCAGTGCCTCCTCACCAGTGCCCATTAGTGCCGCACCATCAGTGCCGCCTCATCAGTGCTGCCTCAGTGCCTATTAGTGCAGCCTGTCAGTGCAGCCTCATCAGTGCCTCCTCATCAGTGCCCATTAGTGCCGCCCCATCAGTGTCTATCAGTGCCGCCTCATTAGTGTTGCCTCAGTACCCATTGCTGCAACCTATCAGTGCAGCCTCATCGGAGGACATCAGTGAACGAAAACAATTACTTATTTTTATAATTTTAAAACAGAAAATAAGAAAAACATTTTTTGGTTTGTTTAGCAAAAATTAAAAAACATGGTGATTAAATACCACCAAAAGAAAGCTCTATCTGTCTGCAAAAAAATGCTAACAATTTTGTTTGGGTACAGTGTTGCATGACCGCCAATTGTCATTCATAGTGTTACAGCGCTGAAATCTGAAAATGGGCTTGGGCAGGAAGGGGGTGAAAGTGCCCAGTAGGCAAGTGGTTAAAATGGTTCTAAAAACTAAGAGTTTTTTTTACCTCTTTGCAGTGTACAGCTCCCCCCACAAACCCCTCTTATACACACCCGTGCCCAATCTCGATCCAATGATGTTCATGAGAGCAGAAGCTCTCCTGGGTCTCTTCCTCCTCATTGGCTGAGACAAAGCAGCCGGGGCCATTGGGTCCCGCTGCTGTCATTCACAGCCAGTGAGGAGGGAAAGGGGGACGGGGACGAGCGGTGCTCTGTTTATCTCATAGACACACAGAGGCAGCTTGGGAGCAAGCAGCTTGCTCTGGGGGCACTCAGCAGGGGGAAGGGACCAGGAGCGCCAATGGAGGGGGGACCTAAGAAGAGGAGGATTGGGGCTGCTCTGCACAGAGCAGGTAAGTATAACATGTTTGTTATTTTAGAAAAAAAATGGAACATACTAAGTAATACCTACTAAATTATACTTAGATTACCCTGTGCTGTAAGTTGTTCACTGAAAGCTAACAGTCCTATGTTGAATCTTAACGGATCTTTAGCCACTGAAAACTTTCAAAAATACTTGTAAATGCATTTATCTATAAGTAGTCATGTCTTCTGCCAAGGTCACAATTTGACTCTTTCCTGCTATGCCGGCACTCTGTATAGACCCAGAAAGTAGGATGGAGCGCAGAGATAACTCTTCTCACTTCCTAGATTTAAGCTTTAAAATAAGAATAGGGTTAGTGATTCAGTTTTATCAGTTTTAAAACCAGATCAATCAATGAATCAATAAATATTCGTGATTCTTCTGAATATATGTATGAATATTTGTTCAGTCAGCAGAGAATAATAAAACAAATGAATCAATGAAATCCCAACTTGTGTGATTCTCCACAGATCAGACATATCTATAATGAAATATTTATTAATAAAAAAGATTTAACAATCCTTCTAATTCAGTCATCACTACTAATTGTTAGTACTGCAGCTTTACATCCTGTGGATAGTTGTGTGTCCTGTGGCTTTCATTTGCTAATCGCTTATGTAAAGGCCATCTAAATCTCTTCTCTTCACTTCCTCTAACACTACCCCTTCCAGACAGTGCGCCTGCCTGTACAAAAGGGTGACTGTGTTGCTTTGCCATGGATAGAAGAGCCACCCTACCACAGGAAGTGTTTTACTGACTGGATCACCAGGTAAAAGTAGAAAAACCTAAAGCAAACAAAACGAAAGCAGCCACCACATTTAAGGATTGGATCTGCAATATAAAAAATCTTTTGTTTTTCGCATAAACACCACTTTGAGCTGGCTATGAATGGATTTTCACTCAGATGTTTGTATGGAAATTCTGAAAAATTGCTCATTATAACATCCTTGCTGTCACTGAGTACAGGCATACCCCACTTTTAAGTACACAATGGGGTTTATTTACTAAGCTGGAAAGTGCAAAATCAGGCTCACTTCTGCAAAGAAACCAATGAGCTTCCAGGTTTTATTACCAAAGCTTAATTAAACAAGCTGAGGTTAGAAGCTCATTGGTTTCTATGCAGAAATGAAGCCTGATTTTGCACTTTACAGCTTTAGTAAATAAACCCCATTGTGATCTTAAAAGTGGGGTATGCCTGTATAGGGTTGCAACCCATCCAGTATTCACTTGTACAGTCTGGGCTTTGAATCACGTGTCCAGGTTTCAGACTGCCTGAAACCCAGACACATTATTCAGACCGGACTATAGCTCCCCAAATAACCGAGTACAACAACCACTGAGTGCATAGGCGTGCGCATGGGCCAGGTGTGCCTAGACACACCTTAATTATTATTATGCAGAGTATTGAAACATGTGCTGGAAGGTTCTTGTATACAGCAGAACACCTTTACTTTCATGGAGGATATCTTTATCATGGCTTTACATCATGTAGACAGAAACGGGAAGCAGAAATATACAAGAACATATATTGAGGAAAGACAAGCACTTCCTCTCATTACATTGCCATAGAATACAAACCATAATACTGCAGTGCCACCTCCTGGATATAAAGGTATAATGCATGTATATATATATATATATATATATATATATATATATATATATATAGAGAGAGGGAGAGAGAGAGACAGAGAGAGAGAGAGAGAGAATTCAAAATGTAAAAAGCTATTTTACATTACAAGGGCTGCCAACCATCCAGGGGGCTGGCTACGGTGCTCTAAGCCAAATGTCTGTGATGCACTCTTGCACTCTCTGAGAATACTCAGAGCCAGCATAGTTCCCCCCCATACGGACAGGTGAGGAGAGAGGGCTCAATCTGCTCCTCCTTCTCTCACCCCATTTGTAGCCCAGCAGCCAGGAGATACATCATGGAGGAAATGTGCTATTGCCTGAGCTCCCATCCTCGAGTGAGTGAGCTCAACATCCACTGTCTGTGAATGTCTCCCTCCTCCCTTCCGTCTCTCTTCTGCCTCTGAGTGAGTACACTAAGGTAAGGCATGCTTTGAGAACTCGTGTAGAGGGGGTTTTGGGAACTCTGACTAAGCCCTGGTACACACTGATGTGTTGCAGCAAACGCAGTAATCCCTGTGCATTTCCTGCACTACATAGCAATCGCACTGTGTTAATGCGACCTGCTGTGGGTAACAATTAAACGTTAACGATACCCAAAAAAGCAGGCTGCAAAATGCAGTGCGTTTGCCTGAACCGGATCGCATGGGTGTAAACTCCCATGCGATCTGGTTCCAGTGTGAACATAAAAAGCTGCCCACACCTATTTTATGCGGATGTGGTGTGATTTGAGCCATAAAAATGAATGGGCTCATATTGCACCGTACATAATTGCATGTTATTTATACAGAAATGCGATGTAAATCAGAGCCTAAGGGGGAATGCAAGGAACTCTCATTATGATACATGCAATTTTTACAAATAAAAACTGCATTCACAGTTAGAATTTTGTTTGATTGAGAAATATCTTTCATCCCGCTCCTTCAAATTTTATCTTCAATATAGTCGAAAACCAAGCTTTGACCCCACTTGCTACTAAAAAAAGTTCCAAAAATGAACAAATGTAATTGTTCTGGTGAATGGACAATTTTAGTTGAGGGAGAAGAAATGGCAGCCTCTCTGGAAGCTTGTAGCTTGATACTAAGCTGATACCTGAGAGAATACAACTAAACATCAAGACAAACCTGCCACTCTGAGGAATAGGGTGGCACTGTTATAAGCACAGTAGTAATTCTGATTTTAAGAATGTGCATTTATACTGGTTCTCTTTAAGCAACAGAGCAAAATAAAGCAATAATCAAAAGAACCATGATTACATAATAATATTCTGCAAATAAAGTGAATACGCTGCAAACATGCTATCTGTTTTGACTTTGGTTTTCATTAGTCTGTCTTGTTCAAAGCTGATCAAAGCTAATGTATGTTTACCTACTTGAGGTACAGCATTTCATGGATAACATTATTAAAGTGTGAGAGGAAGGACAAGCTCATATATATATCTTGCTTAATTGGATCCATTTCTTTCTGTTAGTTTAAAGGACAATTTCTACAAACTAGGAATATTTCTAATGTGCAAAACATGACATCTCTCCTATTACAATACATTGCATTTCTTCCATAGAGATATTTTCTTATTGTTTTTAATGATTTCAAATATATCACATACACAAATTGGTAAAAATATTTTCATCATAATTTTGATATCCACTTAAATCCTCTCTCCCTCCTCCCCCCTTTCCCACCCCCCCTTACTCCTCTCTCTTTTATGCTTTGAATCTATTTCCTTTCCCTCTATCTCCTCATCGCTTATAATCCACTAAATCCATATATTTCCTTCTTTTTTTAAACTCTGTCCAACTTTTTCATACATTAGTAAATCTATAGGTCTCATCCTCCTCGCTACCTCGCAGATGTTCCATTTTGTATGTATTTTCCACTTTTCTGATCCACTCTCCTACCATGGGGCTTTCTATCTCTTGTCAATACCGTGGTATCAAACTTTTTGCTGCATTCATTAAGTGCATAACTATGTTCTTATATTGTTTTAATGGACTATTTACACCATGAAATAAACACACCCATTATTTCCACTCCAATATATCTTTATTTTTGGACACTCCCACCATATATGGGCCATAGTTCCCACTATTTTACATGCTCTCCAACAATATGGTGATTTCCCAGTTTGATATTCATGCGCTTTATCTGGTGTTATATACCATCTTGTCAGGCATTTATTTATTTTTTTAAATTTATTTATTTCAGGTACTTATATAGCGCCGTCAAATTATGCAGCGCTTTACATATACATTGTACATTCACATCAGTCCTTACCCTCAAGGAGCTTACAATCTAAGGTCCCTAACTCACATTCATACATACTAGGGACAATTTAGACAGGATCCAATTAACCTGCCAGCATGTCTTTGGAGTGTTTATAATTCATTTCTGTTGTATTTATATCTACTGCAGAACTATGTACCATTTTCATTATTTTCCCTAACTGTTGTTCATTTATATGTGCTCCAAATTCTTTTTCACACTTTTCTATGCATGGCGGTATTTTCGGTTTGGCCATTGTCACCAATATCTTATAGATCCGGGAGATACCATGTTCTGTATTTCTTAGCATACAGATACGTTTGAAAGGTAATAGGTCCACTCCGGATCTTATTGGTTGTGGTAAAGATGTAACAAAATGCCTCAACTGAGAACACCGCCATTCAACTATCATCAGTGTCTCTTTCTTGTGTTTTAATTCCTGTAATGTACAAATCTTTCCTTTTTTCATTATATCTTTCAACTGTGCATTTTCATCTTTTATCCATTCAGCAAAAAAAAAAAAATTGTTTCTCTTAACGGTATTAATAGCGAGTTATATTTCCATTTTGCTTGTTTGTGAATTAAATCCCAAATTCTCAAAACATTTAGTGTCATTGCGTGTGTATTCGTATCTAGTGATTTTTACCTAATACCAAAAACTGTATTTTGTATTATGTTTTTTATCCTGCCATATATATTTCGATATTATTGCCTTTAATGTTTGAAAGTATGTTTGTGGTAGCAAGATCGGTAACATTTAAAATTTGTACATAATTTTCAGTAAAATCACCATTTTTACCATGTTTACCCGTCCTATCCAAGAGAGGGATCTGTTTGTTATTTTTTTATTTCCTTTTTAATTTCATTTAGGGATATAAATGGTTTCATATTGGGATATAATTTATGTAATAGATTTTCCCCAATGATGGTGTTAGTCTTAGTCTTCCTAGATATTTTAATTCTGCTTTCCTCTATATGAATGGAAATTCTCGTTGTAAGTCTTGTTCCTCTTGTTTACTTACGTTTATATTTAAAATCTCTGACTTTGAGTTATTACATTTTTAAGTTTGCTAGTTCTCCATAGTTTTTTAATAGCTTCATTAAGTTAGGTAGTGTTATTTTACGGTTTTCGAGATGTAGAACAAAACATCATCAAGTGGCTATCTTCTGCTCTTCATCTACAACCCTAATATCCCCTATATCTATGTTATTTCAAATGGTTGCTAGTAGTGGTTCCAATGCCAGAACAAATAACAGGGGTGAGAGGGGGCACCCCTGTCTTGGTCCATTAAACATTTCAAATGGTGACGATGAAGGCCCTTTGATCTTCACTATTGCTGTAGGATGATTATATAACATTTTTTTTTTCCATAAAAGTTTTTATTGTGAACAAAAGATGTTACACAGTTTTTACAAACAATAGGTGGGTAGACAACATGGATCATATTAACATGACATATGTCACTACAGTATAGCGAGTCATTTATGTATTCAACTGTAAGTCAAACAGACGTATAACAGAGTAAGAAAGCCTCAAACTCGAGGTTTACCACATCAACTGAGATCAGGAACCATCTTGGGTAGGAGTATCACCTTGAGTATGGTGTCAGAAATTTGGGGTTAATTGGGGAAGTGTACGAGTGTAGTCAACTATGGGTCCGTAAGTTTGTTCCTGAACACGTGAGGATGTATCGGGCTTGTTACGTAGGGTCAGTCTGTGAGGTAGGTTAGTCTCGTCGGTTTTAGAAATGTGAAGAGTAGATGGCGAATTAAACACCAAAGTTAGGGTAGTCATGGGAGTAGGTAGATGGTTGTCATTGTCAGTTCAGTTGGGGTAGGGATAAAGAGAGGGAAATAGGCATAGACGAGAAGGGGATAAAGGGATGAGGTAAAAGATAAAGGTAGGTGGGGGAGGTAGGGGACTGGGGTAGCTCCTCCCCAGTCTCCACCGGGCCTCAAGAGTAAGGATGTTTTCGTGTGCGGATCCCTGTCTGAAGGGGGAATCCCCCCGGGATCCGCATTAAAGCAGGAGTGAGCGAAACAGCAAGTTTTGATGGGTAGGTGTATGTCTCAAGGGGGTTTTTGAGTTATTCAGTCAGTCGCTGTGGGAGGATTCGGGACGGTTTGGCTTCATAATGGAGGAATATCTCTCTGTGGTGCAGAAGTGGATCCAGCAAGCCCACGTTCGGGAGTATTTTGAAGGCATATCTTTTGCAATGTGGATTAATTCCTCCATTTCAGCAATTTTGTCTACACGGGAAAACCATTCAGATAAAGTTGGGCTACAGCGGGATCTCCATTTGGCTGAGATACATAATTTGGCTGCATTGATCATGTGTATTCCCAGAGACTTTCTGTATGTGTGAGCTGAAGTGGAGGAATGGTGGAGAATGAGTCTGGCAGGAGTATAGTCCAGGGGGTATGTGGTTACCTGGGAGGTGATGTCATGAACCTGTTTCCAGAAAGTCTGGAGAAGAGGGCAGGACCACCAGATGTGTAAAAATGTGCCTGTATCATTGGAGCACCTCCAACATTTGTTTGACGTATCAGGATTAAATTTGTTTAGTAGTTCAGGAGTACGGTACCATCGGGATAGGGTTTTGTAATTGTTCTCTTGTATCGTGACATTGAGGGAGCCCTTGTGTGCTATTGTGAAAATTTGTTCGATTATATAACATTTTAATCTATTGGACCATCTTTGGGCCTATTCCAAGTGCCTATATTGTATTCATCATAAATCCCCAGTCTACCCTGTCAAATGCATTTTCGGCATCTATTGACAGAAATAGCACTGGAGATTTGACTTTTTTTAAGTCAACCCACTATATTAGTGGGTAAACACTTTTTTCATTATATTTTTAAGGTTCTCATTCTGTTTTTTCTGGTAGGCCCCAGATTCTCAGATTTTTCCTTCTATTTCGATTTTCCTGGTCTTCTATTTTATGTAGCATATTTCTTTGTTCAATTTGTAGCTTTTTCATATGTTCTGTAAGCTCTTTTATTTCTAAGGCATGATTGTATAATCTTCCTTCCATGTCTTCAACCCGAGACAATATTTAACCTAATTCGGGGTACTTTGTCACAGTAAATGGGCTTAGCACTATCTTATTTTTGAATATGTTAAGGTGTTTTTAACTAGCCTTGCAGGATAAATGTCATTTTTGTATGTGTGCGCTGTAATCTGTTTTGTAATATTTGACCTAAATCTCCATGTAGTGTTGCCATATCAGTCTTAAGGGAATGCTCCAGTTTTGCAAACATATCGGCCATTTCTGATTTTGTAGGTAATTGGGCTTTTATCCTTTGTTCTTCCATGTTTCTTGTTTCAGAATCACTATCCAACTGTAACTCTTATTTTGGCTGGTTAAGGATACTTGTTCCCATTGATTGTCTGCTCTGTCCATTTTTGTTGTTTCCTGTAGCCTGTTTTCCTCAGGCTCCTAGTTGCTTTTCTGTGGTTGAACTATCTGTGTTCCCCTTATGGGTCATACTTTTTTTTTACTGTACTAGGGCTTGCACATATTTTAGGGGATTTTCCCACGCCTCCTTTTAGTGTTTTGCCCCTCATTATATGGTTTTCTTCTGTGTTTCGTTTGTAAATTTCCGACCCCTTTTCCTCTCTGTGGGTGTCCACCCCCTCTGGGTATTTAGAATATTTCGGGTGATTTCCTTGGTAGATTCATGAATTCACGGATTAGTAACAATCAGACAATCTTTTTCCACTTCCAGTTTTTACAATTGTATCTTCTCTCGCTCTTTTACCAGCCACACACACTTCCAATCCTCTTCTATTCCAGATGTGTCAATCAGAGGACCCTCTTTAAAGTTTTTATTGTCTTATCCCTCTTTTCCTGCTTTTAAATTAGTGTGCTTAGTCCGCCCCTCTTGCTTCACCAAAATCCATCAAATTGGTTAGTTAACTCTCCCACGACTCCACCAGTTCAATCCTTTCCAATTGTTACTCACATGTATATATATTTTATGTTTTGTGTCGCGTAGGGCACAAAAAAAGAAACAACAAAAAAGAAGGGCAAAAAGAAGCAAAAGGAAAGACTCACCACTCTGATGGGCGGGATCATTTTTTACATTGGGGATATTCTCCTCTTGCTTCCACAATATTGGGGAGTTATGGCAATGATGCTTTTTATTTTTTTTTCAGTGTGTGGCTCTATTGATTTATTTGTACTCTCTGTAAAAAAAACACTTTTATATTCTGCCTACCTTAATAGGCTTCCTGTTGTCTAGAGTCCCATTCTTCAGGCTCTGCTTTGCCCCCAGCTACAGTGCTCGCCTATGTGTCTGTCTCTTGGCTACTGTCTGTTTGTTGTTTATCCCATCGGCTTCAGTCTGGTATGGTTAAGTATAAACAAAAATCAACCAGCGTGGACCACAAGCCTAACTAAACAGCAGCTGTGATACTGAGGGTAAATTTATCAAATCCCATAAAATAGCATATAGAAAAAGCAGTACAGCGCATAAAATAAAAAATAAATATAAAACTAAAGTCCAAAATAAACAAATTGCAGGCAATATTCCAGTGATTCCTCCAGTGACTCAGGTGACATAGGGAAAACGTAAGGTGACTGTAGTGACACACATGGACCTCCACCTTCGGTGACACCAGCTGCTCACCTCAATAGATGGACCCCTGAGTAAATCAGTCAGGTCAAAATCAGCCGTTCCCTCACAGGGACAATACCATAGGAGGACAGCAGCAGCAGCAGCAGCAGCTTACAAATGTCAGCTTTCAGTGACCAGCATACAGGCAGATATTCACATGTAAAAAAGGTAAGAAAGGATCTAGTGCTCTCTGTATAGTACTTAAAACGATTTATTAAAATATGCAGAAACACTCACATTGCAATGCACTGTACCCCAGTGCGGAGGATGAAAGTGTGGATGGAGTGGATGTCCCAAAACAGGATGGACGAGCAGAGCGCGCGGGTGACGTCACGATCGGAGCATGTACACAGATGCCTGAACGTGAGAACACCATTTAAATGCAAGTCCGCTCCTCCCCATCAGCCAATGGGCTCAGATGTATAACCTTCTCTATGGTAACCCGGTCTAACTACTTAGAAACAGGAAGTGACTTAAAAAGCTCCTCCCGAGCAACCAATCGGCTTGAATGTGCCCATCACTATAGTAACCAGAGTCAAAACATTCAAACCAGGAAGTCACTATATGCATGAAATAGCCATAGAACTATAAATAAAAAACTAATATTAAAAAGCCTGTAGTAATATGCCACAAGGACACAGCTATACAGCTAATGAAATAAAATAAAGCATAAATACAAATTATGAAAATATACAAAAATGTATAATAATTATAAAAACAACGGCGTGAACCCCACGCTTCCGCTCAACATCCTGGGTCATCCAATCCATTAATACAAAATACATATAAAATTAACATTTTAAAAAATAAATGAAAAACATTACAGAGAGCAATTACTAGCGATCAGAGATGAAGCAATTGACATCGAACTCAACGTTCAAGCCCCCCGGAACAAGAACCTTAGTCTCGTGGATCCAATGAGATTCTCTACGACTAATTTGGCGTAGAAAATTGCCCCCCCTCCAATGTTTATTAACTCTCTCTATATTCCAGAAGCTTAAACCCCTGGGGTTTTGATTGTGTACCAGTTTAAAATGCTTTGAGACATTGTGTGTTTTTATCCCTTTTTTGATATTGTTGACATGTTCCCCTAAGCGAACATGTAAAGGGCGGGATGTCCTACCAATATATTGTAAGCCACACTCACACTGTAACATGTAGACAACCCCGATCGTGGTACACGTTATGAGTTGTTCTATTTTGTATTCTTTACCTGTGGAGGTGGCTTTAAAACTTTTGCGTTTTTGTTATTATTGCACTTAGAATGCCTGCAGGCTGTGCACCGCCCACAGGCATAAAATCCTGAGAGAAAGGAAAAAAGTCTACTTTCAGAATGTACTGGGGGATCCACTACGCCAGGGGCTAGGCGATCACGTAAGGATGGAGCCTTTTTATAAATAAACAACGGACGAGGTGGCAATAAGGGACCCAGCACACGATCCTGTTTGAGAATTGACCAATTCTTTGAAACAAGTTTTTCAAATTGTTTGTGCTGGATGTTGAAATTCAGTACCATTTTGAAATTCGAGACATCTGAGCTAGTGTCCTTGATCTTATCGGATATCAGAGAGGTCCTGTCCATAGCCATAACCCTCTCAACCTCACTGCTTAATGTGTGTGTATCATATCCTTTTTCTACAAACCTTGATGAAAGCAAGGCAGATTGAGAGGGGAAATCACTATCTCGTGTGCAGTTCCGTCTGAGTCTGACAAATTGTCCCCTGGGGATGTTACAGAGCCATGATTTGTGATGACAACTCCCCAGGGGAATGTAAGAGATGCGGTCTGTAGGTTTGAGATAATTACATAGTCTAAACCCCTCATCATCTTTCCAGATTTCAAGATCAAGGAACACTATTTTTTCTTTACTAAAGTTCCATGACAACTGGATATTCCTAGTGTTATTATCAAGTTTCTGGATAAAGGAATCCAGACTGGATTGATCCCCGTCCCAGATCATGATAAGGTCGTCTATGTACCGTTTATAGCACACTAGCTCAGGGGGGCGCTGCTTGAACACTACGTCTTCCTCCCAGTGGGCCATAAACAGATTGGCCACACTGGGAGCAAAACGAGCGGCCATCGCAACGCCCCTTTTTTGGAGGAAGAATTGGCGATTGAACCAAAAGCAGTTCTTAGCCAAACAAAAGGCCAGACTTCCCAACAGGAATTTTTTTATGTTTTTCAGGGAGGTCAGAGAACGCAGATAGGGCCCATTGGACAGAGGCTAAAGCATCCTCATGACCAATTATAGTATAAAGGGACCCTACGTCGGCTGTGATCAGTATACTGGAAGGAGAGCAACTGACAGATTTGATGATTTGAATGACATGTTTTGTATCCTTAAGGAAGGCTTCCGTTTTAAAGACTAAGGGCTGAAGGAAATGGTCAATATATTGACCTAACCTGGAGGATATAGAATCAATACCATTTACTATGGGCCTCCCAGGGGGGTTGTTAATATCCTTATGGATTTTCAGGAGGCAGTAAATGATTAGACAATATCTCTCCTCCAATCTTGTCCCTAGGAGGCTAAGGTGGGACATTCCACCTAACGATGGCCTCTTAGATGAGGCATCCATGATTGAATGGAGAGATTTCTTTGTTAAAAAGGGTTCTGAATTATTACAGTTATTGTTATCACGTAAAGAGAGAAAAATGGAGTTTCTTGAGTCGCAAATTCGCGACATTAAGAATACCATAGAACCTTTCAAAAACAGTGAAGAGTTCCTAAAGTTATCCACTGATCTTGGGAATAAACTGACTAAATGGGATCTTGAGGCTCAAAATAAGAAAAAGAAAAAATATATGAGAGACTCGGATGATTTTAGGAGTGGGAATATTTTCAAATGGCAGGCTGCTCCCCCTCCTAATTCATCCGGGACTAACTCTCAAACCGTACACAACAATTTAATTAGCACCTCAGGCCCACCCCCTGCCATACCCAATTCCTACAGTCACCCCCCACCTGCCCCCCCTATTAGAGGAGGTTGGGGAAATAGAGGGAACTCCAAGAGAGGTGGAGGCAGAGGAAGGGGCCCCCCACATATCCCCGGTAGAGATGATTATGACCATCCATATTACCAGCAGGATTATGGGTCACCCCGGGGATGGGATAACCAGAAACATGGTTCATATTCTTATCATAATAATGACGGTAGAAGAGACCCACCCCAATATGTGCATGGGGGTCAATTACCCTTATCTAATAGATTTGCTCCACTACCGCAGGTCAATAATGAGGGAGGGGATTTTTTAGGGGCTCAGAATGGACCGGGGAGAGGGTCGCAGTCTTACCAGCCCAATCCGGGAGAGTGGTGGAAATATCGACCACAAACTCCGCCCCCACAAATGACGGGCCCACCTCGAAAAAGAAAAGAGAGAGAGGAACTAGAGGGGGTAGGCGATTACAAAAAGCAAAGACCCCACTAGGAACAGGGATATACAATTTGAGCAGCATCGTTCTGAGCGAGAGTGAGATTCAAGTCCTAGACAAGGGGCTGAAGTTTGCTCCCGTTCGGAATTTGAACAAGTTTGACACTTATGTCAATATCCATAAATTTGTCCGACATCTCAACATGAAAAAGTATTTCTTGTCTAATTCTAGTAGACCAGCCACTATTGTAGGAGGTTATCACTCTAATTTACGCAATAAATTGACTTTCAATCCTCTCAATGCCGATAACAAGTATCTTGAAGTATTCAAGAACATGTTGTTTAATGATCTGGATAAAATGAGAGTTAGAAAGGCTGTTGACCCACTACCCATTAGGCAAGGTATCAAATCCTTGGAAACAAGGAATGATATCATCATCCGCCCTGCGGATAAAGGAGGGGGTTTGGTGATCTTAGATAAGTCCAAATATATGGAAGAACTTAACAGGCTACTGGCAGACCGTGATACCTATCAGGTTCTGAACAAGGACCCTATGTTGGCCTATAAGGATGAGCTCCATTGGCTAATTGAGGAAGGAAAAAAGGAGAATGTTCTCAATAAGAAGGAGGCCTCCTACTTGGATCCCCTCTTTTGTAGAACCCCTATCATTTACTGCCTCCCGAAAATCCATAAGGATATTAACAACCCCCCTGGGAGGCCCATAGTAAATGGTATTGATTCTATATCCTCCAGGTTAGGTCAATATATTGACCATTTCCTTCAGCCCTTAGTCTTTAAAATGGAAGCCTTCCTTAAGGATACAAATCATGTCATTCAAATCATCGAATCTGTCAGTTGCTCTCCTTCCAGTATACTGATCACAGCCGACGTAGGGTCCCTTTATACTATAATTGGTCATGAGGATGCTTTAGCCTCTGTCCAATGGGCCCTATCTGCGTTCTCTGACCTCCCTGAAAAACATAAAAAATTCCTGTTGGGAAGTCTGGCCTTTTGTTTGGCTAAGAACTGCTTTTGGTTCAATCGCCAATTCTTCCTTCAAAAAAGGGGCATTGCGATGGGCGCTCGTTTTGCTCCCAGTGTGGCCAATCTGTTTATGGCCCACTGGGAGGAAGACGTAGTGTTCAAGCAGCGCCCCCCTGAGCTAGTGTGCTATAAACGGTACATAGACGACCTTATCATGATCTGGGACGGGGATCAATCCAGTCTGGATTCCTTTATCCAGAAACTTGATAATAACACTAGGAATATCCAGTTGTCATGGAACTTTAGTAAAGAAAAAATAGTGTTCCTTGATCTTGAAATCTGGAAAGATGATGAGGGGTTTAGACTATGTAATTATCTCAAACCTACAGACCGCAACTCTTACATTCCCCTGGGGAGTTGTCATCACAAATCATGGCTCTGTAACATCCCCAGGGGACAATTTGTCAGACTCAGATGGAACTGCACACGAGATAGTGATTTCCTCTCTCAATCTGCCTTGCTTTCATCAAGGTTTGTAGAAAACGGATATGATTCACACACATTAAGCAGTGAGGTTGAGAGGGTTATGGCTATGGACAGGACCTCTCTGATATCCGATAAGATCAAGGACACTAGCTCAGATGTCTCGAATCTCAAAATGGTACTGAATTTCAACATCCAGCACAAACAATTTGAAAAACTTGTTTCAAAGAATTGGTCAATTCTCAAACAGGATCGTGTGCTGGGTCCCTTATTGCCACCTCGTCCGTTGTTTATTTATAAAAAGGCTCCATCCTTACGTGATTGCCTAGCCCCTGGCGTAGTGGATCCCCCAGTACATTCTGAAAGTAGACTTTTTTCCTTTCTCTCAGGATTTTATGCCTGTGGGCGGTGCACAGCCTGCAGGCATTCTAAGTACAATAATAAAAAACGCAAAAGTTTTAAAGCCACCTCCACAGGTAAAGAATACAAAATAGAACAACTCATAACGTGTACCACGATCGGGGTTGTCTACATGTTACAGTGTGAGTGTGGCTTACAATATATTGGTAGTACATCCCGCCCTTTACATGTTCGCTTAGGGGAACATGTCAACAATATCAAAAAAGGGATAAAAACACACAATGTCTCAAAGCATTTTAAACTGGTACACAATCAAAACCCCAGGGGTTTAAGCTTCTGGGGTATAGAGAGAGTTAATAAACATTGGAGGGGGGGCAATTTTCTACGCCAAATTAGTCGTAGAGAATCTCATTGGATCCACGAGACTAAGGTTCTTGTTCCGGGGGGCTTGAACGTTGAGTTCGATGTCAATTGCTTCATCTCTGATCGCTAGTAATTGCTCTCTGTAATGTTTTTCATTTATTTTTTAAAATGTTATTTTTATATGTATTTTGTATTAAAGGATTGGATGACCCAGGATGTTGAGCGGAAGCGTGGGGTTCACGCCATTGTTTTTATAATTATTATACATTTTTGTATATTTTCATAATTTGTATTTATGCTTTATTTTATTTCATTAGCTGTATAGCTGTGTCCTTGTGGCATATTACTACAGGCTTTTTAATATTAGTTTTTTATTTATAGTTCTATGGCTATTTCATGCATATAGTGACTTCCTGGTTTGAATGTTTTGACTCTGGTTACTATAGTGATGGGCACATTCAAGCCGATTGGTTGCTCGGGAGGAGCTTTTTAAGTCACTTCCTGTTTCTAAGTAGTTAGACCGGGTTACCATAGAGAAGGTTATACATCTGAGCCCATTGGCTGATAGGGAGGAGCTGACTTGCATTTAAATGGTGTTCTCACGTTCAGCCGTCGCCGCTGAGGAAGTCCCGCCCACTTTGAGGGACGTAACGCGTACGGCATCTGTGTACGTGCTCTGATCGTGACGTCACCTGCGCGCTCCGCTCGTCCATCCTGTTTTGGGACATCCACTCCTTCCACACTTTCATCCTCCGCACTGGGGTACAGTGCATTGCAATATTTGAATAAATCGTTTTAAGTACTATACAGAGAGCACTAGATGCTTTCTTACCTTTTTTACATGTGAATATCTTCCTGTATGCTGGTCACTGAAAGCTGACATTTGTAAGATGCTGCTGCTGCTGCTGCTGTCCTCCTATGGTATTGTCCCTGTGAGGGAACCGCTGATTTTGACCTGACTGATTTACTCAGGGGTCCATCCATTGAGGTGAGCAGCTGGTGTCACCGAAGGTGGAGGTCCATGTGTGTCACTACAGTCACCTTACGTTTTCCCTATGTCACCTGAGTCACTGGAGGAATCACTGGAATATTGCCTGCAATTTGTTTATTTTGGACTTTAGTTTTATATTTATTTTTTATTTTATGCGCTGTACTGCTTTTTCTATATGGTATGGTTAAGTGCCTACTTTGTTAAACCGAGCCATCAAGCCAAGCCAAAAGCAGAGCCACCGAGTCAAGCCGAGCTATCGAGCTGTGTTACTGTGTCAAGCTGAGCCAATCCAAGCCGAATTGTTGAGCCGAGCTGCAGTGCCATGTTACTGTGTCAAACTTAAGATTGCAAGTATTGTGCATAAAGCACACTGAAAAATGGAATAGTCCTTAATGAGATTACATAAAACAGTCCTTATTGAAGAGAAGGTGGCTGGAAGAACAAGAAGAAATAGATCCCCAAAGCGTCGTTATATACTTCTCATCTATGTGTGTCCATAGACGTGCCTCCACTATAGATAACACAGGCCGCTCACCTCATTCAATGGACCCCTGATTAAACAAATAAGTCAAACAAGCCTTCCCAAACTGGGTGTAATAAATGCTGATTGCCTCTGTGGAGATCCTATGTTGCTGGGATCGTTCCGCTTCAAACAGCCAGCTGAATTCTTAAGCTGAATATGGGATCAATGCACCGAAACATGTAAAAATCAATAAAAGATATATAGTGCGCTCTGTATATTCTAGTGTTTTTATTGAAAGACATAAAAATTTGCACTTACAAGCAAGGCACTAATGACCTAGTGCCTGGTAAAACAGCGTTCAGTTGTGCATCTCAAGACCAACAATAGATAAAAGGTGTCTGCAGCCGACGTAGCGTGGTTTTCCCGTACGCATATCGTCCCAGTGGGCGGGACTTCTTCAGCGGTTACAGAGGCTCCTAGCTCATCAAGCTTTCTACACCACCTAATCACTTGTCATAGACAGACCGCCTCCCCACAGGATCGGTTGCCATATCAACCATGAAGTTAAGCTTCATGCGATCGAATATCAGTGCTATCCTTGTCCCCATACAGCTCAGCATAATGGGCATCCGTGCTGAATAAAATTAATATACTGAAGCACTTACACACCCGATCCAACCTAAGGCAACAGAGGGGTCAGAAAATATATAAAAAACTTTTTGTGTGAGAGCATCATACACAGTGTAACAAACAACTGTGATTTACATTTGATGCCTCTTCACCCCAGAGATTGTTCCTCATTTAAAGCGGTTGTATACCTTTATTTTTAACTTTTACCTACAGGTAAGCCTATAATAAGGCTTACCTGTAGGTAAAAAAAATATCTCCTAAACCTTACAGGTTCCCCTCGCAATGAGCCGCTGACTGCAGCGGCGCATGCGCACATGGGATTCTCGGCTGACAGCCTGGCAAACTCCGGAGCTTGCCGGGCAGAAGTCTCCCGCGCGCATGCGTGGGAGTGAGGACATCGTGGCTCTGGCCACTCACAGCGCCGGAGCCTACCCAGAAGACACGCCGAGGGGAGATGTCAGCTCCCTCGGCATGGACTAGGTGAGATGCCGGAGCCTCGTTCTAAGGTAAGTATCTCATAATGAGCTAGTATGTGGTGCACTAATTCATTATGCCTTTTCCCTTGCAGGTGTAGAAAAAAAAAAAAGACAGCGTGTATACAACCGCTTTAAAATCAAAAAGTATACTTTGGATAATAATCATTATAATGATAATATTAACGTCATAGCAGTCACCTTTCAATATATGCATATATCGCCCTAAAACACTAATAAAATTGATATACAACCATACATATATTAAAAAATTACAAATATTAAAAGGAAATAAAATCAATACAATTAGAAAATTTAACGATCTGAAATAAAACAGTTTAACTCGAACTCAACGTTTAACCCTGCCGACACAGCCACTTTCGTCTCGTAAATACGATTCGCGGTGACTCAGCTGACGTATAAAGTTACCTCCTCTCCAAGACCTAGTTACTTTCTCCAATCCCAAAAATTTTAGATTTTTGGGATTGCGGTTGTGGAAAAGTCTAAAATGTTTTCGAAACATTGTGTGTCACTAGACCCTTTTTAAGATTATTTTCATGTTCACCAATTTTCACATGCAGGGGTCTGGAGGTCCTGCCCACATATTCCAGACCGCATTCACATTCTAACATGTAAACAACCCCTGATGTGGAACAGGTGATCAAGTCTTGAATTTTATATTGTTTATTGGTTGCAGATGCCAAAAATTCTTTTCTCTTTTTTACATTACCCCTTACCTGTTTACAGGCAGTAACGGCCACATGCGTAAAATCCCCTTAAAATGAGAAAAGCCTATTTTCAGAATGGACCGGGGGGTCTATTACACCTCGAGCCAGCTTATCTCTTAAAGATGGAGCCTTCCTATGAATAAATTGGGGATGCTTGGGTAATACTGGGCCAAGAATTCTGTCCAGTTTTAACATGGGCCACTGTTTCTGAACGATCTTTTCAAATGTCTTATGTTGGACACTAAAATCTAGAATCATTCTTATTTCAGTAGTTGTATTCTGATTCACTAGGGACATTAAAAATTAGTGTGTTCCTGTCCATATTCCTCACTTTTTCTTTTTCATTATCCAAAATGGACCTGTCATAACCTTTCTGCTGGAAATGGGTCGATAACACCTGGGACTGAGAAACAAAATCCTCCTCTTGTGTACAGTTTTGCTCCCTAGGAATGTTACACAACCATCTGTTGTGGTGACAACTTTCTTTTTTTTTTTTTTTTATTGAGAAATTATTCAGAGAAAACAGATACATATCCAACAGTATGAATATGCTATGACATGAAGATTGTACAAGCAGAGGTAGAAGTAAGTAAAAAACAGAGGTATCCAAAATTTTAACAAATAATAATCAAAATAAAATAAAAATAAAATAAAAATAAATAAATAAATAAAAGTTAAACAGGAAACAAGGCAGTATCATATAAAAGCATGTGGATATTCATAGCAGATAATTTAGAGCATGGACTTAATGGGATGGGAACTATATATCAAACTAGAGCAGGTCTGTATGGGGAGCATAGTGCTAATTGACTTTTGGCCTGTTAAAGGC
The DNA here is from genome assembly GCA_037952925.1 of Lithobates clamitans. Taxonomy (NCBI): domain Eukaryota; kingdom Metazoa; phylum Chordata; class Amphibia; order Anura; family Ranidae; genus Lithobates; species Lithobates clamitans. The sequence goes on from JBBGZY010001230.1 coordinate 4,312,168, forward strand.
CTCGTATAGACTAAAGAGGTGAGCCAAAGGACGAACTATCCCAAGGGGCCCAAATCCTATCAAACCTAACTGTCGTATCCTCCACCATAGCCGTCAGATGTTCCATTCTGCGTATATCCTTAATACCCTGCAATAGCTGCTCTTGGGTTGGGGGAAGTGTAGACAGCCAGCAAGCAGATATGGCCCTTTTGACTGCTAGCAAAATAAAGGAGGTGAGCTTGCTCTGGAACTTCCCCAGGGCCGGAAATGGGAGGCCCAAAAGGAAGTGTACTGGGTCCAAAGGGAGTTGGACATTAAGTATCTGCTGAAGCACTGAAAGTACCATGGACCAAAAAGGAGCAATCAGTTCACATTGCCAAAAGATGTGGTATTGATTCCCCCTAACATTCCCACATCTCTAACAGAGAGGGGAAAGAGAGGGGTCATAACGGTGTATAACCTCTGGGGTTCTATACCAAAAGTATAAGACTTTATATGCTGTCTCCTTCTGTGCCACACATCGAGAAACCCTAGAGGTTGAGGACCAGATTTTAGCCCACTGTATACCAGAAATATGTTGTTGGGTGTATTGCACCCATATGTTCATGTAGGAGTGGGGGATTCTCCTGGAGAATTTGGTATATACTGGAAATGAGTTGTGTTTGGTATGGACCTTGAGAGCACAAAAGTTCAAAGGATGTTGGCTTGGTGAGGGCAAGCGAGGCGGAAAGTTTTGAAAGGAAGTGAGTAATTTGGAGGTATGAGTATAGCAAGTGGTTAGGGATTTGGCTATTAGATTGAAGGTCTTTGAAAGTTCGGAGTTTGCGGGTAACCGGATTAACAAAGTGCCGGAGTGGAAACATACCCTCCCTAGCCCATGGGAACATTCGGGAATGTGAAAGGCTATCGGGGATTAAGGGGTTGAACAGTACATTAGAGGGGGGGCATGTGGAAGAAAGAGAGAATTTGGGGAGGCAAGAACGCCATATCTTGAGTGAGAATAGCATGCGACTTAGACAGAGGTTCCGTAACCTGAGGTCCGAGACTAACTCAGAAGACCAGACTAGAGAGCATGGATGGGTCGGAAACAGAGACCCCATTTCAATCTCGGCCCAACGGCTCGGGGGTCTCAGACTAGACCAGGCCACTACTGCCCGGAGATGGGAGGCTAAGTAATACTTATGAATGTCCGGGGCCCCATACCTTCCTGATCTCTAGGGGGAAAAAAATCACAGAGCTGGCCACTTTATGGCCACCTCCTTTCCAGATAAAGTTGAGAAACCACCTTTTAAGTACTTTCAACTGTGCATTTGGGAGGGAACCCGGGAGTGTTTTGAAGAAATATAGCAATTTTGGCATAATGGACATCTTCAGCACGTTAATTCTACCTATCCAAGATATCGGAAGAAGGTTCCAACGAGTTAGCATGGCATTTATATTCCAAAACAGGGGAAGATAGTTGGTCGAATAAAGGGAGGAATACTCAGGCGTGAGTTGAACCCCTAGATATCTGAGAGATGTTGAGCACCAGCGATATGGGTATGATCTTTTAAGCAAAAGGAGGTCATCAGGAGGTATGTGGAGAGGCATGGCTTCAGTTTTAGATGTATTAACCTTGTAGCCAGAAAGGGAGCTAAATTGGGAAAGTAAGGCCTGGAGTGATGGTAGGGAAATGTGAGGGTTAGTCAGGATAAGGAGTACATCATTGGCAAATAAAGATAGTTTGTACTCCCTTTGATGCATGGGAACCCCACTTATATCAGGATGGGATTTAATAGCCTCCGCCAAAGGCTCTAGACACAAGATGAAGAGAAGGGGGGATAAGGGACAGCCTTGTGTAGTTCCGTTGGACATGGGGAATAAATGTGACGTGAAGGAAGCCAGCTGGACCTGCAAAGTGGGGTTGGAATAGAGGGATTTTAGGGCTTGCATAAAGGGACCTCGGATGCCAAATCTAGTGAGAGTCGCAAACATATAGGGCCAACTCAGTCTATCGAATGATTTTTGGGCATCAAGGCTTAAGATCAAGGCGGGACGGCGGACCCTGTTCAACATATCGATAAGGTCAATAGTTCATCGGGTATTGTCTGCATGTCTGATGGGAACAAATCCCACCTGGTCTCTGTCAATGAGTTTTGTCAAAAATTGTGAGAGGCAGTTGGCTAAAATTTTCGTGAATAGCTTATAATCTGAATTCAGAAGGCCTATAGTTGTCCGGGAGTGCAGGGTCTTTATCAGGTTTCGGTATGACTGTGATGTACGAGTGGAGAAATTGTTGGTGGGGGAGTTTTCCCTGGAGGAGGACGTTATATAGGGATACCGGGTGTGGTGATAGGATAGGAAGGAAAGACTTATAGTATGAATATGGGAGACCATCTGGGCCTGGGGCTTTATGATTCGGTGAGGACTTGACAGTGTCAGACAGATCCTCTTCTGTGACAGGGGCATTTAATATTTGTATGTCAGAGTCTGGTAACTTGGGAAGTCGCATGTCGGTCTTAAACTCTTCAAAAGCTGTCATGTCAAATGGGGGATATTAATTGGGCATGAGGCAGTTGTAAAGTTTGTCGTGGAACTCACCAAACACCTGAGTCATAGTCTGCGGGCAGTAAGAGGGAGTCCCATCAGGGTGCTTGATGTGGTCTGGAAAGGGAAGAAAGGGTCTTGGGTTAAGTCTAGAAACCAACATCCTGTGTGGTTTATTTGAAAACTCATAGAACTTTTGTTTAGCCCACAAAAGTGATTTGTCTACTGTTGAAATATCTAAGGATTTTATTTGGTGGCGTAAAAAGGCTTCTGCATGCAGCCGGCCCACCGTGGGAGCCCGCAGCAGAGATCTTTCAGCAGTTGAAAGGTGAGACAAAGATGACTTCAAGAGGGCTTTGTCTTTCTTCCTTTGCGAGCTAACAGCTATACACTGTCCTCGGAAGAAAGCCTTATGGGCCTCCCAAAAGGCGGACGGGCTGGCCACAGAACCTGTATTCAATTGAAAATATTCAGTTAAGGTTTTGGATAATGTGTCCTTTGTTACGGAATGTGATAACAGGGATTCATTGTGTCTCCAATGACATTTCCTAGGAAATGCAGCGGAAAGGCTTAGGTCTAAGGATAAGGGAGCGTGATCTGACCAGGTAATGGGTCCCAGTTTGGATGATACCGTGTGTGGAAGCAGGGGGGCAGAAACAAGGAAGTAGTCTAGTCTAGAGAACATCTTATGGAGGGGGAGTAGAACGAATATTGTCTACCTGTGGGATGTTTGATCCGCCATGTATCAAACATGTGATGAGTGCGGATCAGTCATCTAAAGGAGGTGGCCAGGGAATGTGTAGCGGAAGATGATGGGGCAAGAAACAAAGATTTTCTATCTCGGGTGGGAGAGGGGACAGCATTAAAGTCGTCACCTATTATTGTAAAGGGTTGAGGGAATTTTTGTAGGCGGTCAAAAGCATCTGTAAGGAATTTAACCTGACCAGAGTTAGGGGGGTATATATTCATAATCGTTATAGGGTTAGACAGATAGGTACCCTGCAATACTATATAACGACCCTGAGGGTCTAAATGGGTTGACTTGATCTGGAGAGGGCAAGAGCACCTTATCAAAACCGCCACACCCACCCTTCCAGATGGGTCAGACGCCAAAAAGGACAGCGGGAAGTATTTAGAGGCGAATTTCAGGGAACCCGAAGCCCAGAAGTGCGTCTCCTGAACCAGGATCACATCCGCGCCGGAGGCCTTGAATTCCCGCAATGCCAACCATCGTTTCTTAATAGAATTCAGGCCCTTTACATTATATGACATTAATTTTAAAGCCATGATAGGTTAAAGCATTTAGGCCATAAAACATTCAAAACCATGGGCGCGAGCCACACAGTGTAAAGACACCAAAATAAACTGTTGATAAACCATAATCTGTCAAGGGACTTACTGTGAAGAGGGTAGCCAACAGTAAGGCTAATATAGATAATACTGACCAAATAAAAAGTGGTGACAACTTTCCAATGGTATAAAAGCATTCCTATCTGTGGATTTGAAATGATTACCGTATTTATCGGCGTATAACACGCACTTTTTTCCCCTTAAAATCAGGGGAAAATCGCGGGTGCGTGTTATACGCCGATCCCCTGCGATCCGAGCTGTCAGAATTTAAAAATCGCTGACCGCGATTTGAAAATGGCGCCGCCGGCGCCGAAATACGCAGTGCCGGTCCTCGGCTCTTCTCGGCGGCTTTCGGTTTCACTCGAGCGCCGCCCGAACCTAGCCGAGTATACTCGGCTAGTTTCGGATAGCTCCGCTCACCGTCCGAGTGAAACCGAAAGTAAACGAGAGCCGCCGAGAAGAGCCGAGGAGCGGCTCTGTGTATTTCGGCGCCGGCGGCGCCATTTTCAAATCGCGGTCGGCGATTTTAAAGCTCACAGGCTTCAGCAAGGCTGGACTGGGGCAAGGCTGGACTGGGGCAAGGCTGGACTGGACACTGGGGAAGGCTGCACTGACATGGCTGCACTGACATGGCTGCACTAGCAAGGCTGCACTGACATGGCTGCACTGACATGGCTGCACTAGCAAGGCTGCACTGACATGGCTGCACTGGCAAGGCTGCACTGACATGGCTGCACTGGCAAGGCTGCACTGACATGGCTGCACTGGCAAGGCTGCACTGACATGGCTGCACTGACAAGGCTGCACTGACAAGGCTGCACTGGCAAGGCTGCACTGACATGGCTGCACTGACATGGCTGCACTGACATGGCTGCACTGACAAGGCTGCACTGACAAGGCTGGACTGGGGCAAGGCTGCACTGAGAAGGCTGCAATGATGGGCATTTAAATGTAAGTTTTTTTCCCTTCAACTTCCCTCCTAAAAGTTTTTTTTCCTTAAAATTCCCTCCTAAATTGAGGTGCGTGTTATACGCCGGTGCGTGTTATACGCCGATAAATACGGTAATCATCTTATACCTGTCCCCATGGGACGGTGCATTCATCCCATATTGAGCTTGAGAATTCAGCTGGCTGTTTAGAGCGTAACGATCCCAGCAACATAATGGCAATCAGTATTTATTACACCCAGTTTGGGAAGGCTTGTTTGACCTATCTGTTTAATCAGGGGTCCATTGAATGAGGTGAGTGACCTGTGTTATCTATGTTGGAGGCACTTCTATGGACACACATAGATGACAAGTATGTAACCATGCTTTGGGGATTTATTTCTTCTTGCTCTTCCGGCCGCCTTCTCTTCAATAAGGACTGTGTTATGTAATCTCATTAAGGACTATTCCATTTCTCAGTGTGCTTTCTGCACAATACTTGCAATCTTCAGTTTGAATTTTTAGCGCTGCAGTGTTTTATTTGAAGCTACACTATTTAGGATTTGATATATTGGCCTTGAGTGCTTAGCTGCTTATAAGTGAGATATTGTATTGCGCTGGTTGACCACCATCTATTTGTGTTACTGTGTATGCTTCCCATACTAGCACATTATGTGAAACTTACCTTAACCACTCTGGAAGGTTTACCCCTCTTCAGGACCAGGCCATTTTTTTGATATGGCACTGCGTTACTTCGTTACTTTAACTGACAGTTGCGCGGTCATGCAATGCTGTACCCAAATAAAAATGTTGCCCTTTTTTTCCCACGAATAGAGATTTCTTTTGGTCGTATTTGATCACCTCTGCGTTTTTTAAATTTTGCTCTATAAACAAAAAAAAATTTCAATGTAAAGAAAAAAAAAACAATATTTTTTTACTTTCTGCTCTAAAACATACCTAATAAAAAAATGTAAAAAATCAAATTTCTTCATCAATCTAGGCCAATATTTATTCTGCTACATATTTTTGGTAAAAAAAAATCCCAATAAGTGTATATTGATTGGTTTGCGCAAAAGTTATAGCATCTACAAATTATGGGATATTTTTATTAACCCGGACCATTTGGTTGGCAAAAGACCAGAGCACATTTGTGATTCGGCACTCCATCGCTTTAACTGACAATTGCGCGGTCGTGGGACGTGGCTCCCAAACAAAATTGATGTCCTTTTTTCCCCCACAAATAGAGCTTTCTTTTGTTGGTATTTGATCACCTCTGCAGTTTTTATTTTTTTGCGCTTTAAACAAAAAAATAGCGACAATTTTGAAAAGAACGCATTATTTTTTACTTTTTGCTATAATAAATAGCCCCAAAAAATATATAATATAATAATAGTGTAGCGCTACTAAAAAGTGAAAATAAATCACAAAAAATGGAAAATAAATAACACATCTAAAAAGAAACCAAAAAACAATATAAATTGGCTATGCTGAATATAACCCAGTGGGGGTGTGAGAAAGAATGTCCACAGAAAATCTTAAATGGTATATTCCTCTGGTGAGAGTAATCCCAATCGTGAGATAATCAGCGTAAGGCTTGTCTGTAGTCAACAACAGCGGAACTCAAGATATAAATGGGTACTCTTACCAGCTGTGATGGACCCCAAATGCCATACGACAGAGGGATCAGACAGGCTTGAGATCTTATATTATGTATATCAGATGTTGTTGTATTCATCAGATGTCGCTCAGATACTGGACACAGATGGAAGAACCCGTTCAAGGTGGTATCCTCAGCTCCTGGACCGTGAAGGCTCCAAGTACTCCCCTGTTAAATAGCCGTCTTCAGGGGCGTGGCGTCCGAGCCCGAAGATGGCCGCTTAGCTTCTGAGCTCCGCCACCTCGCCGGGGTAATCCGTCTCCATCGGAGCGTCTGGACTAATCATCCTCCTCCATCCGCCACATCAGAGCACAAATAACCTCCGGAGATGCCGCGGAGAAGGAAAGAACCGCCGCCACAGCTCCGCAAGCTGCCGGGATACTTCACCTCAGCGCGGCCTAGCCAAAATGGCGCCCGGACGAAACGCGGATCGAACCAGGCCGCATCCACGGCCTGTTCTCCGGGTCTGAGCGGCACCGATCCAGGACATCCACACAGTGGATCGTCCTCAGCGGCGTCCACACCAACTACCAGAAGCCCTGCCAAAGCCAGGCAGAGGACATCCTCTCCTCAGGATACTAGGCCGCTGCATGACATGGAGGTAAGCGCTCACACTGCCTCACAGTCCCAGGCCTCAGCAACCCCTGATCCCATAGAGGGTTTTCCTACCTCTGGACAGCCAGTCTCAGACACTGTCCTTAAGGAGATGCTAATGTCCCTGAGATCATCTCTGCATCAGGACATGCTGCAAACAGTGCAAAAATGTCAGGCAGAAGTGCATTCACTAGGTGAACGGGTAAATCAGATTGAGATTACTCTAGATTCACATGCATCCTCTTTCAATGCGATGGTGGATGCTCATGCTAATCAGTCAGATGACGTTTCTTGGATCAAAGACAAGTTATCTGACCTCGAGGACAGATCCAGAAGGAATAACCTAAAAATTAGAGGCATTCCTGAATCCATCCCTGCGCTACAACTACCACAGTATGTCCAAGAGTTATTTACGGCACTGCTCCCTGCAATGTCAGCGTTGGAGCTCACAATAGATAGGGTGCACAGAATACCTAAACCATCCTTCTTACCAGATGATGTACCCAGAGATGTTCTTTTAAGGCTCCACTTCTATAAAGCCAAAGAAGCCATATTGGCCTCCTTCCGCAACCCTGATCAGCGTCCACCTAAATATGCCTCTCTTCAGCTACTCCCTGATCTGTCTAGACATACCCTTCAAAAACGCCGCAATCTAGCTACCATTACTAAAGCGCTACGCAACCATCACATACTTCACAGATGGAAGTACCCAGCAACGCTCTCAATCACTCATAACGGTGTGACCGCCACGGTCTCCACTATGGAGGAAGGTCTGCACATCCTCAGACAATGGAGAATACTGTCAGAGTCAAATCCGTCCCCCATACCAGTCGACCCTCCTTCACATATGCAGGCAGACTGGCAGGTGGTGAAACGAAAGAAGAGTGATAAAAAACCAGCTCCACTACCGGATTGCTCCTAAGCGAACCATTCAACTCTTACACCCGCAATCCCCCGGCGAAGGCATACTTGGAAATATTTCCAATACCCCTCAAACCTACTGAACAGTGCTTATGGATCACGAATCCCCCTGCGGATTCTCCTATCACCCTGTAACTCTTCTTTTTTCTCCTTTTCGTTTGTTCTGTTGCTTGTTTTGCATAGTTTTTATGGATCAACCACCATCTACAGAGCCGTATATGCTCTTATGGAAAGGATCATACCAACCCTGCGACCTGCCTATCCATCCTGAAGGTCACTCCAGACGCAAAGCCATCCTGGAAAAGAAACCACCCATCAAGCGTGAGTACTACTCCACCTCGCCACACAGCATACCCTCCTATATACACAATGCCAGTTAAAATACTGTCCATCAATGCCCATGGTTTAAATCATCCAGCCAAGAGAGCATCTCTTTGGAAAGACGCTGACTCTTCCCAATGCGATATTCTGTGTGTTCAGGAAACACACTTCCATCACGCAACACCACCAAAATGCTCTCACAGAAATCTTCAACACTACTTTTTCTCCAATATGAATGCGAAAAAAAGAGGAGTCATGGTAGCTATCAAAGACTCTATATCTTTTCACCTTCATTCTGAAATATCCGATATAGCAGGCAGATACCTTATTATTATCTGTGATATCAACTCCACCCGCTATACTCTTGTGAATGTATATGTTCCCAATACCAAACAAATTAATTTCCTGAACAGATTGATGAAGAAGCTGAAAAGAATCCAACAAGGTCCCCTTATAATCTGTGGAGACTTTAACATTACTCCTGACCCCAGCATGGACTCTACCTCGACTTACTCAAAAAAACCTCCTTCTCTGAATTTTTTCCTTAGATCGCATGACCTGTTCGATAGCTGGCGCTGTAAACATGCTAACGAACGGGACTTCACATTTTATTCTCACAGACATTGCACTTACTCGAGGATTGATCTGGTCCTAATGGACAAGTGGTTGCTTCAAAAAGTGATTAATATTAACATAAATAATATTACTTGGTCCGATCACGCTTCTATCCTCTTAACGATAGGAGACAATTATCCTACTAACGGGGCATATATATGGCGCGCAAGCCCTCAAGTAATACAATCCACAACCACTAAGAAATTGCTAGAAAACCATTTGGCTGATTACTTCCAGATCAATTCCTCTTCCACAAATGATCCGTATGTACTTTGGAATGCCCACAAGGCATACATTAGAGGCATATTTATTCAATTGTCTACAAAGCTTAAAAAACAGAAGCAGCAGCGGCTTGATACTCTTTACGCAGATATCAAAGCTCTAGAAGATATAGACAAAAAAAACCCCACAAGCCAGGTTAGCAAAAAACTGACAGATCTGCGACATGCTCTCAGGATAGAATTGCTTCATTCCTTTGAACTAAAGGAACGACGACTAAAAATGTTTTTCTATTCGACCAGTAACAAAGCTGGCAAAGCACTGGCTCGTAAACTACGGGGTCAACGCTTTAAAACTAAAATACCTTTCCTCATTAGCCCTACTTCCAAACAAAAAGTATTTGACCCCCAAGGCATTGCTAATACATTTAGTGAATACTACGGGTCCCTATACAACCTTAATCACGACAATCATATTGTCCAGCCATCACAAAAAGCTATAAACGAGTTTTTAGAAAATATTAATCTACCCAAACTCTCCACTTCTCAAATTCAAGCCTTGAATTCCCCTTTCTCGCTATCTGAACTACTGACAGTAATTGACACTCTCCCTCTCAATAAATCTCCAGGTCCAGATGGTTTGACAGGGGAATATTATAAGACTTTTAAACACTATTTAGGGCCACACCTTCTAAAGGTGTTTGAGGCTGCTGCTGCTTTGTCTTCCTTTCCATCTGAGATGTTAGAAGCATTAATAATCACGTTGCCTAAACCAGGGAAGACACCGGATGTACCTCAAAACTTTAGACCGATATCCTTATTGAATACCGATCTCAAGCTTTACGCCAAAATGATAGCACTGAGGCTTATTGACATCCTCCCCACTATCATTAACCCAGATCAATCTGGATTTACCAAAGGTAGGCAAACATCTGATGCTACCAGAAGACTAATAGATGTGATTCATACAGCCAGGAAACATGGGACGCCTTCTCTGCTTCTTGCTTTGGATGCAGAGAAGGCGTTCGACAGAGTGCACTGGACATATCTCTCAACCACTTTGGAAAAATTTGGTTTTACAGGTCACATATTGTCTGCAATACTATCCTTATATACCTCCCCTTCGGCTAGGGTATACACGTCTGGTATGCTATCTAAACCTTTCAAGATCACAAATGGCACCTGCCAGGGCTGTCCATTGTCCCCTCTCATTTTCAACCTCTTAATGGAGCCCCTTGCAGCCAGCATACGACAAAACACTAATATACAAGGCTTTTCTTTCAACAACCGTAAACACGTCATAAGTCTCTTTGCTGACGATGTGATCCTTATGTTAACTAATCCGGTGTCTTCCCTACAATTTGTATCTCAACTTTTATGTGACTATGGTAAGGTATCATACTACAAGGTGAACGAAACCAAATCCTACATATTGGATCTTGGAGTAGCAACATCAGATAAAACAATTTTGCAAAACAAATACCCATACGTATGGGACTCACAAGCAATAACATACTTAGGGATTAAACTAACCTCCCACCCCTCACAACTATTTCACGCCAATTACCTTCCGTTAATACGTACATTGCAAATAAGTCTCCAATCCCTAAGCAAACACACATTGTCATGGTCAGGCAGACTGGCTGCCTTCATAATGCAAATTCTGCCACAAATACTATATATATTTCGCACAGTTCCCATTCCTGTCCCACGAAAACATTTTCATACCTTACAATCCATACTTTCTAGATATTTATGGGATGGAAAAAAAGCTAGAAGTGCTCTAACCAAACTCCGTAAAACAAAAACAGCAGGAGGGGTTGGCCTCCCAATCTTTGCAGACTACCATCTAGCTGCAATCCTAGCACAACTAAGAGGGTGGTTCCCCCATCCTCAACAGCCTCTTTGGTGTTCTATTGAACAAACTAACATACCAGGAGGAAGCATCTATGATTACTTGTTAGCTTCTATGCACCTAAAGTCTAAACCCTCTGACATCTCTCTCCCGACTCTAGCAACACTAAATTCATGGAAAACGCTGATAACAACTAAATCCAGATCATATCCTACTATATCTTTGTCGATCCCTTTGTCAACATTGGCTTTATTGATCCCAGACATACCCTTGAATAGGTGGTCAGCGAAGGGAATACAATGGGTTTCGGACTTACATTCCGACACTAAAGCCAGCTCGTTTGACACTCTACAAACGGCTTACAATCTGCCTTCTTCAGACCGTTTTCAACATTTTAGAATTGCTACGTACCTCAAAAAACATAACGCCAATTATAAGCTATTCTGGAAAATACACGTATATCTTACAGCCAAGGTTCCCCGCAAAGGAGGTATATCGTTATTTTACACTTATCTCCACGACAAAAACATATTCATCAAAACAAATTCCATGCTAGCATGGGAAAGAGATCTTAAGGATACCTTTTCCTCGCAACAATGGCACAAAGCAATACAATATACCCACTCGGCTACCAATAGTACCAATCTATGGGAACTCTCACATAAAATCATACAGCGTTGGCATTTAACACCATATCGTGTAGCCAAATTCAATTGCTCTGCACCCTCCACATGTTGGAGAAACTGTGGGCAAACCGGCACTATCTATCACATCCTTTGGGAATGTCCACACCTGACATCATATTGGTCCCACATCCTCACAATCCTACATCAAATAACGAATTTAACTATACGGAATCCTTCATCCTTAGCTATCCTAAACATAGGTATAGAAGACATCCCACCAATACATAGACAATTTACTGTTCACTTGTTCCTAGCAGCCAAGCTAGTAATACTAAGGAAATGGAGATCGCTGCACCCTCCACACATAGAAGAGGCGATAACTACATTGTCTTTGCATTACACTTACGAAAAGATGCTAGCATCCATCAATGGAAAATACGACGCATTTTTCCTACGCTGGCAAGGTTGGATAAAGTGGTATGATAATTATCACAAATGATTGACACCACATCTAATGCTTTTTATTTTGCTTTAAAAAAAACAAACAAAAAAAAAAACCCATGAACATCCCTTTCCATATGGCTTTTGAAAAGATCCTGTATTATATACACTTTAGCTCCTTTTATTAGTTTCTACTATACGCTTTTGTTACAAAACCGCTAACGGATATAAACTGGTTAATACTGCTGTTAGCACAGAGGCATGCAGAGGCTGGGCCTCAGTCGAGCCACAGTTAGCTCCCACATGGGGTGGTTGGCGGGGACATACAGTCCCTCCTGCCTCATTTGATTCCTCATATATTAGGAAATTGTATTAAGACTATAAAGATATAAGTAACTGTTAGCATCTATGGTTTATATTTTGATGTACAATATCTACTGTTATATGTCAGCATGGTGTATATCTTTGTAAACTGACAAAACTTGAATAAAAACTATTTAAAAAAAAAAATATATATATTAAAAACTATTCAAATATTAAATAAAATAAATTATATAAAAGGTATTACTAATTTGTATAGCCAATCATTAAATTGAGTACAATATTGATCTATCCTGCTGTACAGGATAGTACATATACCCCACAAAAGACCCCTTTTTGGAAGCAGTCCGAGGTGTTTAATAAATGACATGGTGAGTTTCAAAAAAAAAAAAAAAAAAAAATAGCCGTCTTCAACGATGGGAATGATCATGTAAAGCAGAAGGAAGGAGAAGGACTCCAATGGTGCAGGTCAAAAACCAATGAGGTTTATTAAGAATAAAAGTTCAGGTTGTAAACACCAATCAATAAAAGTGATCACAGGAACAAGTAAAAATTAAATAAAAGCAATGTGGGTTACAAGAAATGCTAGCCCGACCGGTTTCGACACTAAGGGGTCTTCAACTGGGGCAAAACTGTATCTCCTCACATTGGCTATGAATATATGCCAAAAAATATATAAAATTTTTTTTTTTTTCCTCAGTTTAGGCCGAGGCGTATTCTTCTACATATTTTTGGGAAAAAAATCAAATAAGCTTTTATTGATTGGTTTGTGTAAAAGTTACAGCGTCTACAAAATAGGGGACAGTTTTATGGCATTTTTGTTAATAATTTTTTTTTACTAGTAATGGCGGCGATCAGAGCTTTTTATCATGACTGCGACATTATGACGGACAGATCGGACACTTTTGGCGCTATTTTGGGACCATTCACATTTATACAGCAATCAGTGCGATTAAAAATGCATTGATTACTGTGTAAATGTACACAATAGTATAAAAAAACGTATGGACAGTAAATGTGATAGTCCATATACTAAAAACAGTGCTAGTGTTGAGCAAATGTAAACATTTAAATGTGTGGCCAGCTTCACACAGAAAAGTCCTTAGGAACAGTGAAGCAAAAAAAGTGGTTCAGAGAGTGTTCAAAGTAGATCCTATAGAGTGTCACAGCATGCACCTTCTACCGATCAATCCAATTCCACCATGCGTGAACACACTCCCCTCAGGGGACATCAACACTTTTCCAGGAGATAAGTAGATGGTAGGGCTCCAAGAAGGATCATAAACAAAAGAAAAATGCACATAGCGTAATCCCGTTTATTATTAATAAAAATCCATCACATCACACATCCCCCATCAATATATACGTACTAGACAAAAGCAATCATAGAGCATAAAGAGTGAAAAGCACTGTGCACCAGTGGCGTAGCGTGGGTTGTCAGCACCCGGGGCATGGCAAGTAATTTGCGCCCCCTAACCTGCGGACTTTTAGCACTCCCCGAGTCCTGTCCCTTCCCTTCCTACAATAGTACTAACCAACCTGAATCCTATACTGCCCACTACAATATACTGTCCACTATACTGACCACTACACTATACTGTCCACTACACTGACTACTATATTGTCCACTATACTATACTGTCCACTATACTATACTGTCCGCTATACTTACCACTACACTATACTGACCACTACACTGTCCACTACACTATACTGACCACTATACTGTCCACTACACTATACTGACCTCTACACTATACTGTCAACTATACTGAACTCTATACTGTCCACTACACTATACTGTCCACTACACTGACCACTATACTATACTGACCACTATACTGTCCACTCCACTATACTGTCCACTACACTATACTGACCACTATACTGTCCTCTATACTGTCCACTACACTGACCACTATACTATACTGACCACTACACTATACTGACCTCTATACTGTCCACTACACTATACTGACCACTATACTATGCTGTCCACTAGACTGTCCACTACACTATACTGACCACTATACTGTCCACTACACTATACTGACCACTATACTGTCCACTACACTATACTGTCCACTACACTGACCACTATACTATACAGACCACTACACTATACTGACCACTACACTATACTGTCCACTATACTGACCTCTATACTGACCACTACATTATACTGACCACTATACTGTCCACTACACTATACTGACCACTATACTGCATGACTCTAGCTGCTCTTCTACTCACTCTCTCTCTCTGGCTGGCTGCTCCCTCTTCCCAGACCGTGTCCCCCCCCCCCCCGGGCCAGCAACACGACTCTCATCACGAGGGAGTCTCACCTTTTCTTATTTGTTTTCCATCGGTCCGGAGGGGAGCAGGAGGAGGAGACAGCGGTGGCTCACAATCACGCATTTTTGTGTCCCCTGCGCTCCGCCATGTTCAGTCTCTGGCGCCTTGTGATTGGGCGCATGGGGTCATGTGCAGCGGCGGGGCTGGCCTGTTAACGCTCGCGCTTGCTCCTGGAGTCCCGCCTCCGCACATGACCCCAATCACAGGGTGCCGGAGACTGAACATGTGCAGAGGCGGGACTCCAGGATGTACCACAATCGTGGACAGGCCAGCCCCGCCACCGCACATGATCCCATACGGCCAATCACAGGGTGCCGGAGACTGAACATGGCGGCCAGAGCGTGGGGACACAGGGCAGTGAATGTAGGAGGAGGCAGCCAGTAGTCACACACTGGCGCGGAATTTCGCCCCCCTAAATGTTGCGCCCGGGGCCACGGCCCCCTCCGCACCCCCCACACTACGCCACTGCTGTGCACTACCATCTACTTATCTCCTGGAAAAGTGTTGATATCAGTTTGGCTCAGAGATTTTCTTCCCTTGGAGGCTTTTTTATATTTTAGCTCTGGTGAGTTTAACCCCCTGAAGGGAGTGTGTTCACGCATGGTGGAATTGGATTGATCGGTGGAAGGTGCACGCTGTGACACTCTATAGGATCTCCTTTGAACACTCTCTGAACCACTGTTTTTGCTTCACTGTTCCTAAGGACTTTTCTGTGTGAAGTTGGCCACACATTATTTATATGTTTACATTTGCTCAACACTAGCGCTGTTTTTAGTATATGACTATCACATTTACTGTCCGTACGTTTTTTATACTATTGTGTGTACTTTATTGTTTTAAACGGCAGCTCAGTCTCCACACCCTTGTTTTCACAAACCATTTGGGTGTTTTTGGGAGTTTTTGTGTACTTTTGCTATGTCATTACCTATGCTGGCTACTTCTGAATAGTGGTTGTTTTCTATGGCGCTGAGCGGTTTATTATAGGCCTGTAATATACACCTTTGTTTCCATTCTACTGTGTAAATGTGACTGGCAGTGAAGGGGTTAACCACTAGGGGGCGCTGTAGGGGTTAAGTGTGTCCTAGGGAGTGATTCTAACTGTGGGGGGATGGGCTATGTATGACACAACACTGATCACCGCTCACGATCACAGGGAGCTGTGATCAGTGTCAGTGTCACTAGGCAGAATGGGGAAATGATTGTTTACATTAGCATTTCCCCACTCTTCCTCTCCGTGAGACGATTGCGCGCGCCCGCAAGCCACTTTTTAAAGGGCAACATCCAGGTACGTTAATATGCCTGTACGCGCCCTTCTGCCGACGTATGGTGGTGATTAGCGACTTATAGCGGGACTGCGATATTGCGGCGGACAAATCGGGCACCTAACTGACACTTTCAACACTTTTTGGGGACCAGTGACACTAATACAGTGATCAGTGCTAAAAATATGCACGGTCACTGTACTAATGACACTGTCAGGGAAGGTGTTAACATCAGTCGCGATTAAAGGGTTAAATGTATTCCCTGGGAGTGCTTGCTAACTGTGGGGGATGTGCTTTGAGGGGATACCTGTCTTTGCGAAAGACAGGTATCCTGTCCCCCCTCCCCCCCCAAAAGGTGCCAAATGTGGCACCGGAGGGGGGAAGGAGTACAACGAGCAGAAGTTCCACTTTTGGGTGGAACTCCGCTTGAACAGATTCCTACATTTATTTTAAATGATTGGAAATGTTGTTAATCACACATAAAGATGTTTCTAAAGCTTCCATGAATAGAAACTTTAAAATGTTTTTGTGATATCCAACATTCACAGCCAACGATGAGCGGGGAAAAATAAATCTTTTAATACGTTTTGCAGGTGTCATACAAAAGAAATCATAATAGTTTTGGAACAATTTTGCTTTATTTTATTTCCCTTAAAATGTTATGTTTTAAAAGGTTGTTTTATACCTTGTTTGTTTTTGCAGTCTGTTTACAGATTTTTTTTCAGAAAAAAAAAAAATGTAGAGCCATGCCCATTTTTAAAGGATATCTAAAGGTACATTTTTTATTTATTTTTTAAAAACAAACATGTCATACTTACCTCCTCTGTGCAGTTGGTTTTGCACAGAGTGGTCCCCAGTCCTCCTCTTCTGGGGTCCCTCAGCGGCGCTCCTGGTTCCTCCTCTTCTCAAGTGCCCCTGTCAGAGAAGCGCTCTCCCTCGGGGCACCCGTGCGGGCATGCTCCCGTGTCCTGCCATCCAGCAAGACTCAGCCCCGCCACTGACTCCCGCATCATTGGATTTGATTGACAGCAGCAGGAGCCAATGGCTGCGCTGCTATCAATCTATCCAATCAGGACACGAGACACCGGCTGGAGCTGGTGTGCTCGTTCCCTGTGCAGGAAAGACAGGGTTCAGGTAAGTAAAATGGGGGCACTGGGGAGCTGCTACACTAAAGGAGGTTTTTCACCTTAATGCATAGAATGCATTAGGGTGAAAAAACTTGAGGGTTTACAACCCCTTTAACTACTTCCTATACACTGTATGTATATATGTCCTCAGACTGGAGTGGTGATATCATGATCATGGCTGCGGCTGCAGCCATGATTGTGGTATAATTTTTCTGAGAAGACGATGGGCTTTCATATAAAGGTGATCCTTGCAGCTATTCAGCCACCTGCACACCCGCCACCACCCAATGCCTTTAATGAGTTGCCCCATCCCGCCGGGGAGCCTGTTACTGATGCGACCTGTTGCATCACTAGCACTAGGAAGAGTGAGAGGAACTTCTGTTGTTCCAGCCCATCTGTGATATCAGAAATCAGAAGCAAAAGGGTTACTGGCTTGTAAAGTATCTGATCAAACCAATCTCAATTTTATTAGATACTTTGGGGGACACAGGAGACAACCAGGGTCTAATAGACCCCAGATCTCTCTATAAGGAGGACCTGTCACAGCCCATGTTTATCCCTTGTGATAGCAATACAGTTCAATAAAAGATTTATAGGGACCATAGTTTGTCGTCGTTCCACAGGTATAAACAATTTTAAAGTGTGATATGTTAGATATCTTTTTTTTTGGTGTAACAGCATCTTTTATAATTTACCATAAAATTGGGTATTGAATTCTATCTGTAAGCACTAAAATTAATTAAAGTGTATTTTCTCCTGATAATTTGCTTTTAATAAACCTGCCTGCGAAAATGTCATGCAACATAAAAAATTGCACCAAAAACAATTTTATTCTCCAGGGCCTCTCCAAAAAAATTATAATGTTTGGGGGTTCTAAGTAATTTTCTAGCAAAAAAAGTGCAGATTCTTACTTTTATTAGAGAAACGTCAGAATTGTCCTGGACTTGAGGTAGTTAATGACGATATTTATAGTAAATTATGGAAGAAATAAATAGCTTCTATTTGGGAGAAAAGGCTAAAGATCAATTTGGGCCTCATGAACATGGATACACAGAAGTTCAAAAGTGATCAACCAAATAATTCCCAGCACTTTCTGTAAAAATATATAAAGAACATAACATTCCCCTCTGAAATATGAATAATAACCATATTTCATATTCTAATCATAGATACTTCATTGATATCACAAATATTCTGTCTGTGAGCTAATATTTCCAGATGTATTGTCATTTGTAATTGAGTTTGCAACTTCAAAACCCATTCTTCTTTTAAGCTTATTTTGCAACAAATCATCTCCTGATTTAATTTCTAATTCGATAATATTTTTTTCATTCTAAACATTAAACATAACTGAAATATAATGAATAACATAATAATAATAAAAATAATAACTATAGGATGCAATAAAATATTTCCTGCTGCTGAAATAATTAAAGTTTTTCCCCAAATTGATATACTATTACTGAATTTTTTCAACCAATTATTACCTGAAAACTCTGACCATTGATGAGCTATTTTAAACAATATTTCTGCATTCTGAAGTTCCTTAGCTAAAGCTATTAATAAACCTTTATCCTTTTGAATTACATTTGCCCATTCTTCCCAAGGAAATTCATCTACATGAGATGTGTTATATTGTGTGGGAGAGCACTTATATTTTTCATAAGCATATTTGTTAAATTTGTTCTTAACCCATTAATACTTATTGCTACAATGTCTCCTATACAATACAGGCCTTGATTTAGGTTTTCTGTATTTGTACAAGAAGAGAAAAAAGTTTTCACCCTTTCTGTGTCTGTCATGGTTTGGAAACAAACCTTCTTTTTATCTACAAGAGTAATTAATTCAGAAATAGTTTCAACTTTTCCTATTCTCGCTGAACATAATGTATGATTATGGTAACAAGAATGAAATATACTTTTGTCTTGATAGGTAAACATATAACTTTAGACTGGAATTGTAAACATGATGACAGATCTAATTGTTCTAATTCAGAATTTTAATTGTTAAATGCAAAATCTGTATACTGTAATTTATAATATAACAATTGTTTATTGCTGACCGGTAATCCCAAGACAGTAACTGGAACCAATATTTGTTCTTTCCCTGCTATTGGAATCATAGAAGAACTATAACATACATCCTGATTGCATCCTATCCATCTATTTACCCATAAATCTGTATGATTTATTGCATATACATATTCTCTGGGTAAATTCTGTAAAATGCCAAGAGGAGTTATTCCACTCTGAAATGCTTGCGCAATTATTTTAAAATTAGTGGAATATCAAGTCTGGAGCTCTAAGCATGCTCTGGCTATATGCGATTGTTTTTCACTTGTCATTAAATTAAGAGTAATATTTTGAAGATGTAATATAGATGGACCCATTATATTAGCTGTTTTAATAACCATATCTTCTAATATCTAATTTTAATTTCTTTGTACCTTAATACCTTTACGTCCCAATAAACCAGCTGTTTCAAGATCAGGCTTTAAAGTGTTAATATCCATACTATTTGTTATACTTACAATATTGCCGATTCCTCCTAAAATACTTTCAACAATACCACACTTATTTCTGTTATGATTCCCACTATTCATTCCAAACCATCTTACAATACCTAATTCCATAATAACCAAATGTCCTTGACATTGTGGAAACCTTGTAGAAATTGTCCATTCTGAAATATTAAAGTTCCACAATATAATGACAAACTTTCCCTCTCTCAAGAGAGTTCTGGATTGGAAATGGTTAATCTGAAAAGGATTAGCAGTTACACTTTTCTTATCAATACATGGAGTTTACCTTGGAGACATTACAACAACACTTGCCTTAGCACATTTCACCGGATAATTTCCTGTTGATATACAACATTCATATATACCAGTATCATTTTAAGATACACTTATTTGATGATAAATAAATGTATCATTGATCAAATTCACACTACCAAAAAATCCTTTATGAATTATATTAGTAGTACTGTGAAGAAAGCTACCCAAAAATTCACCATTCCTTTTTCAAGTTAACAATGAACTTTGAGGTAAATATATTTCTATATTACATATCAGATGAAAACTATCTAACTATTTGTCTTGAATGATTTTTAAAGACTGTGGAGACACTTTAATTTCTGGAACAATCATATCTACCACAGAAATACAAATTTTAACCCTTATTTGAGCTATTTTTCTTATTACTTTAAAATCCCATGTTCTTACAATGTCCACTTGTTCATCTCCTATTGTATTTAAATGTTCTATATATAATATTTTTACAAAACATTGAAAAAGGTAATAAAATTGATCTAAGGCAGTGGTTCTCAACCTTCTAGGGCCGTGACCCCTTGATAAAATTTCCCAAGTTGTGAGGACCTCTAACAGTAAAATTTTCATAGCGTGGGTTGTCAGCACCCAAGGCAAGACAAGTCATTTGCGCCCCTAACCCACGGACATTTAGCGCTCCCTGAGTCCCTTCCACTCGTACAGTATTAAAACCCATTATGGTACATTTTAGGATGTACTACTCTCTTTTTGTTCTCCTTTCTTTCCCTTTTACCTCTCTCTATCCTAATGTCTTGTTTTTTTTCTCCAACCCTCTCTCTAGCCGTCTTTCTTGTTCTTTCTCTTATTCTTTCTCTCCCTTTTTCTTTGTTCCTCCCCCTCTTTTCCTCTCCCTTCCATGTATTCTCTATTTGTATTCCTTCTTACTCCTTGGTGGGGAGTGGGGGGAATGGGATGAGTGGCAGTGCTGGCGGGGAGTTGGGATGAGTGGCAGTGCTGGTGGGGGGTGGGAATAGTGGCAGTGCTGGGGGGAGTTCTGATCAGCCAACATAGGTGCTTTTCATAAAGGTCATCTGCTGATCTGAGAACTGTAGTGGGGACTTTTAATGGCAACTCTAAACACAGGTAGTGTTACTCACTGTGTCTCCGGCTTCACTGTGTCTCTAGCTCTGTGGTGTCTCGCAGCAGTGACACCTATGCCGAAATCAGGAGATAGGGTCTTCTCCAGCTCCTCCCACTTCACATTCCTCAGCAGTCAGCTGACCTCTAGTCTCTGCCCCCCAGCCATACTGTGAACTGAATGGGCGGCTGTGAAGAGGCTGAGTGGGCGGCCTCCAGGAACAGCCCAGCTGGGCGGCCACAGGCTCCAGGGACAGCCCTGCTGAGCAGCCATGAGAAGGCTTGGAGAGCGGTGCGGGCTTCAGGAACAGCCCAGGATTTGTTGACCCCTGGCAAATCGTCATTTGACCCCCAGGCTGAGAACCACTGATCTAAGGGATAAAGTATTTTCCCCGATATTGACATATTATTAGTAACATTTTCAGACCAAATTGTTGAATCATTACCTTTTACAAATATTGACCAGAAACTCCTTCCCAAAATATTACATTCAAAGGTTCTGGTTCTGTTGTTTTGTCTTGTTTTAAGATTCCTGCATTTTAACAAAATTTGTTTTGGATTCTATTTTAACTTTGATTTCAACATTATTACTATGAAGGAAATACAATTTCATACAGCAATCATATCCCTGTCCTACGCATACATATGCAAACAAATCTTCAGCTGTATTGATATTAACATATCTAAAATTATTACTTTTGTCATTTGTATTAATATCAATATCTTTATCACTATTGTCCTCTGTATTGATATCAGTGTCTTTATCATTTTTTTCATCTGTATTAATATCAATGTCTTTATCACGTTTGTCATCTATATTGTTATCAATGTCTACATCTCTTTTGTTTCTGAATAATGTAATGTCTTTGTTGTGTAAATTTTCAATCCTGTTAACCTCTGCATAGCTGGAACAGTTTGTGATATATTTTACCACAGACAAAATTGTCACTAGAGAAAAGATGAATCCTGTGAATCCTGTGATGATAATGATAAGTCTTCTCTCTTTAAAACTTTTCTTTTGTTGTGTTGTCATCTTTTCTTCTTTTTGGAATCCATGATTCCTCCAGGTTAGATTTTTGTAATTCATTTCTGAAAAAGGGAATGCAGCATCATTATCTCAGAAAATTAAATTTGCATTGATCAGTGCGTACCCACATTTTTTGTTGTCTACGTGCATTTTTCACTGAATTGAGAGGTTTTTGTACTTGCACCATTACACCTCGAACATCCAAGATGTCAAATGGACCTTCCCAATTACTTCGCCACGGTCCACTTTTCCTGAAACTTTTTATCATGAGTTGACCTCCTTTCTCAAACTTAGAAATATGGGGAGGAACCATTTTTTGCATACAAGTAGCTGCATGTGACAAAATATTGTTCAGATTGTCCTGTAACATCTGTAACCATTTTGTTTTCTCTATTGACTCTTTTTGCGGCGTAGACAAAAAAGGTTCATTGGGCAACACAAGCGGCATTTCCCTTCCTGTCATTAATTCAAAAGGAGAATACTTTGTAGCTGAATATACTGTGCTTCTTACACTCATTAGAATAAATGGTACAACATCAACCCAAGTATTTCCTCTGTCTAACAAGATTTTTGCAATTCTGGATTTGATAGTCCTATTCATTCTTTCCACAATACCTGCAGACTGTGGATGATATGGTACATGAAATCGCTGTTCTATTCCCAAGATTGTACACATTGCCTGCATGATTTTACCTGTAAAATGGGATCCTCTGTCACTACTGAGGTTTGTTGGTATACCCCAAACTGGAAAAACATGATTAATCAACACCCTAGCATTTGTTAAAGCATCATCTTTGCGAACTGGGAGGATCTCGATCCACTTTGAAAAAATGTCAACATAAAACTAAAGCAAATGTGAATCCATTTTTCCCTGATGGTAATGGTCCTATATAAACTATTATTTCTAAGGTCCGTCTGCTATTTCTAAGGTCCGTCTGCTGGAGGAATACTTTGTAAAGGAGGTTTCTGACTCTTTGGTCTAGGATTTATTTGTGCACAAATTAGACAAGATTTTACTACACTGTCTACGGTTTCTTCCATTTGTCCCAATAAAATTTCTCTTTAAGAATTTCAAGCAATTTTTGCTTACCAATGTGGCCTAAACTGTCATGATTGAATTCAGTGAATTTCACCTGTTGGTGTTGTGGTATAACAGGATGCAGAAACCCATCTAAGTCATGACACAAGATCCCGTTTTCACAAAGGAAGATCTTCTGTCACCCAGAGAGGAAGAAAAAAGAGACGCATTCCTTTTCTGTTCCTCTGCAAATGAGGGAATCTGTGTGTCTGTTTTCTTCACAGCATTAATTAAAACCGTTTCAGGTTGAAAAACTAATTCTCCATGCAAAGCTGCCTCATTTGCTAATGTGTCTGCTGTTCTATTGCCTACAGATAACTCACTATTATCTTTTTTCTGTGATGGAATATTTACAATAGCATATGCAAGAGGATTACTCTCTGCAAGTTCAAAAATGGATTCAAGTGTCTCTTTCTGCACAAGAGTCTTGTTGGATGAATCTACAAAACATCTACGTTTCCAAATAGGTAAGTAGTCAGTAAGAGAACGAACAACATATGAGCTATCACTATAAATTACTAGTGGACCTCTAGTCTCTTCCTTGTCAAATGTCAGTACTGTTTTTACGGCTTCAAGTTCTGCTCCTTGAGCTGAAAAATGTCCTGGCAACTTGTGTTGTATGGCAAGATTACGCTCTGGATACCAAGTGTAGGTAGGAGATGGTTGGACTATATCAGGGACATCTCAGACAATTTTTCCAATCCCTAGTTAAAGTATATCATAATAAGAGGAGAGAAGGGGGGGGGAAACAGAGATCCCCCTTCCTCAAAATGAAATGGGACTTTTAAGAAAAATTATTGAGTCTAGTAGGTGAGATCCAAACAATTTTGATAAAAAATAACAATATTTATTGAAACATAATTAAAATGACATTGTCAAAAACATGTACAGACATATGACCATCAATTAGTAGATTACAAAATTCATACGTGATTAAAGCCAACATGTTTCGCAAAAGGGTTTTCGCTTCATCAGGGCTAGACACGATGTCATTGGTTCATTTAAACTGTGTAAACAATAGGACAATCTCGAATTACATAATGGTCATACATGAAATCAAATCATAACCATAAAAAAAAAAAACATCAATTACATAGAATTATTGCTCACCTACTAATGAGATGTAAAAAGAATAAGGCTATTACCACCATTCACCGGACAACAACCGCTTGACCAACCGGCATGGATTGTCCCTGGGTGCCAGATCCCAGACGGACAATACCAGTAGGAGGACTGGACCGCACACTTAGGGCAATATAGACAGGTAACCCGTACTGAAATAAAGACGGGAAACCCATGAGTTCCTCTGATTCAGAATGGATCACATATAGTACTAATGCTGACCATTAAGGTCAAACTAAGGCTGATACATAATATGTTAATAATATTTTTTGATATGACGCCCAAATCAGTACAATCAAAAATACAAATATAAAAAATATATGTTAATGGTTTGTATAGTATAATGTTAAAGAGACATCTATAACAGGGTAGGGGAATTATTAATTAGGATAACTACATCTTAGTTGTTGGGGGAAAAATAGGAGAACAATCTACCCCAGTTTAAGAAAAATAGCCACTAAATATGACATGCCCGTGTCCATAATGTCCCAATGTAGTTATTTAAATGGGACAATTAGTCCTAATAGGGCAATAGATTTAAAGTAGTACATCAAACATGTAATAGTATTAATATTAGTGCAAGGGTCCTGTCATTAATGTATCCCCAAAATAAATCAAAGAAAAGGAAAGAAAATCCGTCCAAGCAGATCTCGGCTTACCCCTAGATGTAAGGATGGAGGGAGGGGAGCTATGATGGCTCCTGGTCAGTGAGTTGTGCATCCGCCCATCACGATGGATGGCCGCAGGATGCGTCTATCAGACAGCACCGGCGCCTCCATCTTTAATATGGTGCGGTCCCACCGGAAGCAATCAGGTCAGGGCTCTGGATACCAAATTGAATACCCTCTGTAATAATTACCTGACATACAATATCTCAAACCATTAACAAATACAGGTTCATCAATTTTCTCTGCCTCTCTACGGAAGAGAGGAGAGTGTGTTTTATGGACTTCACACAAACATTCATGTTCTAGCCCATTGTATTCCATCAACTAAGGAAGGATATACTTGGCATCGTGTTCAACCTGTATTTGTTTAGGTGATAGAGACAAACAACCATTAAGAAAATCTTTGATTGGCAACTCCAGGAACATTTTTCTCAAAAAGGAACTTCAAAGTACTATGTGGGGTTTGTAAAATGATTTTGTTAAATCCTACAATATGCTCTGTTGCTTTTACCGCATAATGTACACCCACTAATTGCCATACACATTCATCAAATACCTTTTCTACAGGAGTAATCAGAAGCAAAACAGCTGAGATGGCAATTTCTGAAGCATGCGCTTACAAAGCAAATGGTGCCTGTTTATCCACCGTCGCTAATGCAGGGGATGACTGCAAATCATTTTCCAACATTTCAAGAGCTTTTTTTCTGGACTTCTGTCCAGGGACTAAATTCATTCTCCTCTGTATGTTTTAACACGTCATATAGCGGTTTAGCCTTCTATGCCAATTACTCGATAAAATCTCTGGAAAAATTTACCAAACCCAAAAATTGTCTCAATGCTTTGAATGATGTTGGTACAGGTAAAGATGCAATAGCCTCTATACATTCCAGTAAAGGCTGCTTCTTCTCTGGACCAATCAAAATTCCTAGAAATTTTACTTCACTTTTCATGAGCTGAACTTTGCGTGTATTCAGCTTGAGACCTTCTTCTTGCAGAAGTGTCAACAATTCTGCCGGAAGAGTCAAATGCTCCTACTCATTTTCACTTGAAAGAAGTATGTCATCTACATACTGAAATAAGCAATCTGGTCTAGAGAATTTTGATAAAACATTTGCCATGTTTACTTCCTACACTGCGACTTATAATGAGCTAGTTTTTGACAGTAAAAACATGTCATTTTTTTATGATAAAACTGTCTTACCCTGTCAATCCTGAAGGTGGCAGCATCACCTGCTTTAACCCTAGTCTGAGTGTCTCTTTCAGAATTGTTATTCTGAATGACAGATATCTTGGTTTTTAAATTACTCAGTTTTAATTGTCATCTTTCAAGATCTATAACTGAAGTTACATCATCCAAATGTTCTTTTTTGACTAGCTAATGCCATTGACACTGGAATTTTTGACTTTCACTGCATATACCATTTTGAATGCTTTAGCAAATGTCTCTCTAAAATGGAAAGGATCATCATGTATTGCAACTCTTAAGGAGTCCAATATTTCAGCCGTCTGCGTTTCCTCTCCCGTAATACACAGTAATAACTGACGCAATCTCTCAGATGCATCACTATGGACTTCAGCTCCATGATTATCAAGATATGGTGATTTGATTAAATGTCTTGCTATATAATTAGGGACCCATAAACAGAAAATGTTGTTTCTTTGCTCATCACTCAAGTTGAAATGATCACAAAAACTTTCAAACACATCCCGGTTGTATAACGCATCTGCTCTTGAATCTTAATGCGGAATATCTTTTTAAAAATTTTCATCAACTGATCATGTATTTGCAACTTAAGCTTAGATGCTCAATCTAATAACTTTTGTTTGCGCAAATCCGCTTCTGTTGCTTCTCCTACATCAACCTCAGCAAAAACATCTGGTATATAAGATGTTTTTGCTGCGTCTGAAGACTTTTTAATATGTCTCATCGTAATCAACAAAATATTTTTGTTTTTTGAAATTTTAACATTTTGCATTTCCATTTCACTCTCCAAATGCGCAATATAGTTACAACAAATTTCACAGTTTGAACAGCTAGGTTCAATAGAAAAATTCTTATGCGTTTGTATAATTTCTGATACATTTTGACCTCCTGACTTGTTCACTACACAAATCATATTTTTTTCTGGCATATCATAAACCATTAAATTAAAGACTGTAACTAACTTCATTACTTTACGCAATTTCTTTTTTGTTTTAGCTAATGAGAATCTAGCCTTATCAATTTCAGTATTAGCCTGTAAATATTGGTCATACATTGATTTCCACAAAATAGTGTCTGACACATGGTTTGCTAAACCTTTAAAATCCAAATTACTTTCATTAGCTAGACAATCAACACAATCCATTATGTCTACTCACCGAATATGAAACAGTTTCCATTCTGCGCTGAGCTCAATTAACCGTCTTTCAAAACTTCTGATTTCCACTCGAAATTTTCAGGTCTTCACAACCATCAATCGATCTATTTTTCCTCTAGGTTCATTCAATAGTTCCGAAGTTAATTTCTGTATTTCACTTTCTCCCCTCTGATTAAAGGAAGGAAGTGGTAAAAAAAACTCTGCCAAATTGATTCTGGCTGGCATGCGCCAATGTAAAAATATATAAAGAATATAACACTTTTCCCTGCCTGGAGAGCCACATGTGGCTCATACAGCCAACTATATAAGTGAATGACTGTACGCAGCTGTACTCATCCTCCTGTGCATCAGCGTTTACCCAAGCATATAGTGCATTTTCGCAAGTGTTCTAGTATTGTTTAGCCCAGTTTGCAGCTCTGACAGGAAAAGAACTCTGTGTCTGTCCTGTAAAGGAGAATTTTACACAGGCACAGTTTAAGAAGGAGGCTACTTTTATTGTGGAACTGTGCAGCCACTGTCAAGCCTGTCAAGCCTGCCCTCTGCTGAATAAGGATGCACACAGGATTTGGACTGTAAGGACAGTGAGAGGTGTAGTTCTGACAGACTGAGCTAGCTTGGTAAGCTGGAAAGAGGAGACTGTGATACCCACAAGGCACTGGGGCAAAGAGAAGAGATGGATCCTTGCTGTTTCCCGGACTGAGCAAAAGAAGTGTGGAGGCTGTTCTGAGCAGTCTGCTGCTTGCAGACGGCTCACTACTGCACCCAAGGGGGAGTGAGGCACAGCGACAGAAATCTGAGAACATTGGCGAGAGCTATTGATGTTGGTAGAGCCTGCTGCCTGATCAAGGGGGAAAGGCGAAGCAAACACAGACTGGCTGTGTTTCACCCAATATATGGCGGGACATCATTTGCTAACACAAGAACTTGACGTTAGACCACAGGCCAAATCTACGCTTTGACAAAAGAATGATAGTGTGTGACATTATAAATGCTTAAAGGGACCAGAGTCAGTGTCATCATCAGTGCTTGAAGGCACATTATTTTGAGCGCTCCAACATAACAGTTGGGTCACTACGAGCTGGCCAGCAGAAGGAGCATACATACACCCCAACAAATTTGTCAGAAAACCTTTACTTTCCTTTCAGAATCAACATTTTCTATGGGTCATTATACAACAAAATACTCCTACAAATGCGGGCCATTGATTGCAGACAAGATTTGTTAATTTGCACACACAAAAAAGTATTTTTCCTTCAAGGCCATGTTGAAAAAATAAGATACTGCTAAAATGACCACCCCATATAATACTCACCTCTGAAAGGTAGTGGTTGCTCACTCCCTGCCACTCAAATATAGGAGGCTCTAACCGTAGCCCACATGAAGCATACAGAAAACTATTCCTGAGAATTGACACCAAGGTGGGCAATCCAGGGATACAGACAGCTACTATTGGTCAGAGAGGGCAATGAGAGAAAGTTAAGTAAAAACCAGTACCAAATTTTATTAATTTACCAAGAAAAACACATATTAAGTAAAAGCCAATTGCTTCTCAAGGAAGCCAAAAAGGCATCAACGGTCTCCTGTCACCAACCATGAAATGATATACCACAGGAGGGGGGTGCAACCCCCTCTGATAGTGTACCTACAAAACAGACAGACTAACAAGGACAAACAAGACAAACCAACCACAATGAATAACACGCAAGATGAGCATGCAGTGCAGGCGCCTGCAGTGATCCACACACACTTGGAAACCCCTTAGGCAAAAGGTCAGTAAGTCGCGATAAAAATCAAAAAATCAGGCATGTACAGGGGTGACCAAGTGGGTGTGGTCCCCGGGGAAAGCAAAGGGACTAAAACTGACTAAAATGATGACATCATGTATGGTAAGGCCAGATGGATGGAATATTGTTGGTATAATTTCTGTGACCAGCTAAACGTCTATACAAGATTGAAATGTTAGAGATGCACATCCTATGAATAGACAAAATAAAAAAATGAACGCTTAATCGTTACAATGTCCACATCAACTTAATCATGGGTCTCGTCAGTGATTAGAGTCTATACCAATGTGACAGTAATTGTTGGACTGGTTAATAAAGTTACTAGGATATAGGTGATATCTTAATGCTCATTTCCCAGCCATCATCACCTAATGTAGTACCCTGATTGTGTGACCAACAAAGCAAGCTGTCACGGGTCTTTCTTAGATTTCCATGGTATAGATTTAGGTGCTAGTAACCTTCCTATGTGGGAGTGAGGGGAGATGTGTGTCCACACCGTCAAATAACATTACCGCCTTCCGTGCCGATATGGGAGTTGTTCCAGAATACTATCAGGCTTCTCATATATCCATCCGTCTGTTTGAAGTGGATGAACCAACGCCGGTGGATATCGCAGACCCTGGTGTTCACTCACCGCCGATCCAAGAGGCAGCCGCGCTGCAGGCAAGTCCAGCGGGCGCTAGTAATCCTGCTCGTGGCGGCTTCGGCGGTATGGATAGGAACCTCAATGGAAGGTACTCTGCTCCACTGCTTCCTGGATAGTATGGGGATTCACTGCTCCGGCATCACAGCACCGCAGTTACGTTGATGCGTTTCGCAACGTATCGTTACGTAGCTTCAACTGGATGTTCAAGATGCAAGCTTACACCTCTCCCTTATAGTTCCTTGAGGTGCGCTCGCCCCTCCTCTTGTTGTTGCTTTTATTTATGAGTGTAAATGGGACAAGCAAAAATAGAGAAAGCTTGAATACATGTCCTTCATCTGTCTGTGATGTCGCAATGCTTGCCATACATTGATCATACATGCTTATAGCATATTTCTGTTTGGTAATAAAATGATTAAGGGTACTTCAATGGGGGCAGTGTGGGCACCCGCCTATGCATGCCTCCATTTGGGCAACTGGGAGGAGGAGGAGGTGTTCACTCATTCAATGTACCTAGGCCATGTCCACACATGCCTTAAGCCCTCTCCTGTTTTTACATTTCTTCAAGCAACAGATTTCAATAGGATATACCCTAGACTTAGATATTGGAGCTGGAGTGTATGTACTGGTGCTTGTGGTGGTGGGCAGCCTCTGTATTGTTAGAAAAGAAGCAGCTATTATCAGTGGCCCCTGTGGGGGCGGTGATACATTTTTTTAATTAGCTGTTTTTGTTCCTACGAAGGTGGAGTTACCCTTTACACTAAAAGAACCAGATGTATATTTTAGTGTCTTAAAATCTGCAGTGTTGCAGAGCTTTAGCCATTGCAAGTATCCAAAATAGCTCAGAGACTGTGCATCGCTAGTACCACTTTATGATGAGGAGGGAAAATTTTTTAATGTGACTTTTCATCCAAACTGACATATATTAATCACAAAATATCCCGGTGTATTTAATGGATGTGGAAAAATTATTATGACTAATAGGGCGTACACACGATCGGACTTTGTTCGGACATTCCGACAACAAAATCCTAGGATTTTTTCCAACGGATGTTGGCTCAAACTTTTTTTGTCTACACACAGTCGCACAAAGTTGTCAGAATTTCCGATCGCCAACCACGCGGTCACGTACGCCACGTACGACGAGACTAGAAAAGGCCGGTTCAGAACCAAGCGCGGCACCCTTTGGGCCCCTTTTGCTAATCTCGTGTTAGTAAAAGTTTGGTAGAGACGATTCGCGCTTTTTCAGACTCGTGGCTTTCAGATCGTTTTCTGCCGTTCAGTTTGTGCTTGTGGGTTTGTATCTGCTCTTCAGTGCGTGCAGCAAGTTCCGTGTGACTTTAAGTAGTCATTGTATTCTTGTTCCTTCGCTACTGTTTTTCAGTTCGCTCTTCACAGGCCTTGCTGTTCTTCAGTGCTCTTCTGTTACTTCGTTCTAAGCAGCCGACCGTTTTCTAGCCATGTTTCGTATGCGTACTCCTCGTAGAGTTCGTGCTGTGCGGGGGCTTGGTGTTGGGGTTCTGACCTTGACACAAGTCCAGTCCATGAACAGGGTGCGGAGGAGTTCATGGACCAAGAATTGGTTGCTTCAGCATGACCAGTTCTCTCATATGCCTTTGCTCTGTGAGATCCGTGAGAATAACCCTGATGATTTCAGGAACTTTTTCAGGATGACGGACCCCGTGTTTCACCGTTTGTTGGCTTCGCTGACCCCCTATATCAGCAGGCAGGATACGTGCATGAGGCAAGCCATCACTCCGGAGCAGAGGTTGGTCGCTACCCTGCGGTATTTGGCCACAGGGAGTAGCCTGCAGGACTTGAAGTTCTCGACAGGCATCTCCCCCCAGGCTCTGGGGATCATTATCCCAGAGACCTGTTCTGCCATCATCCAGGTCCTGCAGAATGAGTATATGAAGGTAAGATTTTTATCCTTTTATATCACATTTTATTGTATTGAATGTTTGCTAATATATTGTATTTCTTTCCTCATTCCTTAATTACCATGATTGGAATATGCTGTGAATGTCCCCTTTGTTCTCATGCATGCTGGATTTTTATGTAATTATTATTTTAGGTCCTTCATACATATTTGCCCTTCACTAACCTCCCCAGCATGGTGTCTCCTGCCCTATATTCACCTCATGTAGTCACTTAACAATGTATTTTATCAGCTCCATAATAGTGCTTTACCCCAAACACCCCCTAAAATTTTTGGAAATGTTATTTTTGCTTTAAATTCAGGCAGAGTGCCAGAGGCTTTTTTTTTGTGGTGTCCCCAAATAATTTTTAGTAACCCTCCCTCCCCCAACTGCTAAGTCAGCTGATCCCAATTCTCTATCCTCAATCATCTATCTGCTGACTTTGCCAAACCCATACACACTATACCCACCTCTTTAGTGCTCAGATTTATGGATGAATTCCCCAAAGCATGTAGTGCAAGGGCCTGCCTGTATACTTTCAAATGGTACAGTTTAAATTTTTTGGATCCTATTATTATCTTGATAGGTAATAGCAGAATGTCCAAATGTCCTCAAATGTGTACAATGTGTATTTATATCTTAGTATTATGACACTTCTTACTTGTTCAGTGGGCTGCCAATAGTGTAACTAAGGAGGGGCTGTTCCAAGTAATACCCATTATTTAGGCATTCATCTCTCAATGAAGTGAAGAGGGTTACCTGTCCAAGATTTCCACACACCCCCTATAATGTTAGAAATGGCCCATGAGAGGGGGGGAGGGGGAATATGATAGGTGTACCTTATACTTTGACCTTGTTAAAGTCCCCTTACTAAATGCTATCTGGAGGTTGCCCCATAATGTTTGTGTCTAACCTGCTTGCCATGTTTCAGAGTAAAAATAGTAATGTTTATTGTTTTTTCCTCAACAGTTTTCTTCCACTCCACAGGAATGGCAGACTGTGGCCTCCCACTTTGCCGAGCAGTGGGACTTTCCTAACTGCGGAGGGGCAATTGATGGGAAACACGTCTACATCGTCCCACCACCCAACTCGGGGTCGTACTATTATAATTACAAGGGGTTTAATAGTATAGTGATGTTGGCGGTGGTGTCGGCTAATTATGACTTCTTGTATGTGGACGTGGGGAAGAATGGCCGGATGTCCGATGGTGGAGTCATTGCCCAGACGGAGTTCTACAGGCGTCTCCAGAATGGCAGCTTGGACTTGCCAGCTCCAGAGGACAATGTGGAAGGACTCCCATTTGTGTTCGTTGCTGATGAAGCGTTTGCGCTGGGGGACCACCTGATGCGGCTATTCGCAATGAGGACCCTCACCCCGGAACAGAGGGTTTTTAATTACTGGCTGGCCAGAGCCCGAAGAGTGGTGGAGAACACATTTGGAATCCTGGCCAGCTGGTTCCGACTATTTCTGACACCCATCCATATGGCGGAGTATAAACTGAACCATATTATACTGGCGTGCTGTGTTCTCCATAACTTTTTAAGGATACATTCAGCCAACTATGCTGGCTCAGTTGGGCCTGAGGCCAGAATCATACATCAAACCACACTGACGGCGCTTGAAAGTGGCCGTCCTGGCTTGCCCTCCCTGAGTGCCCGTGATGTCCGGTTACGCTACCTGGAGTTCTTTGCGGGTAGGGGGGCTATCAATATGCCAGACAATCTGTGAAGCCTTTTTATAATAAAAAAAAAAAGAAATTCTTTGTGGACATTTACTGCTTGTTTTTGTTTTAGCTGACCCTGACAAAAATGTGTTGAGTCCAGAAAATGTCGTGATTGTGTAACCTTATTATACAAAGCACTCTTGGCTGTTATTTCCTAAATGCAAAAACACATTTCACTACAAGTGCACTTGCAACTGCACTGAAACTGCACTTGTAGTGCAAAGAGGATTTGCCCTTAGGAAATAACCCCCATTTTTGCTGAAAACAGCAGTTACATCACCCCAAAAGTGTTGTAGTGTTGAGACAATAATCCACACATTCTTGAGTAACCAACTTTTTTATACCTGCACAATCACATGTGCATATTTATGTTTGTTGTATAACAATTTTTGCAGTAGCATTATCAAAAATCGAAATGTCCATTTCAGATAAAACAGGCCTGTGTAAAACCAACAAGAAAGCCAAAAAACTTGAACTTACAAAGTTCACATTAGGTAAAACCTGAAGGCTATATCAGACATCCGTATTTAGGAACTGGGTTTGATATAGCGTTTAGATGGGGGGAAATCACCCCCTGGAAATGCCAAATTTGGAAGATGCACACCAATTTACGAATGTCAACATGTGCTATCTGCCATCAGGGGGGATCAAGGGACGTGTTTTGGGGGAGCAAGCCCTTCCTCAACGCTACTTTATAATTGAGGAAGGGGTTGCACCCCCAAAACACGTCCATTGATCTCCCGTGATGGCAGATAGCACATGTTGACACACTGTGTGCATCCTCCAAATTTGGCTTTTCAAAACATTGCAAAAAGTTTTAAAAGATTGAACCACAATCCAAAAAGTGATTTTGTGGGGTTTTAAATTCGCCCCAAAACATCAATGATGTTATTATTTTTTTTAATCACATCATTGATTTTTTGCTGTATGTTTTGCAGTTCTACATTACACCCCATGATCTCCCCGATCAGGATCTGGGCACTTTCTGATGTGAAACGTTCTGGATCCCTCACATCACGATCACCTAAAAAGAGAGAAAGAAAACAAAAACAGGTATCAAAAATCTGCCACCATCCATCTCTTTTACCTGAGCCTGTGGTCGCAGACACTCACCTGTTGTGGTGCCAATCTCCACCACATCTTCTTCTTCCTCCTGCTCTTCTTGGGTTGGTGTTAGTTCCCCTTCTTCCAGAGGTGGGGGGTCTGTGGTCTCCTCGGATGAGGGGTGTCCTCCGAGTCTTTTCTCCCCTATGTAAAACAAAAATGGTATAATTAGCACACAGATATTTGATGGCAGAACTAGAAATAGGAAACATTGCTTGGAAGTGGGGTACAATTGTCTATTTTGGCAGAGTTCCAAGATGTGTTTTTTTATTGGCCTTTGTCAAGCTGCAATACTTTACCTGTTTGGTACAAGTTTCACAGATGTAGCCCCCCCCTATAGTATACACTGGAGCACCTGTGTGGCCCCCTAATAAAAATGGTGTTCTTGTGTCCCACACTAGTGCTCCAGTGTCCAGATGTGAAAACAGCTGCTCAGTGTCCTCTTCTTACACAGAATCTAGTTTGCATTTCATTCTAGTAAAAAACCCATCTACACAAACAAATATTTGGCATAAAAGTAGGCCCAAAAAAATGTGGGAAAATGCATATGGCCTAAACAATGGTGTTTTAGAGGCCGAAAGAAAAATGTTTGATACGAATGAATAATGGGCCCATGAACATTAAAGTTGCCCTTTTAAACGTTACAATTAATAAAAGCATATGGAGCAGCACGAACGGAATAAAGACAGAAAGAATAGGAACACAGCACAACTACTTACTTTTTTGCAGAACTCTCCGAATCTTTCGGTACTGCTCTGGCTCTCTCAGTTTCAGGTCCGACCATCGCTTCCTGAGCTGATCTTTCGATCGTCGTACCCCGAAATTCTTGTGCAGACTTTTGATCACTTTCGCCATGATCTCGGCCTTTCTGATATTGGGGTTGGGGTAAGACCCATACTTTCCGTCATAGTCGGACTTCTTCATGATGTCGACCATCTCCAACATCTCCCCAAAGGACATATTTGTGGCCTTAAAACGTCTCCTTCTGGATCGGGACGTGTCCGGATCCGGGCTTTCCTCCTCCTCCTCCTCGTTCCTGCAATTATCACGCACCTGATGTGACTCCGCCATGTGCTCTTCCCCCACTGCGCCGAACAAAAAGGGGCGGGGAATAGACTAGAAAGAACATCAGGGGCGGGCGGAGTTACACGCATGCGCAGTGTGTATAAAGCGTAACACGCGTGCGTATTATGTACGATCTGTGAGCGGAGGAAGGAGCATTGGACGCGCCGATCATAAGAACGAAGGTAAGAGACAAACTTGTGCCTATACTGCTTCTACATTGAGGCCTATATTGTAACAAGATTAGGAGAGTTTTGTCTGACATTAGGCTTTGTCTTGTGTTGTGTCTTGCAGTGAACATGGATATGCTACTGAAAGACAATGACTTCATGTCAGTTTTCGTAGATATGTTAAGGGAGCTGCCCTGTCTGTGGGAGATTAACCACCCCCATTTCAAGAACCAAGCAAAGAGGAAGGCAGCACTGGTGCAATTGTGTGAAATTGTGAAGCAGGTGATCCCCACGGCAGACATCACCTATTTAAAGATCTTAATTGGTGGCCTGAGGAGCACATATCTAAGGGAGCGCAAGAAAGTCCTGGATTCACAGAGATCCGGAGCAGCAGATGACATCTATGTCCCCAGGATGTTGTACTACGACAGGCTGCATTTTCTGGCAGGCCAGACTGAACCCAGGCCATCCCTCTCCAGTCTTCCTTCCACGCTTCCTTCCCCCCCGGCTGAGGCTTCTGACGCCCAACCTGGGCCTTTCAGGCCGCATGTGGAGGAGCCCAGATTGAGCCAGGTATAGCATTCCTCTAAATATTTCTGCTTGTCCAATCAATGATGTTAACTAGATGTTAGTTGGCAGTACTAATTTAGGATTGTGATTGATGAAGCAAAAACTAAAACCATGTCCCTTTTTCATACACAGGGAAGTCTCAGCCAGGAGGTGGCTGGGCTGAGCCGGCTGGCTGATCTGCAGGTCCCTCCACCCCCCCTGGAAAAAGAAAGTGGCAGGAGGAGGAGTGCCCTAGAGGAGGCTGCCAGAGGACTCTTTTGGAGGGCTACAGAGGTCCTGGGAGCACCACAGACCGTGGAGGAGGACATTGCTGCCATCATTGCATATAAAATGCAGAGGATGGAGGAGGGCCAACAAGCCATGTGTGAGTCCCTCATATTGGAGGTTCTTAACAAAGGTATGAGGGGCCAAATGACAGCTCAGACACACCTTTGCGATGGTCCTCCTCCTCCTCCTGCAGGTCCTCCTCCTCCTCCTCCTTCTCCTCCAGGTCCTCCCATTCCTCCTCCAGGTCCTACTCCTTCTCCTGCCACATATCCAACAGCACAGCCACAGCCGGGAAGGAAGCGTGAAAGGAAGACCAGAAAGTGAGGACCCTGGATCCAGTCTGGTCGGCCAAAAAATGCAGCCTCTTGTGGTACCACAGCCTGGGGACACACATGTCATCTGCTGCTATCCGGATCTCTGGGACTTCTGGACCAGACTGCCCTCCCTTACATATGGACTCCTCAGGCCACCAATTTTGATGTTCAAGAATTGATGTCTGCCGTGGGGGTCCCAGGCTTCGCTAATTTCTCTTGTTGATCCAGTGTTGCCTTCCTCTTTGTTTGGTTCTGAGCCCTTAATAAAGGATTTTTGTTTGGAATTATACTCTCCTATGTGTTTTACTTCAAAAAGGACAGTTTGTTTGTGAGGATTCAGGTACATTTCAAATATACAGTGTGAAATGAACAAGGGACACCAACACCAAACAATCTCCTTGAGATTAAATAATAAAAGATATCAATGGTGTTGGGGTAACTTGACACACAAAAACACACACAAAAATATTCTGGAGAACTTCCTCCTACACGCCACCGATACACCTGCTCGGGTATACAAAAGGTCAGTCGTTCAACACTTATTAGATGCAGCTAAAATCTGCATTCCCCTCAACTGGAAATCCCCGAGCCGCCCTCCATTACCAGCTGGCTTAGGAAGATAGACTAAATTAGAAAATTGGAAGACCTGATCCTCACGAGTCAGAACAGAAGTGAGACATATTCCAAAACTTGGCAGTTATGGAACATATTTAAATACTCAGCAGAGGGTCAAGCCCTCCAGAGAGAAGAAACAGGTATTTAATCCGTACTAGAACTTATACGGGACAATCTGGTGTCCCCTTGCTCGCGGACTCCTCCCCCCCCCCCCTCCCTACCTCCTCTCCCTCTCCTCTCTTCTTCTTTCTCTATACTTTCCCTTCTATCTTTGCTCTATTGATCTGCAGAAAAATAAGAAAAAGGAAGAGGACAGGACACACAAAGGAAGAATTAATAGGCCCTACCTTTCTAACATCACTTGACGAACACACCACGACTTTGTCATAACCCGAAGACAATAAACAACATTTTTATTACGCATCATTCTAGGAGATCTTACACATTTGGAACCTCGAGAATATGTCAGCCTCATACTACATCACATCACAGGAGGTCCTTAAAATACGTAGGACAAAGTCTTCGTTATAAGACCTATGTAAATGTTTGTATTGCACTGTTACAATGTTAAACACCGGTATATCGGTTCCTGTGGACCTGTTTTCTGTGATAAATAAAAAATTTAGAAAAAAGAAAAAAATATTCTGGAGTAAAAATAAAAATAACATTGAACAAAGATTAGCCTTGGAAAAAATACAAACATTAAATTAAAAAAAAAAGGCTTCAAATCCCCCAAAAAATTAAATAAAAAAAAAAAATTCTGTCAGATGTGACAACTAATAACAATATATTCAGGGAATCCCAATAAAAAAAACAAAAATAAAACTTTGTGAGAAGTGTGTGTGAATATGAGCAGCAAAACTACTTAATTCTTGTCACATTATAAAGAAGAAGAGAGTGCGCTGTATCAAACCATTTTTAACATTGCAGCGTGACGAAAGTGCTGTATCCATTGCGAACGCTAAGTTTACCAGAACGAGCTGTTCCGTCTTGAAATTTCTTCTGAGCATGCGTGGCACTTTGTGCGTCGGAACAGGCCACACACGGTCGAAATTGACGCGATCGGATTTTGTTGTCGGAAAATTTTATCTCCTGCTCTCCAACTTTGTGTGTCGGAAAATCTGATGGAAACTGTCCGATGGAGCCTACACACGGTCGGAATTTCCGACAACACGCTCCGATCGGACATTTTCCATTGGAAAATCCGACCATGTGTACGGGGCATAAGAGGTTTCAAGAGATACTATATATTGTCATGCTACGTAGAAGCTATCACATAATTGCCACTGAATGACATATTGTCATATCAACTGATAAATACATGATACCAGGAATAAGGCTCCTGGTTTTCTATTCATTAATGGAATTAAGTTGTTGGCACTACGTGTAAGAAAATCTGCAAGAACTCATATAAATGAGGCTTTGGAGACATTGTGTGTGTGGTTGTTAACATATATTCAGTTGTTTTGTGTATAATATGGAGATAAATTGGGCACTAGTGGAAGTACAAAGAGTACCTGTACACATACTTTAACCACTTCAATACAGGGCATTTTCCCCCCTTCCTGCCCAGGCCAATTTTCAGCTTTCAGTGCTGTCGCTTTTTAAATGACAAATGCGCGGTCATGCTACACTGTACCCAAACAAATCTTTTATAATTTTGTTTCCACAAATAGAGCTTTCTTTTGGTGGTATTTGATCACCTCTGGGATTTTTATTTTCTGCTAAACAAAAAGACCGAAAATTTTGAAAAAAATTTGAATTTTTTTTTCCTTTCTGTTACAAAGCTTTGTAAATAAGTAAGTTTTCTCCTTCACTGATGGGCATTGATGAGGCTGCACTGACGGCACTGATAAGGTGGCACTTATGTTCACTGATGAGGTGGCACCGATGGGCACTGATGATGGGCATTAATATGTAGCAATGATGGGCACTGATAGGTGGCACTGATAGGCACTGATAGGTGGCACTGATATGCAGCACTGATGGGCATGCATATGAGCTTGCATAGGTGCCACTGATGGGCACTGAAAGGCGGCACTGATGGGCACTGATAGGCGGCACTGATGGGCACTAATAGATGGCACTGATGGGCACAGATGGGCACTGATAGGTGGCACCGATGGACACTAATGGGTGGCACTGATGAGCATCACTGATTGACAGGCACTGGCAGGAATTAGTGATGGCCACTGATTGCCATCAATTGTGGGCACTTATTGTCATCAATTGTGGGCACTGATTGGCCACCCTGGTGGCCATGGGTGGCATACCTGGTGGTCACAAATGGTGGGCATCCCTGGTGGTCCTGGGTGGGCATCCTCTGGGGGGCTGCGCTGATAATTAGAGCAGACCCCCCCCTGTCAGAGGAGCAGCTGATCTGCTCTCCTCTACTCAAGTCTGACAGTAGCGAGTAAGGAAAAGCCGGTACACGGCTTTTCCTGTTTACACCGTGATTGGACACAGCTGATCACGTGGTAAAGAGTCTCCGTCAGAGACTCTTTACCTAGATCGGAGTTGCGGTGTGTCAGACTGACACGCCGCAAAAACCGATCGCTACGCTGCTCACCCCCACAGGCGTGCGTCTGCTCATTATCCAGATCACGTCATATGATGCTCGATCAGGATAACTAAACCACTTTGCCGACGTCATTTTGCTATATGGCAAGTGGTTAAAGGCTAAGTTTACCTTTTCTAAAACAGTAATAAATGCACATGATTTTACTGGTAATAAAATGTGCATTTATTATTTTTTTATTATTATTTTTGTAAAAAAAAATATTGTTATTTTTTAACATGGAGCCTGCAAAGCATTGCACTTGCAATCAGCAGATCGCGGGTGCAATGCCAGGCTCCTGCAGACACTTCTGACAGCTGTCTGCTGTACCTCCATATTGGTCTTTCCCCTGTATCCTGTCAGAAACCATGAATCAGACCGAGACAGAAGTACAGTTAATCACACTTGTTTAATAATAATAAAAAGGTAAACAGAGTAAGCGTAGTCAATACATAGCCAGAGTTCAGTAACCGGATCGGGTAGTCAGCCAATGCCAATGTCAGAGAGCCAGAGATAAACGTAGTAGTACAGCAAGCAGGATCAGGAGCCAGAAGGGATGTCAGCCGAGCAAGTCTTCAACAGGAACGCAGGAGAAAGTCTCTGAAATGTGACCAAAGGCGAAGGCAGAAATGTGAGCTGGATGGCTTTAAGTAGCCAGGACTGACGAGCAGATCATCAACAGCTGAGTCACTATGAAGAGAGAGGAGTTGGCAATTAGCCGACAGCTGAGTGGCCAGATCAGAGAAGGAAGGGCTGAGCCCAGCCCTGACAGTACCCCCTCCTCAAAGCCCCCTCCCCCTCGGAGGACCACCGGGCTTGAGGGGAAAACGTCTATGGAAATCACGGAGGAGGACAGGGGCATGTACGTCCGAGGATGAGACCCAAGAGCGTTCCTCTTACCCAAGACCGTAACCCTTCCAATGCACTGTATGCGCCCACGGAACCTACGGGAGTCAACAATGGATTGTACTTCATACTCCTCGTGGTTCTCAACCTGTATAGGGTGAGGACGTGGCACCGAGGTGGTAAAGTGGTTGCAGACCAAAGGTTTCAATAAGGAGACATGAAACACATTAGAGATGCGCATACTAGGAGGAAGGTCCAACGCGTAAGCCACTGGGTAAATCCTGCGAAGGATACGAAAAGGCCCAATAAACTGAGGTGCGAACTTCAAAGAAGGAACACGAAGTTGGAGGTTGCGAGATGATAGCCAGACTCTGTCCCCAACCTGGTAGGAAGGCGCAGGCAGGCGTCTGCGGTCAGCATTGAGTCTGTACCTATCGTTAGCATGTCGCAAAGCCTCCTGGACTTGTGCCCAAGTGAAAGGAAGGACACGGAGATGCTCCTCTAATGCAGGAATACTCTGCGGAACAAACGAGGCAGGCAACACGGAAGGTTAGAAACCATAGTTCGCCATAAACGGGGATAAACGGGAAGCTGAATTCAAGGCACTATTGTGAGCAAACTCCGCC
Source organism: Lithobates clamitans (assembly GCA_037952925.1). NCBI lineage: Eukaryota > Metazoa > Chordata > Amphibia > Anura > Ranidae > Lithobates > Lithobates clamitans. Next base: position 4,353,621 of record JBBGZY010001230.1, read on the forward strand.
CATGGTAAGAGGTCTGACCAGTTGTTATAATGGTCAGAAATATAGCAATGTAGGAATTGCTCCAAGGACTGATTGGCTCTATCTGCGGCCCCATTAGACTGCGGGTGATACGCAGAAGAGAAAGCAAGCTGAATACCCAACTGTGCACAAAAGGCTCGACAGAACCGGGAAACAAACTGACTACCCCTGTCTGAGACAATCACCTTGGGTAGCCCATGTAAGCGGAAGATCTCCCAAGCAAAAATAGAAGCCAGTTCCTTAGAAGTAGGCAAATTCTTGAGTGGAATACAATTAACATTTTTGAGAACCGGTCAACCACCATAAGGATAACTGTGTTGCCCTGGGAGTTGGGTAACTTCACAATGAAATCCATAGACAGATGGGTCCAGGTCCTCTCACCATTGGGCATGGGTTGTAGGAGGCCCACTGGAAGGTGTCGTGGAGTCTTACTCTGAGCACACACGGAACAGGCAGCTACAAAGGCGGTTACATTAGCACGTAGACTAGGCCACCAGAATTGTTGGAAAATGGCCCAAAAGAGTTGATTCTTCCCAGGGTGGCCAGCAGCCTTGGGAGAATGGTAAGTCTGGAGCACAGCAGTATGGAGACTCTCGGGAACAAAGCAGCGGTCACAAGGTTTCTCAGGAGGAGCATCAACCTGAGCAGCAAGAATTTTGTCACCCAAAGGATAAGTAAGACTGGTGTGAACCGTAGCCAGTATACGATCATGAGGAATCACAGGAACCGGAACCGACTCCATCTTGGAAGTGGAGGAAAATTGTCGTGACAAGGCGTCAGCCCTTACATTCTTAGTACCGGGTAAGAATGAGACAATGTAATTAAAACTCGACAAGAAAAGAACCCATCGCGCTCTTCTGGGAGAGAGGCACTTAGCCTCAGACAAGAATGTGAGATTCTTATGGTCAGTAAGCATGAAAACCCTGCACAGTGGTACCTTCAAGGAGATGTCTCCATTCTTTTAGGGCTAAAATGATCGCCAACAGCTCTCTGTCACCAATCTTGTAATTGCACTCTCCCAGTGACAATTTCTTGGAAAAGTAGCCACACGAATGCATAGCGCACTCAGAGTTAGGATGTTGAGACAGAAGGGCACCAACTCCAGTCTCAGAAGCATCAACCTCTAGGATAAAAGGCAATGTAGGATCAGGGTGTGCCAACAGAGGAGCAGAAACAAAGGCAGCCATCAGACTCTCAAAGGCCTTAATGAACTCTGGAGACCAACTCTGTGGGTTCCGTCTTTCCTGGTCATATCAGTCAGGGGCTTGACCAGAGATGAGAAGTTATGAATAAACTTCCGATAATAGTTGGCAAAGCCAAGAAAATGCTGCAGAGGACGTAAACCCATGGGTCGAGGCCACTGTAGGACTGCTGAAAGTTTCTCTGGGTCCATCGAAAAACCAGCAGTGGAAATGACATGGAATTTAACCTGTTCACAATGGAATTCGCACTTTTTCAATTTACAATAGAGATTGTTCTCTCTTAGTCTCTGAAGCACGCGACAGACATCTGTGTGGTGGCTCTCCAGGGACTTGGAAAATATGAGGATATCGTCGAGATAAACCACCACACATAACTGCAACAAATCTCGGAGGACAGTGTTAATGAACTCCTGGAAAATTGCCGGAGCGTTACAAAGGCCAAAAGGCATTATGAGATACTCATAATGACCTTATCTGGTATTAAACGCAGTTTTCCACTCGTCGCCCTCCTTAATCCTGACGAGATTGTATGCCCCTCTCAAATCAAGCTTTGTGAAAACTGTTGCTCCCTTGAGGCGGTCAAATAACTCTGTAATCAATGGAATGGGATAGGCATTCTTAATCGTGAAACATTTGAGACCCCTATAATCAATACAAGGTCTCAGTTCACCACCCTTCTTCACAAAAAAGAAACCAGCACCAGCAGGAGACGAGAATTTGCGGATGAAACCTCGAGAAAGTGCGTCTGCAACATACTCCTCCATGGCCTTATCCTCCAAGACTGACAAAGGGTAAACACGGCCACGAGGGGGTATGGCACCAGGTTGAAGGTCAATTGCGCAATCATACGACCAGTGTGGAGGCAAAGTACCGGTTTGACCTCAGTCAAAGACATCGCTAAAGTCGTAGTACTCCTCCGGCACGGAGGAGAGTGAAGAGGTGCACCTTGGCTACCTTCTGGAAGCATCTCTCACTGCACTGTGGTGACCAGGACAGAACCTCAGCACGGAGCCAATCAAAAGAAGGGTTGTGCCTCTGTAATCAAGGATAACCAATAACCAGTGGAAACTTAGGTGAGGAAAAAACTTGGAATTGGATTATCTCATGATGAAGGGCCCCTACGGCCATGGACAACGGAACAGTCTCATGAGTCACATGGGCAGGCTGTAGAGGTCTCCCGTCAAGAGCCTCAATGACAAGTGGAGTGTCACGCAGCTGCAGCGGAATCGAGTGCTTCGATACAAAGGCAGCATCAATGAACAGGCCTGCAGCCGCAGAGTCGATTAGAGCCTGTATCTCGACGGATGACTCAGCCCAAGCCAGGGTAACCGAAACCAGGGGCTTATCTTTCTGGGAAACTGGAGACGAAACAACGCCAGCTAAGGTCTGTCCGTGACAAGACCTCAAGGTTCGGGCGTTCCCTGGACAGGTAGGACAAGACTTCAAAAAGTGACCAGCCTGGCCACAATAAAGGCACAATCTCTCCCTCCTCCTAGGAGCTCTCTCATCCGCAGAGAGACACGTGAAGCCCAAGTGCATGGGTTCATCTTCACAGACAGACTCAGTACCAGGAGGCATGGGAAGTGAGGGAGGCAAGGGTGGGACTGCAAAGCTCAGAGACAAATGTACAGGAGACTTGTGCTAGCGCTCCTTAAAACAGAGTCTTTCTCTGAGTTAGGAGTCAATGAGGATGGGAAATGTGATCAACCTCTCCAGCTCAGTGGGTATATCTCGGGCTGCTATCTCATCCTTGATGTTATCCGAGAGACCATGAGAGAAGACAGCCACGAGGGCCTCATTGTTCCAAGCAACTCTGTGGCCAGAGTACGGAATTTAATGGCGTAATCGGCAACAGTTCTCGTACTCTGTTTGATGGACATGTGGTTCTTGGCAGCAGAAGTGGAGCGTGCGGGATTGTCAAATACCTTTTTGAAGGAAGCCACAAATTCTGGGTAACTCAGGACCACGGGTTTTTGCGTCTCCCATAGAGGGTTTGCCCAGGCCAGGGCTCTCTCAGAAAGCAAAGATATCACCAAACCTACTTTGCTTCTGTCAGTGGGAAATGCCTGGGGCAGCATCTCAAAGTATATCTCAACCTGGTGGTGAAACCCTCTGCATTGAACTGGATTGCCCCCAAATCGCTGGGGAAGTGGAGCGGAACCAGACATGCCTCTTATAGAGGCAATACTCAAAGCGTGTGCCTGCAAAGAGACTGGAGCAGCAGCAGGGACGGCCTGCAACACAGGTTGTACCGGAGCAGACATAGTGGAAGATTCCAGGTGAGCCGTGCGACTCAGGAGTGTTTGTAACGCCAAGGCAAACTGATCCATGCGGTGATCCTGGTCATCCAATCTGGAAAAAATATTACCAACAAGTGGACTGACTGCATCCTCTGAATTCATGGCCTTCGCCTACTGTCAGAAACCATGAATCAGACCGAGACAGAAGTGCAGTTAATCACACTTGTTTAATAATAATAATAAAAAGGTAAACAGAGTAAGCGTAGTCAATACATAGCCAGAGTTCAGTAACTAGATTGGGTAGTCAGCCAATGCCAATGTCAGAGAGCCAGAGATAAACGTAGTAATACAGCCAGCAGGATCAGAAGCCAGAAGGGACGTCAGCCGAGCAAGTCTTCAACAGGAACGCAGGAGAAAGTCTCTGAGATGTGACCAAAGGCAAAGGCAGAGATGAAGTGCGCTGGACAACTTTAAGTAGCCAGGACTGACGAGCAGATCATCAACAGCTGAGTCACTGTGGAGAGAAAGGAGCTGGCAATTAGCCGACAGCTGAGCGGCCAGCTCAGTGAAGGAAGGGCTGAGCCCAGCCCTGACATATCCTTACTCAAGCATGCACACATTGGTCTTTTTCATGTATCCCTTCTCCAGCACACACATTGAACTTTCCTCTGTATCCCTCCTCCAGCACAAACTCCCAAGTTTATACTTCAGGAACTCCTCAGTATGCAGTAACACAAACAAACTGCATATTGACCACTGTCCTTGTCCTCCTACCAGACATTGCACAGACACAAAGGAGCTTTAGTGCTGAGAGTGAAGCTCAGTGTGTATTTTAGGCCACACATTGCTCTCTCCCCTGTATTCTACACCCTGCACGCACACATCACTCCAGAGTATCCACACCAGCAGTGAGATGCCCCCCCCCCCAGTACACAGACCTTTCTAGCCAGTTTTCTACCATCCAAGTGTAGCGTTGCCCTCTTGATGGTCGCAAGATAGATCAATACCCCTCTGGCTACCCTGACCCTGAGAATCCTCTGTCACCTTTGACACCCTGGGTTCAAACATTTTTTCATTTAGACAATAATAATAATGATGAAATACACCAGAATGAGTTAAATCCATAATAGTTTACTCAATAGGATAAATGAAGAACGAACCAGAGAATAAACTTAAGTTCAACTCCAAAAACATTATCTTATATAAAGTATTATTAGTGACAAAAATAACTATCACCTTTATAGTTCAAATTTTAGACAGTGCACACTACATTTCCTATAACCAGATAGGTGCATATAATGTCTATGTGAATGGACTACAGGAGAGCAAAGGAATGACTCCTTTATGTATCAAACCCTTCTCTACTGCTTCCCCACATAATATCCAGCAATATGACAGATAAACAAATATAACTCTAGCAAACAGTAACTATAGACTGTCAGGTCACCTGAGGCCAGGTGACAGATGCACCCCATTGGGGTCAGGAGTGCACTGCTGAGGTAGTGGACCCTACACCTGACTGCTGTGCAGACGAGGACAGTCAAGAACAAGCCAAGGTTGGTAAACAGGATTAGACGTAGGACACACAGCAATGAGCACACAGAAGCCAAACACACAATATTGATCAGCGAGGCTGGCTTTCAATGCACAGGTTAATATAGTGTTCCTAATTAGAGACTGGGGTGGAGCCATGCTTGAGGGAAGATTATTTAAGCAGCCAGATGAGAGGGGGCCAGACTTTTAAGTTGATCACAAGGAGAGGTAAGCAGACAGGAATATTACTGCAGATCCATGACAATAGCACAACTCAACCTGGTCTTTAAAAAGAGTTCTTGGTGAAATGCAGCTTTGATAAATTCAACAAACAATTCAATAAAGTGGGGAGGGAAGTACTGGTAGTCCAGAGTTGTTGTGTGAAAATCCGGTTAATCTTCAGCTAGCTTTCAAATACTTAATTGTATGCAAAGAATACTTCTTGCTAAAATAATGTAGCTGTTCCAATAGATTATGTGTAGCAAGTAAACAATATTCCGGTGCAACCAGAATTGGAGTTGAATTCACAGTGATCACTGACTTAAAGATATTAAGGTTTGAGGAACTACAAACAACAGCAGATCAATGGATGGCATGGATGTCTGTGTATAGTGTCCATGATACACTGGAGCAAATCTTGGCATTGGGGATGACAAAGAGTGTAAGGAACAAAGATGTCTATACACAATGTCCGTTCAATTGGGCAATCGCCCGCTCACCACAGTGGAACAGGAGATGATGATGACAATGACGAGGATGATGATGACTCTGATGAGGATGATCTCTCAAGTGTATGGCTCAAGGGACAACCTCTGGCTTCCACCACTAGGCTCCATGGCTCACACCGATCTGATAACTCTGCAGGGTGGATTGGACAGAAGCAACCTCCAGGCTGCTGCTGAACAGTGAAGAGGGACTGTCCACAGATGTCCTTCCAGATATCTCCTGGGTAAATCTGTTAAAGGAGGCCGCAACAGCTGCAGCTCCTAGGTAGCAGATTCCCTGCACACAGACCCACACCGGTCCCAAGAGAGCACGCCCGGCCTATAGCCTTACTATAGTCCCTCCCAGCGATCTGCTCTTCTCCAACAGCCTGCTGGTAGTTGCTGTTTCACACAATGCAGCCAGAGGGCGAGTCCTTTCCAAATGGACTACATATACCAAAGTGCCTTGCTCTATCTCTAATGAAAGAGCCATAGAACAGCTAAACTGGAACACTAGAGGGAAACAGCTCCTTGGTAACAGCATTACACTGCATCTCCTGATTGCAGGAAAATTTAAACATCCAACTCCTGGCTACAAAAGCATTTACATTATCCTTTCAGTGATCAGTTACAACAGAAGAAGCATAAACCCTTCAGTCCACTAGCTTATAAGCGTTACGTTCATAGTAACCTGTCTGCAGTGTATGTTGTATGTTTCAAGAGTATGTGCATAAACACCTTAATGATGAATATATAATGTGTACCCTAATACAGTGTACACACGATTGGACTTTCCGCCAACAAAACAATGGATTTTTGTTCGCAGGTTGTTGACTCAAACTTGTCTTGCATACACACGGTCGCAATGTTGGCCAACAATTCCGAACATGAGAACGCGGTGACGTACAACACGTACAATGATCCGATAAAAAGGAAGTTCAATAGCCAGTTGCGCCACCCTCCATCTGCTAATCTCGTGTTTATCTCGTGTTAGTAGAAGTTTGGTGAGAGACGATTTGTGCTTTTCAGCCACGTGCTTTTCAGCCTTGTGCTTTTCAGTTCGTTTCTGCTTTTTAGTTTGTGCTTGTCAGTTCGTATCCGTTCCTCAGTGCGTGTTGTCAGTTTGTTCCTGTCTTTCAGTGCGTTCTATTTATAGTTTGCTTCTGTGCGTTCTTGTCTGCATCGCTTCTGATTTTCAGCTCGTTCTTGCCAGGTCCTTTCTGATTTTCAGTGCGTTCTGTCAGTTCGTTCTAAGTAGCCAACCGTTTTCTAGTCATGTTGCGGTTACGTATTTGTCGGAGAGTTTGTGCTGTTGTTGGGCTTGGTGTTGGAGTTCTTGCTTTGACCCAAGTTCAGTCCATGAACAGGGGGAGGAGGAATTCATGGACCAAGAATTGGTTACTTAATCGTGACCAATTCTCTTATATGCCTTTGCTGCGGGAGCTCCAGGAGAATAATCCTGATGATTTCAGGAATTATCTGCGGATGACGGACCCCATTTTTCACCGTCTGTTGGCTTTGCTTACCCCCTATATTACCAAGCAGGACACCTGCATGTGGCAAGCCATCACTCCCGAGCAAAGGCTCATCGCCACCTTGTGACGGGGAGAAGTCTCCAGGATATTACATTTACGACTGGGATCTCCCCCCAGGCTCTGGGAATCATTATTCCAGAGACCTGTTTTGTCATCATTCAGGTCCTGCAGAAGGACAATATTAAGGTAAGTTTTATCCTTTAACATCACATTCTATGTATTTAATGTTTGCTAATGTATTGTATTTATTTCATCATTCCATTATTACCATTTTTGTAATATGCTGTGAATGTCCTCTTTGTCCTCATGCATGTTGTAAGCTTTTAATGCTCCTTTTTTGTCTTTCATGCATATTTGCCTTCACTAACCTCCCCAGCATGCTATCCTGGGCCCATACACACCTAGCCTAGTCACTTAACAATGTATTTTGTCAGCTCCATTGTAGTGCTTACTCTAAACACTCCCTAAAATGTTTCATGCATTGGAACCCTCCTTCCCCCCAACCGCTAAGTCAACCGATACCAATACTCTATCTGCTGACTTTGCCAAACCCATGCACACTATACCTACCTCTTTTGTGGTCAGATTTATGGATGAATTCACCAAAGCATGTAATGCAAGTGCCTGCCTGAATACTTTCAAATGATACTGTTTTAAGTTTTGTTCTCCTATTATCTTGATGGGTAATTGCAGAATGTAAAAATGTGCTTCAATTTGGACAGTGTGTATTCATATTTTTGGATTATGACACTTCTTACCTGTCCACTGTGCTGCCAATAGTGTAAGTAAGGAGGGGCTGGCCAAAGTAACACACATTATTTATGCATTCATCTCTCAATGAAGTGGAGATGGTTACCTGTCCAAAACATCTCCCTCCCCATCCTAAAATGTTTACAATGGGCCATCAGAGGGGGTGAGGAATCTGATAAGTGGACCTTATACTTTTGACTTTATATACTCATTTAAACAAATGTTATACTTATGTTGGCCAAGAATGTTTGTATCTAATCTGCTTGCAATGTTATGCGCAAAAGTACTAATTTTTTTTTTCTTGTTTGACTCCACAGTTTCCTTCCAACCCACAGGAATGGCAGACTGTGGCCTCCCAATTCGCCCAGCAGTGGGACTTTCCCAACTGCGGTGGTGCGATAGATGGGAAACACGTTTGGGTCGTCCCACCCCCCCAACTTGGGGTCGTACTACTACAACTACAAGGGGTACAGTAGTATTGTGTTGTTGGTGGTGGTGTCGGCGACTTATGAGTTTCTGTATCTGGACGTGGGGAAGAATGGCCATATGTCCGATGGAGGAGTCATCGCCCAGACTGAATTCTACAGGCATCTCCAGAATGGCAGCTTGGGATTGCCTCCTCCAGCGGATAACGTGGCAGGCCTCCCTTGCGCTGTGGGAGCATTTGATGAGGCCTTTGCCCATGAGAACCCTGACTCTGGACCAGAGGGTTTTTAATTACCGGCTGGCCGGTGCCAGAAGAGTGGTGGAAAATGGCTTTGGCATAATGGCCAGCCAGTTCCGTCTTTTTCTAATGGCCATATATATGGCCGAATACAAACTGAACCATATAATTTTATGCTGCTGCATTTTACATAATTTTATGCGTAAAAATGCAGCCAACTATCTGGCCTCAGTTGCGACTGAGGCCGGCTCACCGGAAGAAATAATGATGGCACTTGAAGCTGGCCATCCTGCTTGTAGTCCCTAAGGCCTATGGCCTTATTTAGGCAAATTTTGGCAAATTTAACAGTGGGGGTTATTTACTAAAGACCAATCCACTTTGCACTACAAGTGCACTGCAAGTGCACTTGAAAGTGCACTGAAAGTCCACTTGTAGTGCAAAGTGGATTTGCCTTTAGTAAATACCCCCCATTGTCCCTGTAACTACACCAACTTACTAAAAAAAAATGGTATTGAGCATTTAAAGAAGAAGCCACGCATTGTTGAGTATAAAACATTTTACTCCAAGCACATTCACATGTGTGTTATAAAAGGGTTTTTAAACAAACCAACATCTTTGGTGTATAACATGTATGTTTAACAGTAGATATAGCCTTTTTTGGGGCTAAACAGCCATGTTTAAAAACATAACACCCACATCCCCAACTCAGGAACTTACAAAGTTCAAGTTTGATAAAGTGAAGACCATATTAGACATTGGTATGTCAAAACTGTGTTGATTTTGCCTTCATCAGATGGGGTGATCTCACCCCTGTAAAAGCCAAATTTTGAAGATGCACACAAATTGGGACTCAAAAGGTGGATTTCCATCATGATCCCATGCCTAAAATGTGTGTCTTTTCCCTACATCTATTATGATAAAGCCACAAAACACACAGTGTGTCAACATGTGCTATCTGCCATCATGGGATATCAATGTACACGTTTTGTGGGTGCAACCCCTTCCTCGCAACTAAAGTAGGTGAGAGGAAGGGGTTGCACCCCCGAAATACGTCCATTGATCCCCCATGATGTGAGCTAGCACATGTTGACACACTGGGCCTTATTTCAGAAAGGACAATCCAACTAAAGTAGGTGAGAGGAAGGGGTTGCACCCCCGAAATACGTCCATTGATCCCTTATGATGTGAGCTAGCACATGTTGACACACTGGGCCTTATTTCAGAAAGGACAATCCACTTTGCCCTACGAGTGCACTTTCAAGTGCACTTGTAGGGCAAAGTGGTTTGGCTTTTTTTAAATAAGCCACAGTGTGCCAACATGTGCTAGATCCCATCATGGGGGATCAATGGATGTGTTTCGGGGGTGCAACCCCTTCCTATCACCTACTTTGGTTGCGAGGAAGGAGTTGCACCCACAAAACGTGTACATTGATATCCTGATGGCAGATAGCACATGTTGACACACTGTGTGCATCTTCAAAATTTGGCTTTGCAATTACTTTAAAACTTTAAAAAAATGAAAAAACAATAACGAAAACATTTACTTTTTTTGGTGGTTTTAGATTTTGGCTAAAACCTCAATGATGTTGATCAGTCTTTTTTGCTTGACCTTCTCTAAATCCCGATTGCATACCATTATCTCACTGATGAGTGAGTTTCTTCTTCCACAACATCCACATCACCTAAAAATAAAAAAACACACCATGTATTATAAATATGCAGGCATACATCTATTACCTGAAGCTGTGGTCTCAGACAATGACCTGTTGTGGTCACCATTTCGACCACTTCCTGAACCTCTGCATCCACATCATCAGGTTGTGTGCTGAGTTGTTCGCCTTCTTCAGGAGTTGTGGGGTTCCAGGTGTCCTCAGATGTCCCGATTCTTTTCTCCCCTATGTGAATACAAAAAAGGTATACTTAGCAGACGGATATTTGAGGCGAGAAATAGTAATATGAAACATTGCTTGGAAGTGTCGTCAAATTGTCTGTTTTGGCAGAGTTCCAAGCTGAAGACATGATTTTCCCTTTCAAAAGCTGGAATACTTACCTGCTTTGTTAAAGTTTCACACATGGAGAGACCCCTAGTATCCACTGGAGCACGTGCGTGGGATATCATAAAAAGGTTGTTCTGGTGTCCCACACTAGTGCTCCTGCGTCCAGATGTGTAAACAGCTGCCGAGTGTCCTTTCCTTACACTGAATCAAGTTTGCATTTCGTTTTAGTTACAAACACATCTAGACAACAATGTAATAAACTTATTTTAATACAAATAGGCATGAACAAATATACTTAATCTGCATCTGCCAAAAATGTTGTATTAGTGGTCGAAGAACGATGTTTAATACGAACAATTTCTGTGCCCACGAACCTCAAACTTGGCATTTTAAACTGTACAACAGTAAAGAAAAGTACATGGACCAGCACAAAAGTAAAAATAATAATAGGAACACAAGACAAATACTTTTTTGAAGCACTTTCCTGATCTTTCTATATTGATCATGCTCCCTCAATTTCAGGTCTGACAAGCATTTCCTCAATTACTCCTTGGATGGTCGTACCCCAAAATTCCTGTGCATACTTCTGACAACTTTAGCCATGATCTTGGCCTTTCCCACATTAGGGTTGCTGTACGGTCCATACTTCCCATCATAGTCTGCCCTCTTCAAGATGTCCACCATCTCCACCATCTCTACAAAGGACATATTTAAGGCCTTATATCTCGTCCTGGATCTGGAACTGCCTTGCTCCAGGCTTTCCTCATCGTTGCTGCTTTCTGCACGCACCTGCTGTATCTCCGCCATGTGCTCTCACACTGCCCCGAAAGAGAAGAGGCGGGGAATACACTAGAAAGAAGGACAGGGGCAGAGCTTCACGCATGCACAATGTATATAAAGCCTAACATGCAGGCGTCATACGTACGATCTGTGAGTGGAGGACGGAGGATCGCAAGCGCCGATCGTGCAAACTAAGGTACAATTTTAACTTGGGGCATCAGTGATTAGTGGCCTATACTGCTTAGAAATTGAGGCCTATATTGGGACAAGATTAGGAAAGTGTAGACTGACATTAGGGTTTGTCTTCTGTTGTGTCTTACAGATAAAATGGAGGATAAATTTACTGACCCTGACGTCCTGCCCAAATTCCTCGACATCTACAGGGAGCAGCCATGTCTCTGGCAAGTTACATGCAGAGAATACTCCAACAAGCAAAAGAGGAAGGCAGCACTGGAGAAACTGCTGGAATTGGTGAAGCCAGTGTATCCCACAGCAGACATCAACTATTTGAAGGCCAAAATTGGTAGCCTGAGGAGCACATATATATGTGGTACTACGACAGACTGTGTTTTTTGTCAGACCAGAGTGAACCCAGGCCATCAATATCTACACTTCCTTCCACATCAGCTGAGGCTCCTGAAGTCCAACCTGGGCCTGTGTGGAGGAGCCCAGCTTGAGCCAGGTATAGCATTGTTGAACATATTTTTTGTCAAAAATTGAATGATGTTAGCTAGATGCTATTATTGATCACTAATTTATGATTTAACAAAGTGGTTTATATATCAATAGACAATAGTAGCCAAAAATGATTGGGACATGAATGAAAAATGCTGGGGTCAGAATGATAGTCTTTTCTATTTGTTAACATTCAATTTGCAACAGTCATGAGCTCAAATTTGTGTGTGATTGATGAACAAAAACCTAAAACTATGTACCATTTCCATACACAGGAAAATCTCAGCCAGGAGGAGGCTGTGACAAGCAGCCTGATGGAATCCCAGGTTCCTCCCCTCCACCCTCCAACCAAAAGGACCAGGAAGGCGAGGAACCTGGAGGAGTCAGTGACTGCTTTAATTTGCCAGGCTACTGCGGCACTTACAATGACCCCTGGTGGCCCTGAGTTATTTGGATGTGTGACAGTAAGTAAACTCGAACAAGATATTAACAAGATATTTGGGGGGCACACTCTAAAAAAATGCATTAAAGATGGTGCAGCCATAAGACCATACAGTAGAAGAAAATATTACAGTGCACACATGCAAAAAAGACATTTACCTCAAGCAAGGCTAGTTTAAAACACCTAAGCATTTCTAGAAAAACATTATCAAAAAATATGGGGATTTGGTCACACCATATTGCTATATGGTGCTAAGCCCACTTACTGTGACAAAGTACCCCATAATCAGTGGGTCCTACACTATCCATGGAGTGGGAGAACCTGCATCTCTGAACCATGAGAGCATTACACTCTTCTAAATGGGAGAATCATAAGGTCTCCACCCACGACACAAGTGGACACTAATTAAAGGTACTTATGTTATGTAGTGAGGTGCTCCGCACCCAAAAGAATTTGGTCAGAATCCATACAATATACAAACAAGATATTTGGGGGGCACACTCTAAAAAATGCATTAAAGATGGTGCAGCCATAAGACCATACAGTAGAAGAAAATATTACAGCGCACACATGCAAAAAAGACATTTACCTAAAGCAAGGCTAGTTTAAAACACCTAAGCATTTCTAGAAAAACATTATCAAAAAATATGGGAATTTGGTCACACCATATTGCTATATGGTGCTAAGCCCACTTACTGCGACAAAGTACCCCATAATCAGTGGGTCCTACACTATCCATGGAGTGGGAGAACCTGCATCTCTGAACCATGAGAGCATTACACTCTTCTAAATGGGAGAATCATAAGGTCTCCACCCATGACACAAGTGGACACTAATTAAAGGTACTTATGTTATGTAGTGAGGTCAGAATCCATACAATATACAAACAAGATATTTGGGGGACACACTCTAAAAAATGCATTAAAGATGGTGCAGCCATAAGACCATACAGTAGAAGAAAATATTACAGCGCACACATGCAAAAAAGACATTTACCTCAAGCAAGGCTAGTTTAAAACACCTAAGCATTTCTAGAAAAACATTATCAAAAAATATGGGAATTTGGTCACACCATATTGCTATATGGTGCTAAGCCCACTTACTGCGACAAAGTACCCCATAATCAGTGGGTCCTACACTATCCATGGAGTGGGAGAACCTGCATCTCTGAACCATGAGAGCATTACACTCTTCTAAATGGGAGAATCATAAGGTCTCCACCCATGACACAAGTGGACACTAATTAAAGGTACTTATGTTATGTAGTGAGGTCAGAATCCATACAATATACAAACAAGATATTTGGGGGGCACACTCTAAAAAATGCATTAAAGATGGTGCAGCCGTAAGACCATACAGTAGAAGAAAATATTACAGCGCACACATGCAAAAAAGATATTTACCTCAAGCATGTGTGCGCTGTAATATTTTCTTCTTCGGTAAGTAAACTCGAACACATGGAGGAGGGTCAACGCCTGATCTGTGAGGAAATCATTCTTCAGGCCCTAAACAAGGGGATAAGGGGCCAACTCACAAATCAAAGCCACCTGTGTGAGTTGGACCTTACTCCTCCACCACCTCCAGCAACACCATCAACACCACAGCCACCCAACCCACCAGAACAGCATGGAAGGAAGCATGAAAGGAAGTGTTGAGAGTGATGGCCTGGGTTTGGTGTGGTCTGGCAAAAAACGCAGGCTGTTGGAAGACCACAGCCTTAGGACATATATGTCATCTGCTGCTGCTTCCGATCTCTCGGAGTCCTGGACCATATTGTGCTCCCTATAAAATGGACTCCTCAGGTTACCAATTTTGACAGTCAAATAATTGATGTCTGCCCTGGGGTACAAAGGCTTCACCAATTCCAACTGTTTCTCCAGCATTGCCTTCCTCTTTTTTTGTTATGACCCCTATTAAATTCGTAATTTTTGTGTTTTACTTCAAAAAGGACAATTTGTTTGTGAGTAGGCAGGTACATTTCAAAAATGCAATGTCAAATTAACAAGGAACACCAACATAGTTGTATCACTTTGAGGTTAAAAAATACAAGATAATAATGGTGTTGTGGTAACTTGACACACAAAACGAAAAAAAATATTATGGAGATCACTAGAAAAAAATAATTATTCTGGAGATCTGGAGAAGAGAATGTGCTGCATTGAGAGATTTCAAAATTTGCCACGTGACGAATGTGCTATCTCCATTACGAATGCTAGTTTTACAAGACCGAGCGCTTCCGGCTTGTACTTGATTCCGAGCATGCGTGAACTTTTGTGCGTGGACTTGTGTACACACGATCGGACTTTCAACAACAAAATTTTGTTGGCGGAAAATTTGAGAACCTGCTAGCAAACATTTGTTGACGGAAAGTCCGACAGCAAATGTTCGATGGAGCATACACACGGTCGGACTTTCCAACAACAAGCTCACATCCAACATTTCCCGTTGGAAAATCTGACCGTGTGTACGCAGCATTACACTTCAGAAACCTGTCCCTAACACATGAGCATTAACCCATTAATGAACAACCCCAGATTAGGTGCATTACCCCTCAATGCCCAGTCCTCAGTCCATGTACGTTATCTCTTAAGTGCTATGTTCCCAGGCATGTACAGTATGTCAACCTAATACCCAGGCTAAACCTTCAATACTTAATGTATGTGCTTTAACCTCTCAGCAAACTTCTGCTTATATTCATTATTGTCTCAGCTGTCAGTACCCAATGCATGTATTATACCTCTCTGCATCCAGCTTAAGTGCATTACCTCCTCAGTATCCAGTCTGAAGCACATGTGCGATAAAGCCTCACGTATATTCAGCGCAACACTCCAAATATTAGTCATGCCCCATGTAATGCCCTGCTCTAAACAGGTTCAATTCCGTTTTTGTCTTTGCTGTACTCAGCTCAGCAACAATTTATTTTTCAGCTCTGGTTAGGTCTATCCCTAAGCCTGGTTGTTGATTGCTCTTGTCTGCCGCTGGAAGAAGCCTCCAGAAATAAAGTAGAAGGGTCAGCCACTGAATTATGAATATTTATCTTACTTAAGCAAGTCCCTGGGAGGCGGTGACTAGAACATTTCTGTGAAGAAGATACATGTTTGGGAAGGCTTGTTCAGTAGTATTCTCCTGGGGCTGCTACCCAAAGGAGGCAGCCTGTACTGAAAAGCTGTTGCTAGGCCTCAGCATGCGCTTGGAAGGCCTAGATGAAGTTGGATTGAAAGACATTTGCTTGAGGGTGCTACCAGAGGAAGCTGAGTTGGAGAAGAAGTTTATTAGTGAAGAGTGTTGAATAGAAGCTGGTTGGTGACAGCTGTTTTTGTATATTTTGAGTAGGAACCTTGCTTAAGGCTCCAGGCAGTGGCGTCACTAGGGTTGGTGTCACCCGGTGCTGAAAAATTGGTGTCACCCCCCCTCCACCAACTATAATCCCCCCTCAGTACAGACCCCCCTCCACTAACTACAGGTCCCCCTCTCTCAGTATAGAATCCCCCTCCCTCAGTATAGACCCCCCACTATATACAGACCCCCCTCCCTCAGTACAGACCTCCCCCCTCAGTACAGACCCCCTCCATCAGTATAGACCTCCCCCCTCAGTGCAGACCCCCCTCTGTCACTATAGACCTTCCCCTCTCAGTACAGACTCCCTTTCCTCAGTATAGACCTCCCCCTCAGTACAGACCCCCCTCTGTCAGTATAGACCTCCCCCCTCAGTGCAGACCCCCCTCTGTCACTATAGACCTTCCCCTCTCAGTACAGACTCCCTTTCCTCAGTATAGACCTCCCCGTCAGTACAGACCCCCCTCCGTCGGAATAGACCTCCCCCTCAGTACAGACCCGCCTCCATTTGTATAGACCTTCCGCCCTCAGTACAGACTCCCTTTCCTTAGTATAGACCCCTACTAAGTACTGACCCCCTCCCCTCAGTACAGACCTCCCTCCATCAGTATAGACCTCCCCCCTCAGTACAGACTCCCCTCCGTCAGTATAGCCCTCCCCCTCAGTACAGACCCCCCCTCCATCAGTATAGACCTCTGCCTCAGTACAGACACCCCTCCGTCAGTATAGACCCCCCTCAGTACAGACAACCCTCCATCAGTATAGACCTCCCCCTCAGTACAGATCCCCCTCTGTCAGTATACACCAACCCCCTCAGTAAGGACCCCCTTTACTCAGTATAGACCGCCCACTAAATACTGACCCCCTCCCTCAGTACAGACCCCCCTCCATCAGTATAGACCTCCCCCCTCAGTACAGACCCTCCTCTCTCAGTACAAACACCCATCAGTGCAGACCCCCCATCGGTACAGACCCCCCCATGAGTATAGACACCCCCTCAGTGCAGACCCACCCATCAGTATAGAATCCCTCCTCTTAGTGCAGACCCCCCATCAGTATAGACACCCCCCCAGTGCAGACCCCCCCATCAGTATAGACACCCACTCTCAGTATAAAATCCCCCCTTCTCTTAGTGCAGACCCACCTATCAGTATAGAACCCACTTAGTGCAGAGTCCCCTCAGTATAGACACCCTTCTCCCCTCCCATAGCGCCCCCCCTGCACATGTCCATCTACATATACGGTAGTAAAGTGTACAGACATCAGAACAGCACGGATTGATGCACACAGCGGTGTGTGTCCCTCGGATTCTCCCTCCTCCTGTATGGATGTATACAGGGAGGAGGGGGAGGCGGCTTCAGTTCGCTCCGCTGAGGGACACAGCGCAAGACCCAAGAGATGCAGATCAGGGCAGCGGGCAGTGATAGCGGTGCCACTACCTATGAGTGTCACCCCTCTGGCGGGTGTCACCCGGGTGTGGCCGCAGCCCCCGCCCCCCCTAGCGACGCAACTGCATGTGTTAGGGGTTGAATGCCAATGGTTGTTGCAAGGACCAAGACTGCTCATACAGAGTCTCGGATTAACTGGCTATCCCCTCTACCTCCACTATCTCGAGCAAAAGTTGTCGCTAAAGGATTTGTCCTTCTATACCTGTTTTGCTTTTCTGGAGTATCCTGCACCCTCACTCCTTTTCTTCTGTTTAAGCACTGCAATAAATCTAAAAAAGACATCCCCCATACTGAGCCTGTGTTTGTCGGTGTGCTTGGAACTACTATCTCAGCCTGGCAGCCTCTGACCCAGTAAGGGAGACCCGGGTTATTTCCAGCAGCCCCTTCAGGCGTGAGCACTTAACCCATCTCTTGCTTCACTGGAACCCATCCCCTTCACCCTCAGTGCTACCTTCACTGTTCCTGGATCCCATGACAGTTCTAGCTAATAACCTGATTACATTTTGGTGTCCCCTTTTCAACCTCAATTGTCCCCCAATCCACTGACACACCACTCCTGTTACAGTTTCAGTATTTTCCCCACCAAATAGTACTAAGTATAAAATTGATGCACTTTAAATAAATAGTGCACAATATGCTGCTGCGACTAAGCTTAAATCCAGGAATAAAAAATGCATACATGTGAATAAAATAAATAAATAATTATGGTGCTAATACATGTGTTAAAATTGCCAAAATAAATCTTCAAATTGGTAATGTGACGGTGAATATAAATAAAATAATAATGACACTCTGAGTACAATGTCCAGGCAGAGATAAATAGTGGGAGAAAGTAAAAATAATTAAACAGTTCCTTCCCTTAATCCAGATTGATTGACTCACTGGGTTAGATGGTTTGTATCAGGATATTTAGTTTTTCTTGCATCCCACTTCAGCCATAATACTGCTAGTGATTCGGCTCTCAGGATAAAGGTTTTATGCAAAGCAAGCAAAGAAAAAATAGATCATTGTGCAGTGAACTTACTAGATAGTACATAAGCAAAACAGGGACAAGAGATACACTCACAAACTCCCGGTCTATTAGAAGCATTCAAATAAGCAGATTGCAGTCAGCCGCTGTGGACGAGGTTTCCCATAGAGAAAGAGCTGCTGTTAACCTTCAGGTGTATTGCAGCACTGAACGTCCTAAGCTCCTCCTACGCGTTACATCACTGACACGTGACTTTTTCAAGGATATTTTATTATAAGCGTAAGTTCCATTTTACATCCAGGACTCCTGCCTCGCTTCGAGGACTGCAGAGGGAGAGGCTGAGGTTCCCTATGATGTCAACTGGGAGGAGAGCCTCCGGCGGTCACGTGGCCACTCAGCTGCGGTCTTCAGTAAGATATTGCCGGCTTCATTTTTATAAAAGAAAGGCAGTGAGTGATATAACAGGTTATGACAGAGGCGATTCTACTAAGGACAGATCGTTATTTTGAATAGTGCGAGGAGGACACGGTTCATACACAGAGCTGACAGGCAGAGAGGGGAGGGGAGGAGGACAGAGCAGGGCTGCGGATGACGGAGGCACGTAAACTGACCACGGTGTCAGAGCTCAGCAGCCATGATACACCATGGTAAGTTTACAGGGGGAAGGGTTTTGCCAGGTAGAATCAGCCAGGTATTTCAGGTGATACAGGGTGCCAAGCTCTGTGCTGTATAACACGTTTTAAAGGAGCAGGATCTTTATATTTTTTAAGGCTAACAAACGCTTTAAAATGAAAGTGAAGATGAGCTCCCTCTGATGGCTGAATATCAAGCTGGGGGTATCACAAGTAGGGATGAGCCAAACACCCCCCAGTTCGGTTCACATCAGAACCTGCGAACAGACCGAAAATTTGCGCAAACTTTAGAACCCCATTGAAGTCTATGGGACTCGAACGTTCGAAATCAAAAGTGCTAATTTTAAAGGCTAATTTGCATGGTATTGTCCTAAAAAGGGTTTGGGGACCCGAGTCCTGCCCCAGGGGAAATGTATCAATACAAAAAAAGTTTTAAAAACGGACGTAGCAGTGATTTTAACCACTTGAGGTCCAAGCCATAGCTGAATGACGGCCACATCGCGGACCTCAATTTCCGGGAGGCCATCATGGGACGTCCTCCCTTGTGCGCGCGCTGTGATCACCGAGTCACGGAGACTCAGATGATCACAGATCCGAGTAAGGGGCCGATCCCGGCCCCTTACAATGTGATCAGCTGTCAGCCAATGATAGCTGATCACATGATGTAAACAAAAGCTCGGTAATCGTTTTTTTTTGCTACTCACGATGTTAAAGGGACATCGGTCCCGAAGAGGAAGGAGGCACATATGCCTCATTTGTGCCTGCCAGTACCACCTGCCATTGCCACCTGCCAGTGCCCACAGTGCCCAGCAGTGCCACCTATCAATGCCCACAAGTGCCACCTA
Organism: Lithobates clamitans; assembly: GCA_037952925.1. Classification (NCBI taxonomy): domain Eukaryota; kingdom Metazoa; phylum Chordata; class Amphibia; order Anura; family Ranidae; genus Lithobates; species Lithobates clamitans. Next base: position 4,373,392 of record JBBGZY010001230.1, read on the forward strand.
TCAATGCCAACAAGTGCCACCTATCAATGCCCACCAGTGGTGCCAATCAGTGCCACCTAGCAGTGCTGCCATCAGTGTAAGCAACCAGTGCCCATCACTGCCACCCATCAGTGCCCATCACTGCCACCTATTGGTGCCCATCAGTGCCACCTCATCAGCGTCAATAAAGGAGAAAAATTACCTGTTTGTAAACTTTTATAACAAAATATTAAAAAAATATAATTATTTTTTTTAAAATTTGGTCTTTTTCAATTTTTTTTCACCAAAAGAAAGCTCTATTTGTGGGTAAAAAATGATACAAATTTCATTTGAGTACAATGTTGTATGACCGTGCAATTGTCATTCAAAGTGCGACAGCGCTAAAAGCTGAAAATTGGTCTGGACAGGAGGGGGGTTTAAGTGCCCAGTATTTAAGTGGTTAATGATGCTTAAAGTGAAAAAAAAGTGAAATATTCCTTTAAATATCGTACCTGGGGGGTGTCTATAGTATGCAACAGGTTGTCCCAAACAGAGGGGGACCAAAAAAGAAAAGCGGGGCTCAGGGGAAGGCACACTCAGTATGTGGTCAATAAATATATATTTTATATTGACCACATACTGAGTGTGCCTTCCCCTGAGCCCCGCTTTTCTTTTTTGGTCCCCCTCTGTTTGGGACAACCTGTTGCATTGTTTATGGGGGTTGGAAGGCAACCATAGAGTCACGGTACTGAAGTGTTGTACATGATCAAACAAGCCTCACTACACTCCATTTTTGTTTGGTGTCTATAGTATGCCTGTAAAGTGGCGCGTGTCTCCCGTGCTTAGAACAGTCCATGCACAAAATGACATTTTTAAAGGAATAAAAAATAAAACAAAGGAATTTAAAACTGCTTGCTGGTCCTGGCAAAATGGATGAAAATCAGTGAGACAAACGGCATGGGTACCCCCCCAGTCCATTACCAAGCCCTTTGGGTCTTGTATGGATATTAAGGGGAACCCCGTACCCAAATTAAAAAAAGGAAAGCAGTGGGGCCCCCAGGCCCTATATACTCTGAACAGCAGTATACAGGCGGTGCAAACAAGACAGGGACTGTAGGTTTGTTGTTAAGTAGAATCTGTTTGTAATTTTGAACTGGTACATTTTTAAAGTGTAGCTCCAGCCAAAAAATTTATTTTAACCTTTTTGGAAAACATAGGGAAGGGTTATCACCCCTTGTTTTGCTGTCTGTGCACCTCTTCAGAAGATTTCACCTCACTTTCTGTCCCAATGACAAATGTTTTTTGACAATTTGGGGTTTTTAGTGAAACAAGGATTGTTGATAAAGCATCAGTGGAGAGGAGACAAGTTTTTCCCATATTAACTCTTACAGGAGAGAATTTCCCTTCCTAGGCGTAGATTTCATCTCATTTCCTGTTGTCTCCTTCCGTTTGCAAGTAGGAGTCATTTGTAAGTTGGATGTTTGAAAGTAGGGGCCTGCCCTATATACTCTGCAGAAATTGGGGCCTTAGGTGTTGGTGTTGCCACAACACTGTAAGCCCTCACAGTTACTCTTGTTGGGCGCAGGAACGGGCCCTGCTGTGAAATATTAGATCAAGAATTGTAATTACATGCCCCTGTTGAACAGGGTCAGAAAAATTGGGCCTTTGGTGGTGGTGGTGCTGGTGCCAAAACACTGTAAATCCTCACAGTTACTCTTGGTGGGTGCTGGAACGGGCCCTGCTGTGAAATATTAGATCAAGAATTGTAATTACATACACCTGTTGAACAGGGGCAGGAAAATTGGGCCTTTGGTGGTGCTGGTGCCACAACACTGTAAGTCCTCAGTTACTCTTGGTGGGCACAGAAACAGGCCCTGCTGTGAAATATTAGATCAAAAATTGTAATTACATGTCCCTGTTGAACAGGGGCAGAAAAATTGGGCCTTAGGCACTGGTACACAACACTGCAACCCCTCACAGATACTCTAGTTGGAGCACAGGAATGAGCCCTACTGCAAAATATTGCATCAAAAATTGTAATTACATGCCCCTGTTGAACAGGGGCTGAAAAATTGGGCCTTAGGCACTGGTGCTGGTGCCACAACACTGCAACCCCTCACAAATACTCTAGTTGAGCGCAGCAACGAACCCTCCTCGCAAAATATTTCATCAAAAATTATAAATACACGCCCCTGTTAAACAGGGGCTGAGAAATTGGGCCTTAGCCACTGGTGGCGGCGCCAAGAACCAAAAATATTCTTACAGGCTATCAGCATGATCATTGAGGAGGAAGAGGATAGTCACTCAGCATAACAGGATAGTTACTCAGCATCAGCATAAGCAGTCTTGAAGGGATCTGACATTTCAAAAAAAATTATTCGGTTACATCAGCATCAGGTGCTTGGCCGCTGGTGGTGATCCAAGACTGATTCATTTTTATGAAGGTCAGTCGATCGACTGAGTCGGTGGACAGGCGCAGCCTGTGATCAGTTACAAAGCCTCCAGCAGCACTGAATGTGCGTTCCGAAAGAACGCTGGATGCAGGACAGGCCAGTAGCTCAATTGCATACTGTGCAAGCTCTGGCCAGTGATCCATCCTCAAGACCCAGTAACCCAGACTATTTTCGGTGGGAAAGGTGTCCAAGTCAGATCTTGCCCCTAGGTATTCCTGCACCATGTAAAACAGACGCTGGAAATGGTTGCTGGAACCGATCATATCTTGGGGCTGCGGACTAAAAAATTGTCTGAACGCCTCAGTCAGATGGCCACCTTCTCCACCGCTCCTTCTTTGACTGACTGAAGCCTCAGCAACACGTTGTCTAGGAACAGGAGTTTGTACCCTCCCAGTCTCTGGGAACGTGTTGCACAGACCTTTCTGCAAGGCCTCCCGAAGATGTTTCATTCTCTGCTCCCTCTGCGACGGCAAGATAAGGTCCGCAACCTTACCCTTGTAGCGTGGATCAAGGAGGGTTGCCAGCCAGTATTGATCCCTCTCCTTGATACCACGAATACGAGGATCCTTCCGCAGGTTTTGCAGGATCAGGGAGGCCATGCAACGTAGGTTTGCTGAGGCATTCGGTCCGGAGTCCTCTGGGTCACTAAGGACGACATGATCCGCAGCCACCCCCATCCAGCCACGTACAAGTCCATGGGTTTCTTGGGACTGTAAATGATCCCTTCAAGACCGCTGCTGATGCTGAGTGCCAGGCTCCACCTCCATGCTGACACAATCCTCCTCCTTCTCGTCCTCTTCCCGTGTGATCGGCGGGCACGCAGGAACACTGTCTGGATAAAGGGGGCCTTGAGAGGTAAGGAAGTCCTCCTCTTCCTGCCTCTGTTCTGCCTCAAGTGCCCTGTCCATTATTCCACGCAGCGTGTGCTCCAACAGGTGGCAAGGGGGAAAGTGTCACTGATGCATGCACTGTCACTGCTCACCATCCTCGTGGCCTCCTTAAATGGTGACAGGACAGTGCATGCATCCCTGATCATGGCCCACTGGCGTGGGGAAAAAAACAAGCTCCCCTGACCCTGTCCTGGTGCCATAGTCGCACAGGTACTCATTGATGGCCCTCTGCTGTGTGTGCAGCCGCTGCAGCATAGCTAACGTTGAGTTCTACCTCGTGGGCATGTCACAGATTAGGCAGTTCTTGGGCAGGTTAAATTCCTTTTGAAGGTCAGCCAGCTGAGCACTGGCATTATATGACCGGCGGAAATGCACACAGACTTTCCTGGCCTGCCTCAGGACATCCTGTAAGCCCAGGTACCTGCCCAAGAACCGCTGCACCAACAAGTTAAGGACGTGAGCCAAACAGGGCACATGGGTCAGTTGTCCCTGTCGGAGGGCGGAGAGGAGGTTGGTGCCATTGTCGCAAACCACCATTCCTGCCTTAAGTTGGTGTGGCGTCAACCACCTCTGAACCTGCCCCTGCAGAGCTGACAGAACCTCTGCCCCAGTGTGGCTCCTGTCCCCCAAGCACACCAGCTCAAGCACCGCATGGCATCTTTTGGCCTGCATACTTGCGTAGCCCTTGAACGCCTACGGAGCACCACTGGTTCCAAGGACAAAGCACAGGAAGAGGCCATGGAGGAAGAAGAAGAGGAGGGGGTGAAGGATAGAGGTGTGTCAGAATCATTAGTAGTGGCATTTTGGAGGCGTGGTGGCGGAATAACCTCCAACACTACTGCACCTTGTCCTGCATCCTTCCCAGCTGCCAGCAGAGTCATCCAATGCGCCGTGAAACTTAGGTAACGTCCCTGTCCATACCTGCTGGACCATGAGTCAGCGGTAATATGCACCTTACCGCTGACCGTCCTGTCTAGCGAGGCATGGACATTGCCTTCCACATGTAGAGAGCCGGAATCGCCTTCCATGAAAAAAAGTGGTGTTTGGGTACCTGCCACTGAGGAACTGCACATTCCACAAACTCACGGAAGGGGGCAGAGTCTACCAAATGAAAAGGTAGTAGTTGAAGTGCTAGCAATTTTGCCAAGCTAGCATTCAACCGCTGGGCATGTGTCAGGGTACCATTGGCACCGAACCGGGGCGTCGGCGTACGCCTATGCGCCGGCGCGCTCCGTTACGCGCTGTTCAGAAAATCCCTGTTGTTCCTGGGCGTCGGCGTGGCGCTAGGGCGCGCGCGGGTACGCGGCGCTTGTGCGCGCGCGCGTGTGCACGTGCGCGTGTACGGGCGTGCGCACGTTCGCGATAGCGCCGGTTTGGCGCCAAAGTACACATAAAAGTCCCCCTGTGCCTCTGGCACATTGCTGCTTCATCTCAGCTTCGTGATTCTTGTATTTGAACCTGATTGCTTGCTACCTATCTGACCCGGCTTGTCTGACCATCCGTCCTGCTCCAATCCGACCTGGCCTGTCTGACTATTCTTCTACTATCTGCCTGATACCGTTGCCGCTCTCTGCCTGCCTACCGACTCTGCCTCTGCCTGCTGTTTTTGCCTGTCTCATATCCTTGCTGACCCGGATCGTCTGACCCTGCTTGTGCCTGTTTAGTCCTTGCTGTTGCACCTTCAGCTTCAGCTCCAGACACCTCTGCATCTCCAAGTGTTCCAGTTTGCTGCCTCCAGTCTCACCTGATCTGCAGTCCAGTCATCCCTGTGGGATCTCTCATCACTTCAGCATCAGAGACTCAGCTCAACAGGCACTCCTACCCCACTGTGCTCAGGAGACCACTGTCCCCACTCCAGTGGCTCCTGAACCAGCGTTGTATGAGAGGTCTTCTCCTACAAGTCAGGCTCTACTACCAGGTACCTAACAGTACAAAGCAGCCATGTCTGAGCCTGCAGGAGATACCTCTCCATTGAAGGAGATATGCACACACCTGGTGGCTCTCACCCAAGCAGTGCAAGCCCTTCAGGACAATTATAACAGACTGGAGGGACAAGTTCAGAATCTTGCAGGGTCTAACCCTTCAACCTCCTCTTCAGCTGCTGCCCCAACACAGACTGTTCCAGGGCCTTCAGTAGTAATGCTTCCGCCTGAACCACAGGTTCCCATTCCTGAAAGGTTCTCCGGAGACCGGGCTAAGTTTCGGGGTTTCCGCAATGCTTGCCAGCTCTTTTTTGCCTTACAGCCCAGAACCTTTTCACTGGAAGCCACTAAAGTTGGATTTGTAATTTCCCTCCTACAAGGGGAACCACAGACCTGGGCACATTGTTTACTTGAAGGGAACTCTGCTCTAACTCAATCCTTGTCCGCTTTCTTCGAAGCCATGGCACAATTATATGAGGATCCTCAACAGACTGCCACAGCCGAATCTGCTCTGCTCGTGCTCCAACAAGGCCGCAGACCTGCTGAGGACTATGTTACTGAATTCAGACGTTGGAGCGCGGACACCCAGTGGAATGACGCGGCTCTGCGTCATCAGTTCCGCATTGGACTGTCTGAAAGTTTAAAAGATGAACTTGCTCGAGTTGGTATTCCAAATACCTTGGAGGCCTTGATCACCCTAACCATTCAGATTGATCGTCGCCTCCGAGAACGCCGATCTGAACGATCAGTTCAACCAAACCACCCGACCTGGATGACACCACGAGCTCCGGTTCCTGCATCACGCTACTTACCTGTGCCCAGTCCAAATTCAGTCAATACCACACCAGATACCTCCGATCCAATGCAGTTAGGTCTGATGCGACCTGCCCTGTCTTCCGAAGAACGTGCCCGACGTCGACAATTAAATCTGTGTCTTTACTGTGGAGGAACCGGGCATTATGTCCATAATTGCCCAGTCAGAATAAGTAAGTGTTCATCTCCTATACTTACCAGTCTCTCTGCTTTATCTACAAATTCTACCCATCTTGCCATTCCTCTCTCGTTACAGCTTCAAGAAAAATCACTCCAAATCAACGCAATTATTCACTCCGGGGCATGCAGCTGCTTTATAGACTTAAACTTTGCCAATCAGCACAACATCCCTTTACGGACTAAAGCCCATGGACTTTCTGTCTTTCTTGCCGATGGCTCCCGTATCAGATCCGGACAAGTGACACAAGAGACCCTGCCATTATCCACTACAACTTCTTCTCAACACAAGGAATTACTGATCCTTGACGCCATCACCTCCCCTATGTTTCCCATTATCCTGGGCATTCCCTGGCTGCAGGCCCACAATCCACACATCCATTGGGCATCAGGAGAAGTAAAATTTCTGTCATCCTACTGCCAGGAACACTGTTTGGCGAAAGATTCGGATTCCCAAGCTACCCTGCTTTGCCTGGACTCCGACCAGACAAATTGTCAGGTCATTCCCAAACACTATCATGACTACATTGATGTCTTCAGCAAAAAGGGGGCAGATTCTCTTCCACCTCATCGTCCCTACGATTGCCCCATCGAATTGCTGCCAGGATCCGAAATTCCCTTTGGACGCATCTTTCCGCTATCTGAGAAGGAACAAGAAGTGTTGAAAACATATATAGATGAAAACTTGGCCAAGGGATTCATTCGCCATTCTACTTCTCCAGCAGGTGCGGGAATATTCTTTGTTACTAAGAAGGACAAATCTCTCCGCCCGTGTATTGACTACCGAGAATTGAATAAAATCACGGTCAAAAATCGTTATCCCCTACCCTTGATACCCGAACTGTTCCAGAAATTAAGGACTGCCGTCATTTTTACTAAGCTTGATCTAAGAGGGGCCTATAATCTGATCCGCATTCGGGCTGGGCATGAGTGGAAAACAGCTTTTCGGACCCGATTCGGGCATTATGAATATTTAGTCATGCCTTTTGGACTCTGCAATGCCCCTGCGACCTTTCAACACCTAATTAATGATGTGCTTAGAGACTTCTTAGATCTGTTTGTGATCGCATATCTAGATGATATTTTGATCTTTTCAGAATCCCTAGATCTCCATCGGAAACATGTTTGCCAAGTGTTGGGTCGTCTCCGCTTATACAGACTTTATGCAAAGGCGGAGAAATGCGAGTTTGAACAACAGAGCATCCAATTCTTGGGCTTGATTATCTCCTCAACTGGCATCAAGATGGACCCACAGAAGGTTTCTGCCGTTCTGGACTGGCCGGCACCCCTGGACAAGAAAGGGGTTCAGCGATTCATCGGGTTCGCAAACTTTTACAGGAAGTTTATCAAGGGTTTCTCTGCAATAATCGCACCAATCACACAACTGACCAAACAGAATACCCGTTTTTCCTGGAATCATCTAGCCCAAGAGGCTTTTGAGAACCTCAAGAGACTTTTTACCTCAGCACCTATTCTCAGTCACCCTGAACCATCCTTGCCATTCATTTTAGAAGTGGACGCTTCAGAGATAGCGGTCGGTGCGATACTCTCGCAACAAAAGGGCAGTAAAGATGTTATGCACCCCGTAGGGTTCTTCTCCCGAAAACTCTCCTCTGCGGAGAGAAACTATGATGTCGGTGATCGGGAGCTTCTTGCCATCAAGACTGAATTAGAGGAGTGGAGGTACCTGTTGGAGGGGGCTGTGCATCCAGTGCTAATTTATACTGATCACAAAAATTTTGAATATTTACGATCTGCTAAAAGACTAAAACCCCGTCAAGCCAGTTGGGCGCTGTTTTTCTCACGCTTTTCCTTCCACATTACGTATCGGCCAGGTTCAAGAAATGTCAAACCAGACGCATTATCACGAATGCATGACAACCCAAGGGACTTATCTACTCCGGACACCATTTTACCTGCAAACAATTTTTTGCTCATACAAACTGATCTTCTCTCTCAGATTAAGGAAGCATCTTCTGAATCAGCCAGACCCATAGGGGTTACCTTAAGTAGTAAGGACGGACTGTTCTGGAGAGGTAGTCAAATTTTTGTTCCTGAGGAGGTTCGGGTCAAGGTCTTGGCACTCCTTCACGATCACCCACTGGCAGGTCACTTTGGGGTTCGTAAAACCCTGGAATTGGTACAGCGTACCTTCTGGTGCCCCGATTTAAAGGACTTTTGTGAGAAGTATGTCAAATCTTGCCCTACCTGTACCCAGAATAAGACTTCCAGGAGTCGAGCTTGGGGCCTGTTAAAACCTTTACCAGTACCCGATAGGCCCTGGAAGATGATATCCATGGACTTTGTTGTAGAGCTTCCATGTTCTGAGGGGTGTTCTGCTATCTTTGTGGTAGTAGACCGTTTTACCAAGATGGCCCACTCTCTTCCATTAAAAGGAACTCCGTCAGCTATTGAAACGGCTCACATCTTCATTAAGGAAATAGTTAGACTTTACGGAATCCCTATAAACATAACCTCTGACAGAGGGGTACAATTTACCTCACGTTTCTGGAGAGCCCTGTGTGAGTCTTTAAAAATTAAACTGGCCTTGTCTTCGGCCTATCACCCTCAGACCAATGGTCAGACGAAGAGGACCAATCAGACTCTTGAGCAGTATATCAGATGTTTTACTTTTTTCTCACAAGATGATTGGGTATCCTTGCTGCCTTTGGCAGAATTTGCCTACAACAATGCCAAACATTCGGCCACCGGTCAATCCCCCTTTTTCGCTAATTATGGTTTCCATCTAACCTTTTTACCTGATTTCCTTCCAGAGTCCTCAGTCCCGGCAGTACAGAGTACGGTAGACTACATCAATCATAACAACCAGATGTTGCAGGAAGCAGTATTCAAGGCTCAGGCGGACAGCAAGAGGATCTTTGACCGGAAGAGAAGAGGGGAATTGAAGCTTCAGCTTGGCGATCAGGTATGGCTATCTACAAGTAATATCAAACTAGCATGTCCTTCTAAGAAGTTGGCACCTAGATTTATGGGACCGTTTCCGGTTAAAAGAAAGATCAATGAAGTTTCATATGAACTGACTTTGCCTGACTCTCTTAAAATACACCCCGTGTTTCATGTGTCATTGCTCAAACCTGCTGTACCTGATCCCTTCCCCGGTAGAGGAACTAGACCTCCTGAACCTATTGTGATTGATGGCAACGAGGAACTTGAGGTTGAGGCTATCCTTGATTGCAGGAAAAGACAAGGGCCGATCCAGTTCCTAATTAAGTGGAGGGGCTACGGCCCAGAAAGTAATTCATGGGAACCAGATAGTAATGTGCATGCTAGGCGTTTAGTGCGAGCCTATTTTTCTAACCATCCGGAAAAGAAAAGGCTTTTGGGCACCCGGAGGTTGCCCCTTGGGGGGGGCAATGTCAGGGTACCATTGGCACCGAACCGGGGCGTCGGCGTACGCCTATGCGCCGGCACGCTCCGTTACGCGCTGTTCAGCAAATCCCTGTTGTTCCCGGGCGTCGTCGCGGCGCTAAGGCGCGCGCAGGTACGCGGCGCTTGTGCGCGCGCGTGTGCACGTGCGCGCGTATGGGCGTGCGCGCGTTCGCGATAGCGCCGGTTTAGCGCCAAAGTACACATAAAAGTCCCCCTGTGCCTCTGGCACATTGCTGCTTCGTCTCAGCTTCATGATTCTTGTATTTGAACCTGATTGCTTGCTACCTATCTGACCCGGCTTGTCTGACCATTTGTCCTGCTCCAATCCAACCCGGCCTGTCTGACTATTCTTCTACTACCTGCCTGATACCGTTGCCGATCTTTGCCTGCCTACCGACTCTGCCTCTGCCTGCTGTTTTTGCCTGTCTCATATCCTTGCTGACCCGGATCGTCTGACCCTGCTTGTGTCTGTTTAGTCCTTGCTGTTGCACCTTCAGCTTCAGCTCCAGAGACCTCTGCATCTCCAAGTGTTCCAGTTTGCTGCCTCCAGTCTCACCTGATCTGCAGTCCAGCCATCCATGTGGGATCTCTCATCACTTCAGCATCAGAGACTCAGCTCAACAAGCACTCCTACCCCACTGTGCTCAGGAGACCACTGTCCCCACTCCAGTGGCTCCTGAACCAGCGTTGTATGAGAGGTCTTCTCCTACAAGTCAGGCTCTACTACCAGGTACCTAACAGCATGTGGATGACTGGGAGCGAACTTCTTTCAGCGGTGCAGCAGCTGGGGCAGGGAAATTTGCCTGGTACAATCTGACGTCGGTGTACCGAAAGCAGATTGCCCACAAGTACTTGGCTGTGACACACCTAATTCTACACCTTCATTCCTCTCAGTGCAGGTCTCAGAGAGGACTGAAGGTATAGTGGGGTTGGAGATCTCAGCTGATGAGGAGCAAGGAGAGGTCCTCTTTGTTCTTTGGTGTGGGTCTTTTAGATACGCTTGCCAACGAACTGCATGGCAGGTCGACATATGTCTGGTCAAGCATGTGGTTCCCAAGCGGGAAATGTTTTGGCCACACGAGATACGCTTGAGACATATGTTGCAAATAGCAACGGTGCGATCTTATGCACTTGTCTCAAAAAAAGCCCACACCAAAGAACTTTTGGAATAACGCACAGAGACAGCAGCGCCCTGCACATGTGGAGCTTTGCGGTGTGATGCAGTCAGTGTGCTGTCCTTAGGCTGGCCCCTGGAGGGCATCCTGCCTCAATGGTGATCTGCCTCCTCCTCCTCCTCTCTCCTATCAGGCACCCACGTGGAGTCAGTGACCTCATCATCCCCTCCCTCCTCATCACTGGAGCAAACCTGGCAGTATGCTGCATTAGGGGGAGCATGACTGCCAGATTGCTGTCCTTCTTGGGCACCCCCTCTGTCCGTGCTCACGTTACTGCCTTCATCTAGCTCAGTATCATAATCAGAGCCTTTTAAACGCTGGGCATCCTCCTGGAGCATGTACCCAACACTGTGGTCAAACAGTTCGAGGGACTCCTCAGGAAGACATGGTGGGGCTAGGGAAGGAGTCACTGATGCCATTGAGCCGAGGGAAGAGGCCATGTTGGCAGCTGCTTTGCCAGACAAAGTACCCTGAGCATGGGTGAGAGAGGATGAGGAGGACGAGGACGGCTTGGTCAACCACTCGACCAAGTCTTCCACATGTTGCGGCTTAACACGGCCAGCTGCGGAAAAAAAGGCCAAGCATGTCCCATGGCCACATGCTGATGAGGATGCACCGTCTCCATGACCAGAACTGTTGCCTCTAGACACAGAGCCTGCTTGCCCTCTTTTATTGGCTTGTGACTGTCTGCCTCTCCTTGTTGGCCTTCCAGACATACTAATGGCCTGCAGTGAGATGTAGCTGCACTAAGCTGGGGTATATATATATATATATATATATATATATATATATATATATATATATATATACATACTGATACTGCAGCTAGCAAAATCAACTGCCTGCCTGTAGTATGAGAACACCACCAATCTTCTACAAGTAGCTTTAGATGAACACTGTGCAGAGGACGCACTACACCAAAGTTAAAATAATGTAGCTGTCTGCGGTAGTGATAGGATCAGGAAAACACCACCAACCTTCTACAGATAGCTTTAGCTGAACACTGTGAAGAGGACGCACTACACTAACGTTAAAATAATGTAGCTGCCTGTGGTAGTGATAGGATCAGGAAAGCACGACTGACCTTCTACAGGTAGCTTTAGCTGAACACTGTGCAGAGCTCGCACTACACTAACTTGTAGCTTTAGCTGAACACTGTGCAGAGCTCGCACTACACTAACTTGTAGCATTAGCTGAACACTGTGCAGAGGTCGCACTACACTAACTTGTAGCTTTATCTGAACACTGTGAGTACGGGGTGGTGGTGCGATGTTGGTCTATTGAGTGAGGTGGACCCACATCCCAAAATTCAGGGAGAAATGGAAATTTGATCCTCTTACGGGAGTTTAAAGGGGACACCTACTCATGAGTAATAGAGTATAATAAGGAGTATAGTAGGTATATGTATGAAATATGGCAATACAACATGCAGAAGATCCACAATCATAGGACTCCAGGTGTGTATGGAGCACACACACAGAGAGTACCCGACGCGTTTCAAGATGAACTCTTCCTCAGGGGTGTCTGATAGGGATCAGCAAGCATAGAGGTATGTCATATTATGTTGCTTGGGAGGCATGTATTACTGCATTGCCCTACATCACTGCACGCCGCTGCTACACCCACCAGGTTGGACCTCCTGGCCTGGACCCCCTGTTGGAGCACTCACCTCCACTGCTCCCAGACTGCCATCACCCCCCTGGGGCACCGCAACCCTCATAGGGAACTGGATGCACACAGTCTGGGGCATCATACAGGATTTTTGCACTTGCTCCCCGGGCCGGACCATAAAGAAAAAAAACCCTCCCTTTGGAGACCCGCAGTCTCCTGCCTGCATGGTCCTTCTCTCGGCCCTCTCCAGATTGGAGCATACCTAGGATTACTCTTCTCCACGGTGGCTCTGTGGCGCCCTTTGCTGGGGAGCTCTCTCTCAGGCCGGCCCGCTGGGTTTGGGTGTCACGGGCCTGACGTGGACTGGGGGCGAGCGGTCCGCTGAAGTCCAGTGGTGTGTCTTTTTATCCCCCCAACAAAACCCCCCCTTCCTTTTGAGTGCTTCTTTAGATACAATGCAGTAATACATGCCTCCCAAGCAACATAATATGACATACCTCTGTGCTTGCTGATCCCTATCATACACCTCTGAGGAAGAGTTTATCTCGAAACGCGTCGGGAACTCTCTGTGTGCTCCATACACACCTGGAGTCCTATGATTGTGGATCTTCTGCATGTTGTATTGCCATGTTTCATGTTTGTAACTTGTATCCTGTACTTTATGCCAACTCATCTGTTGTACCCTAAATTTACCCGAATCCTTACCCTAATAAACACCTAAACTTTTGCAATCAAACCTATACCTACTATACTCCTTATTATACTCTATTACTCATGAGTAGGTGTCCCCTTTAAAGTCCCGTAAGAAGATCAAATTTCCATTTCTATCTGAACACTGTGAGGAGGATGCACTACACTAACTTGTAGCTTTAGCTGAACACTCTGAGGAGGACGCACTACACTAACTTGTAGCTTTAGCTGAACACTGTGAGGAGGACGCACTACACTAACTTGTAGCTTTAGCTGAACACTGTGAGGAGGACGCACTACACTAACTTGTAGCTTTAGCTGAACACTGTGCACTACACTAACTTGTAGCTTTAGCTGAACACTGTGAGGAGGACGCACTACACTAACTTGTAGCTTTAGCTGAACACTGTTCAGAGGACACACTACACTAACTTGTAGCTTTAGCTGAACACTGTTCAGTGGACTCTGTTTTCGGCCCTGTAGTGGGATTGGTGGGAAGTGAGCTAAGAAAAACATCAACATTTCCCTAAAAAGGATCAGAGTTCATCCGCAGATTTCTGCTGTCCTGTGAGCAGACAGTGGAGGGAGATTTACCTTCCAGGATTACAAGATCAGTTCCTGTACATTGCTGAAGATTGCACAGGGACATATATTGATAACACTGATATCATTCCTATTCACTCTCATAAATGAGGATTTCTAAATGATCTGTACTGGAAACATCATTGCAAGGACTGGCCTTTATTTCTTTTATGGGGATCCATCCTATTCTATTTGCTGTGTGTGACGGAGCGAGTTCCGGGTTTCGGATGACAACAAGTGTCTGCTGTATAGATCCCTGGCTGGGGTTGCAGCCATCCGCCCTCTAGGTCTCCTATAATCTAGAGACCAACTCTCTCTGGTAAGAGGCAGCAGTTTTAAACGGTGGAGGTCTGCCCATGCACCTTTTTTTGTCACTTCAGCAAGTTTTATCTCTGCATTCACCTAGCACTGGGGGATATCTACTTGCCTGTTTTCTACAATATGCACG